>CADEHL010001092.1:0-464238 GCA_902827135.1 Harpagifer antarcticus | reverse complement strand
TTGGCAGGACCCCCGGCAGGAGACTAGCTGCGGGACCTCCAACTGGAAAGACATGGGGTGGCAGGACCCCGGCAGAGGGCTAGTGCGGGACTCCAACGGACAAGACATGGGGTTGGCAGGACCCCCGGCAGAGGGCTAGTCTGCGGGACCTCCAATGGACAGGACATGGGGTTGGCAGGACCCCGGCAGAGGGTAGTCTGCGGGACTCCAACTGGACAGACATGGGGTTGGCAGGAACACCGGCAGAGGGCTAGTCTGCGGGACCTCCAACTGGACAGGACATGGGTGGCAGGACCCCCAGCGGAACTCCAACGGTACAGGACATGGGGTTGGCAGGACCCCGGCAGAGGGCTAGTCTGCGGGACCCTCCAACTTGGACAAGACATGGGGTTGGCAGGACCCCCGGCAGAGGGCTAGTCTGCGGGACCTCCAACTGGACAGGACATGCGGTTGGCAGGACCCCCGGCAGGAGACTAGTCTGCGGGACCTCCAACTGGACAAGACATGGGGTTGGCAGGACCACCGGCAGAAGACTAGTCTGCGGGACCTCCAACTGGACATGAGTAGGGGCTTGAGTGGGGACTCGAGAGAGGGCTTGAGAGGGAACTTGAGAGGAAACTGGAGAGTGGACTCGAGAAGGAACTCGAGAGTTGACTCGAGAGGTAACTCGAGAGGAGACCTGAGGGGAAACTTGAGAGGTGACTCGAGAGGACACTGGAGAGTTGACTTGGGAGGTGACTCGAGAGGACACTGGAGAGTTGACTTGAGAGGTGACTCGAGAGAACACTGGAGAGTTGACTTGAGAGGTGACTCGAGGAGGACACTGGAGAGTTGACTTGAGAAGGAACTCGAGAGGTGGACTCGAGAGGTAACTCGAGAGGGGACCTGAGAGGGGACTTGAGAGGGAACTCGAGAGTAGACCCTGAGGGGGAAACTTGAGAGGTGACTCGAGAGGACACTGGAGAGTTGACTTGGGAGGTGACTCGAGAGGACACTGGAGAGTTGACCTCGAGAGGACACTGGAGAGTTGACTTGAGAGGTGACTCGAGAGGACACTGGAGAGTTGACTTGAGAAGGAACTCGAGGAGGTGACTCGAGAGGTAACTCGAGAGGGGACCTGAGAGGGGACTTGAGAGGGAACTCGAGAGTAGACCTGAGGGGGAAACTTGAGAGGTGACTCGAGAGGGACACTGGAGAGTTGACTTGGGAGGGTGACTCGAGAGGGACACTGGAGAGTTGACTTGAGAGGAGGACACGAGAAAAAGACTCGAGAGGGGACCTGAGAGGGACCTGAGAGGGAACTCGAGAGGTGACTCGAGAGGTAACTCGAGAGGGGACCTGAGAGGGGGACTCGAGAGTAGACCTGAGGGGAAACTTGAGAGGTGACTCGAGAGGACACTGGAGAGTTGACTTGAGAGGGGACACGAGAAAAGACTCGAGAGGGGACCTGAGAGGGACCTGAGAAGGAACTCGAGAGGTGACTCGAGAGGGGACTTGAGAAGGGACTCGAGAGAGGGCTTGAGAGGGAACTCGAGAGAAACTGGAGAGGGGACCTGAGAGGGGACTTGAGAAGTGTCTGGAGGGGAAAACTTGAGAGAGTTGGTTTGCCAACAGAACACGGGGTGCTGGAGTCGGCCGGTACGCCGACAGGACACGAGGAGCTGGCATCGGCCGGTACGCCGACAGGACACGGGAGCCTGGTGTTGGCTGGGGAGCCAACAAGAGACGAGGTGCTGAGTCGGCCGGTACGCCGACAGGACACGGGGAGCTGGAGTTGGCTGGGGAGCCAACAGGACACGAGGAGCTGGTGTTGGATGGGGAGCCAACAAGAGACGAGGTGCTGGAGTCGGCCGGTACGCCGACAGGACACGGGGAGCTGGTGTTGGCTGGGGAGCCAACAAGAGACGAGGTGCTGGAGTCGGCCGGTATGCCGACAGGACTCGGGGAGCTGGCGTTGGCCGGTAAGCCAGTCCTGGAGCCGAAACTGGAGTCGCGACCAGGGGTACTGGAGCCGGTACTGGAGCCAGAACCATGGCTGCTGGGGCCGGAACTGTAACCGGAACCATGGCTGCTAGGGCTCGGGCTAACCTGGCCTTGCGACGACTCCTTTTAGCAGCCGCCTGAATACTCCGTGGACCTCCATAAGCCAGACGAGTACCCGAGAACGGATCCTGGACAGGAGCAGGAAATGGGGAAGAAGCCGGGGCTGACTCCAGACGGAACCCACCAAGGCGTATGGTGCCAGGTTGGGAATCGGGAGGCAGGGAGCTAGCATGCCTGGGGCTAGCAGGCCGGGAATCACACACCGGGAGGATCTTTGAAATCCAGCCAGGTAAGAACTTCACCAAACCTGGTTTCTCTCTAGCCATCTGGCGCGCCTCCGACAACACAGCCTCTCGCTGCTGAACTCCGGGTGCTCTCTTCCATCGATCCGAGCAGTTAGCCAAAAAAAAGGAAAAATTCAATAATTCCAGCTCGAACGGATCTGCTGGGCCCATTTTCTGGTTGGTGCTTTCTGATAGCGCAGAGTGAAGCAGGTAGGACCCAAACGCAGATAACACTTGATAATACCTTTATTTCAAGGTCTCTTATCTAATACATAAACTTCAACAAAACAAAACACTCTACGGTGAACCAGGTCACAAACAAAAGAAGCACCAACACTGAACACAGGACGAGACAAGACTAAATACAGGGAGGGATAATTACCAGACAAGAAACAGCTGGGCAGGGGAGGAGAAACACAAGGGCCACAGGTGAACATAATCAACTAACTAGACACAGGTGAGGAGGGAGGAGAAAACACAAGGGCCACAGGTGAACACAATCAACTAACGAGACACACCAGGGAACTAACGACGGAAGGAAAACATGACATAGAGGACAGCGGAAACACCAAAACCTAGACATAGACCCGTGACCTGGCATGACAACCGTGACATCTGCAGAGGAGGCAAATACACCAGTATCAGCACTCTGCAACTCGTTCTGTACAGTCTCATTTCGCTTCGATGCAAAAGGAGATGTAATTCAGCCAGAGACATTGAATCTTTTTTCTAATGACATTGACTTGATGAGTCCTCGCTCGATGCCTCACCCTCGGCCCTATCTGTGCGCCTAAGCTTTATTCAAATGATCCCCACACACATTAAGAGGCTTTTAGCCCCCCCCCACCTGTCTATGAGGGGGCCGCAGCTGCAGGTAGATGATTAGATGTGACTACATGATAATGGAGGCTCTAATGCAGTGACAGCCGGATCCACGCCACGCAAAGGTTAGGGCCCGGGAAGACTCTTAATCAGCTCCAAATGTCAGAGAGCTAACCTTGGGTCCAAATGAGGCGGATCCAGGCATCAGGAGGGGCATCACGCCCCATGCTGATGAGCCGGGAGGGGGGGGGGTCGGACAAATCAACAGCCAGACTTTGTTCGGGACAGGAGAGGAGTGTCAGAATGCATCAAGCATCCTGACAAGCCTGGTGAACGTAATTAATGTTCTATTGTTCTAATGATCTATTAACCTTAAGCATATGTTTTGACAAGTTCATGTCCATTAGAAAATCATTACAATTATAATGCATTTATAGGGTTTCATGTCAGGGTCATTCTTTGAATATATGCTAGGTTTTGTCTTCATATTTATAACACCTTGCAGAAAGAAATCTGAATTAAAGCTGGATCCTGAAGCACTCATTTCTGCAGAGATGGAAACATAATGTGTTGTCAATTACACACCCTGCCCTTTGTTGCTGTGCTGACAGGTCACATGCTATCTCATTATATATCTTCTCCTCTGCAGAGAAGGTCACCTATGATCACGTGAAGCTTCACACTTCAACAGGTAGGACAAGAAGTAAACAATAACAGGAACAGCATAAGAAGACAGACAGGAAGTAAACACTAAAGGAAACAGCAGAAGAAGAAGACAAACAGGAAGTCAACACTAAAGGGAACCCAGTATGGGCTCTGTTCTTTTCAATAATGACAGCCTCTCTGCAAATGATCCCTTATTTATATTCTTTATAGGTATCAAATATATTATATATAATGAGTTCAAGTTCATGGGTACACTTATTTTAATCATTCACTAATTTAGCATTCACTCATTTACAGGCAACTGTGATGGTACAATGATTTTTTTTCTCCTTTCTGTAGAAGCTTCAGCATTAATGTGTATCTGCTAACGTCCGATGGAAAAAGTATTTAGCTCCTTTCCTTTTACATTTAAAGATACCATGTCGAAATTATTTGTCCCGAAAAAGACGATACAAATAAATACATATAACGTTGGAGTACTACTTATTGAAAAAGAAGTGCACACATTATTTCATTTTTGTTTAGTAACTATTAACTACAGGTGTCTAATAAGTGTAGTCGAGTACAACATACAATATTTCCCTCTGAGATGAGGTGGAGTTGAACTATAAAGTATGGCAAATTTATAATTGAGTACAGTATTCAAGTCAATGTACTTAGTTACATTCCATCACTGATCATAACACAGTTTAGTAAATATCATGAGATCATTATTTTAGGATCATGGTGGAAAAGGTTACATTAAAAACCATAAATCTAAATCTTTAGCTGTAGAAGAATATCATCACATGCATATCATATACTGAATATAGGTCAGCCAGGTGTGTGTGTGTGTGTGTGTGTGTGTGTGTGTCTGCTGTGTTGATGTGTTCTGACTGCCGCTGCACACTATACCATCATCAGCCTGCCAAACACAACCAGTGGACAGGGGAGAAGTTCATGAACTCTGAGTGTACACACACACACACACACACACACACACACACACACACACACACACACACACACACACACACACACACACACACACACACACACACACACACACACACACACACACACACACACACACACCAGCAGACTGAAGCACAGACAGATAACTCCAGGTCATTGTTTTACTCGATGATGACCTTTCGGTGGACACAGCAGTGCTCTAGATGAACTTGAGGTGAACTTCTAGAATTCCAAAAACAAGGGATATTTTCACAGCCAGATATCACTCAATAGAGCTTACATACACTCCTACATATTCAATACAGTACACTGCATGACTATGGAATAGTTAAGGTCATTTTATAACATCATCAGTCGTACACTTTATGTTGGAAGTGCTTTAAAGTCTTGAGAGTGCTTTCTCTATAAAACACAAAGCTAGCCATCACCATGTTCCCTTTAAAACATGATAAATGTTCTGTGTTTTTGAATGTCATAAAGAAAATGAACATTTCACAGGGCAGCTGGCTTTTAAATAGAACAGCCATGAGACTTAAAGAGCCTGTGACACGAGTTTCCCCCATCATCCAAACCCATCAATTTGAGTAAATATTGTCCCCTTGAAAACTGTTACTGAACTGATTTTGGATATTTGTACTTTGATTAATTAATCTGCCCTTCAATGTTGACCATTTTCTGGATCTTCTCGGGGATTCTTCAAGTCCCGCCAAATTACGTGTGACGTCATTGCGGGCACAGCGCTCCAGCTGCACCGTTCAGGATCCCAGCATCTGCATGTAAACGCACGATGGCGCACACAGCAGCAAGCTCAGACAGCGATGACAGTTTAATTGTGAACGTGTCTGAGAGCTCATATGAGGCTGAAGGATCGGTTTATGTTGTATCTGTTAGAAGTTTAGGAATTAGGTGCGTCAATATGGGCGATCATACGGTCATGTAGCCAGTGGTGGAATGGGACTAAAAATCATCCCGGGACTCTCGACCGGCCCACTTCGGTACCGCTAGTAAATTGTCAACGGGGGGAGTGGGGGATGTGCTAGTGACTTATCCGACCGGCCCACTTCGGTACCGGCCCATCGGGATTCGTCCCGATGGCCAGTCCTACACTGCACCCAGCACACGTAAACTCTCAACGGGGGGGGAGCCTCGCTGCGGGGAAAACGGTGGACCGAGAGTCCCGATCGGAGTGGGAATAATAATAATAATAATAATAATCCGTGCATTTTATCCATTAATTTCCAACATTGTGGTAAAAAACCACACGTTTAATCCACGTTGGTGTACTACAACTACAAAAAGCATCGGTTTGTTTTCTCATCAGGAAATGCAGACCGGCTCAAACAAACGATTTTTAATCATCATCCTCACGATCATTTAATGTATCATCTGTTCGCCGAATTGACATGAAAGCACTAATAAATGTAGTTTCATCCACTTGAATTTACAACTACAAAAATAATCGATTTGTTTTTATATCACATCCGACGGGAGGAAATTCAGCAGCTCTCACTACCGATTTTTAATCCTAATTTAATCATCATCTTCACCACGATCATTTATGTTTATGTTCGCCGAATTGACATGAAAGCACTGACAAATATGAATATACTGTAGTCAACTTCATTACAACGTTATTAACGTGCCTAAACTCAGTAATTCACCATTTCTACGCATGACAACACACTTTGTCCGTGTTTGGCTCGCTCGCCGCACAGTGAAGCGTTCCCGCATTGACGTCACTTCCGGCTTCCCCCAAAACCTCAAAATGAGTCGAAGGAATTTCCCCGCGTTGTTCGAAATTATTGATATTTATCGGAACGGTATCGCATCTTCTTTTTTAAACTGACGGTTCGAGATGACTAGTAGCCCAATATTTCATTGCACAACAGTTGTTGGGATGCTGTCACAGGCTCTTTAAGGTAGGTTGAGATGTAAGGACAAGCTAATCTTTGCCTATTTTTTCTTTGCTGGTTTTAAAACAATCAATGCACTGATGTGTGAACATCAGTTGTTAATAGTTAGTAACATATAACATCAGTTGTTAATAGTTAGTAACATATAAACCAACCTTCGGTGTGTAGTGTAAACATCTGTCACACCGACAGCTCAGCTTTTTGCTTAAGAACACCAGGGACTTTGTATCTTTCTGTTCTGTACACCGTGTCACTCTGGCTCCTGTCTTTTTTCATGCCTTTGTTTCTGAACATCCACAAACTGAGCCTTCATGTTAATCAGCAAGGCTTTTCAGAGATGAACAGCAACTGTTGCTGATATTTTGCAACGGTGCCTGAATGTGCCCACACTAAACATTTAGAGAAATGTTTGTTTCCTCACCTGGAGGCATGAATACAGGATTTTGCTATCTGAAGGGATGTGCACCCTCTCTGCAATGACCTGTGATTGGACGACGTTATCTTGATCTCTAACAGACTGTTGGGGCAGATATCTCTGGTCTGCGCCAATCCTATAGGAGTGTGCTTTAAAAGAGGGAAAACTCAAAACAGCCAGGATGAGGGTTAAACAATAATCTGCTTTAATGATAAAAGATAATAATACAATACACTTTCAAAGGGGTGGGGCGGGCCCCCACTCCCTGCTCTTGTTCTGATGCCGGGAGATCCTCTCATCTTGTCGGCAGGAGGAAAAGAGAGCGAACACACAAACACAAACAGGAGATATAGAGAAACCACGGGGAGGAGTCGGGTGAGATTCTCCCCCCACAGGGCCCATTTTTCAGCATTCCAGAGACTTGTTCACAAACATATACTTATTAATACTCTCATATTTCCAGCTTTTGTTTACACACTGCTATTACTAATACAAAGTAATTAAACACATATATACCATTCAAGATATGTAGACTTCCCTGAAACATGACATACTGAAGACCTTAAGCAGAAGAACTCTCATATACACAGCCTGCTTACCTTCCCCTCCCCCAGAGTAATAAAACCGGTTTAGCACCCAGGCATGTTTGAAGCAAGTTTAGTCCTCACATTTATGAAAGGATAAAACAGAGAAATCAATACAAAACACAAACACAGGTATTGTTTGAACAGTATTCACTTAACTGCTACTATTGATAATTACCAGAGAAACTCCAGGGCCTCTTTCAATATCTGGAAATTGCAACAAGACTTTCTGCCATTTCTACTGTAACACTCTTCCCAAATATCAGATGATATAATCATTAATCCTCCTTTTTATCTCTCAAGAGATAAACTTACACAAGACATTTTGAAACATATCTACTATCATTCTGTTCTACTGTGTCTGTCCCCCAATATTGTATAAATCTATCAGAAACTGAGACCCAAAGTACTTGAATGTTTGGGAACAGAACACCATCTTCCATGGCAGTAAAGGAACCATTAGGGGGCGATCTGAGTACGAGGAAGCAGTCTACTTGTGTAGTGAAATCATCAGCCCCCCCCCCCCCCCCCTCAGAGGAATACGCCAACAAGGGCAGCTGATAGGGAGGGGGAGATGCGGCTTTCCCTTCACTGGTGGAACTGATCAGAGAGAAGTAGACTCCTCTGCTGCCTCGACAGGTCCCCCTTTGTCCGCTGACAGCCGCTTCCGAGTAGTCTGCTGTAGGGATGTCTTCAGGGTCGTTCTCGTCCAGTCCACTGATGACAGCTTCCGAGTCGTCTGCTGTAGGGATGTCCTCAGGATCCTGCTCCTCCCGTCCACTGATGACAGCTTCCGAGTCGACCTCCTCTGCGAGGATCACGTCCATCCTGATGTCATCCCCGGTCCTAGCAGGTGGTTTCCTCGCCGCACACTGGCTCCCGTGGTACGAGCTGTCCCCCTTTCCTCCCACGCGGACGGCATGAGAGATCCGCTGGGTCACTCGGTCGGGGCCGGAGAGCCTGGGGTTGAGCCACTTTGTCCTGATGACCTTCAGCCAGACGAACTCTGCTGTGTCCGCCTCCTGCGTCTCGTGTCCCCGTTTGGCATCACCAACCTGTGTGGAGAAATCTGATACAAATCCCTCAAGCCTACGCTCAGGGCTCCGGGGCCCTCCGCTGTTTGACCCACCATTGCGTAAGCAGCTTGGAGCCTGTTGGTGGGGTCTCTTAAAAATAACAGACGTCTGTGAACAGGTTTTCTAAATTAATTGTAGACCTCCTATCTGCCAGTGCAGCTTCAGAATCTTAATACTTGGTGTGTGGCCACAAAACAAAACTCCAACATCTCTAGGTGAACCAAATAACATATTTCAATAGCTCTGAGTTTCTGACAAGCGTCTGTGTTATTCTTAATGAAATCCCTGAGATCCCATTTAAAATATAAATATAATATGAACTGCTAATGTTTCTGGTAAAGAAACACACTAATGTTATGGATTCAAAAAACAACCAAAATCCTGATACTGACAAAGTGAATGATTTCCTGGTGATACTGCTTCTACCGGTCAGTGCTTAGATATTATCAAGCTGAAAAAATGAATACAACATTTCAACAAACTGTCATCAAATGTCTTTCCATTATGAATTTAGATGAAATGTATCCCCATAATGACCTAAACAATAAAGTCTATGGCTTTTACTTCTTTACCAGGCTAATTACATGATGTTGTCTAAATTACATTTGGTCTCATTACATTACAATGTTTTAGCTTTAACTGTAATATGTTCTTTGTACATTTCAAACCTCAGTTACTTTAATACCTGTTGAAACATTACTCACCGGTCAACTTCCTCAGTATTCCATTCTGGACTTACATCTCTCACAGTAGCCCCTTGGCCACTGATTCTGCATCTATGTTATCTGTTATAACTCAATCAATATTAGAAACATGTCAACATTCATCAAACAGTATCTTATCCCCAGATATGGAGCAGGTCCATTCTAAAACTGTCAATCAATGGTCAGATTGAACATCCGAGTTGGGGCAGAAGGTTCCTTTCAGTCCCTAAATGAAAAATGTACATTGTAAAGTTTACACTCCCCCTTTTTACACATAACTCATGTGTAACCAAAATCCTGTATGGGAAGAAAACCTTCAGGTAATAAGGGATTATAAAAAATACCCAACATTTTTCCCAAATATACATCCATCATCACAGTAAACACTTCAGTGAAATTAAGTGTTTCTCTCCATCCTTCAGTCCTAAAAGAAACAGAATCTTCATGTTTTAGTTCGAGTTTCACATTCTGCAAACTGCCACCTCCTGTGGGAGTGAAATATCAAGTAGATTAGAAACGGGTCACCTGTACGGTTTTCCAATTTTTGTGGACTTGTA
The DNA here is from genome assembly GCA_902827135.1 of Harpagifer antarcticus. Taxonomy (NCBI): domain Eukaryota; kingdom Metazoa; phylum Chordata; class Actinopteri; order Perciformes; family Harpagiferidae; genus Harpagifer; species Harpagifer antarcticus. The sequence continues at coordinate 454,220 of CADEHL010001092.1, read as the reverse complement.
GGAAAACCTCTCATTTCCCACGGAGCCCCAGAATAATGTGTTAGTCCAAAAGCATGCTTGATTAGTCATTGTTTTAAATCATGCAGTTGCACTGATCACATGCAGACATACACTCACACTCACACTCACACTGTCAGGTTGTAAAGTCAAGTTTGGTCAGTCACCCCAGAGTCAGTCCTTGACAGTGTCTTCTCAAGTTGCACTGTCGGTCAGGGTCAAAGGTCAGTTGGTCTCAGTGTTTTTGGCCATGTGTGTGCTCTGCAGAGACTTTGATATTTCAGCATAGGCCAGTATCCTTTGTCTACAAAAATCTGTCATATATGGAGCACCATCATTAATTAATTCACGATTACAACTATAATGTTCAAGATACATCTAACTTTTCATCGGAACAGCTGTTCCCCACATTCCCTGAAAAGTGTTAGCCAAAAAATGTCACTTCCTTATAGTATTTACTACTGCAGTTTATTAACACCTAATCTATATTAAAATGTCTAATAGATCTACTTCAGAAACTTGTGTACTTAATTATTATCTTGTCACGGTTGTCATGTCAGGTCACAGGTCTATGTCTAGGTTTGGGTGTTTTCACTGTTCTCTATGTCATGTTTTCTTCCGTCGTTAGTTTCCCTGGTGTGTCTCGTTAGTTGATTGTGTTCACCTGTGGCCCTTGTGTTTCTCCTCCCCTGCCCGGCTGTTTCTCGTCTTGTAATTATCCCTCCCTGTATTTAGTCTTGTCTCGTCCTGTGTTCAGTGTTGGTGCTTCTTTTGTTGGTGACTGAATTCACCGGTGAGTGTTCCGTTTTGTCTGTATTAGTTTCACTATCCTTGAAATAAAGGTTTATCAGAGTTATCTGCATTTGGGTCCTGCTTCCTTCACTCAACCGTGATAGAAAGCACCAACCAGAAATGGACCCAGCAGATGATCCATTTGAGGTGGAACTACAACATTTTTCTTTTGATTTGGCTTGCTGCTATGATTGGTGGAGGGGAGCGTCCAGTGTTCTGCAGAAGGAGGCCGCTCTGGTAGAGGCGCACCGGTTGGCTATGGAGAAACCAGACTTGGTGAAATTCTTACTTGGCTGGATTTTGAACTTCATCTGGGTGTGTGATTTCCAGCCTGCTGACTATAAACGTCTCGGTGTGTTCCGTCTGGAGTCAACCAGTGCTTCCGCCCCAGTTCCTGCTCCTGTCCAAGAGTCGTTTTCTGGAACTCGGCTGGCTTTTGGAGGTCCACGGAGCCTTCAGGCGGCTTCTAAGAGAAGGAGTCGCAAGTCCAGGCTAGCAATCCGAGCCCCAAGAGCCATGGTTCCGGCTACAGAACCGGCCCACACAGCCATGGTTCCGGCCCCAGTACAGGCCCCAGCAGCCATGGTTCCAGCCCCAGTTCTGGCCCCAGCAGCCATCATTCCGGCCCCAGTTCTGGCCCCAGCAGCCATCATTCCGGCCCCAGTTCTGGCCCCAGCAGCCATGGTTCCGGCCCCAGTTCTGGCCCCAGCAGCCATGGTTCCAGACCTAGTTCTGGCCCCAGCAGCCATGGTCCCGGCCCCAGCAGCCATGGTTCCAGCCCCAGTTCTGGCCCCAGCTGCCATAGTCCCATCCCTGGTCCCTTCTCTAGTCTCTCCTCTTGTCCCTTCCCTAGTCCCTCCTCAGGTCACTTTCCTAGTCCCTTCTCTAGTCCCTTCTCCAGTCCCACCTCTAGTCACTTCTCGAGTTCCCTCTCAAGCCCTCTCTCGAGTCCCTTCTCAAGTCCCCTCTCTAGTTTCCCCTCAGGTCTCCTCTCGAGTTCCCTCTCAAGTCCCCTCTCAGGTCCCCTCTCGAGTTACCTCTCGAGTTCCTTCTCGAGTCCCCTCTCGAGTCACCTCTCCAGTCGACTCTCCAGTTTCCTCTCGAGTTCCCTCTCAAGCCCTCTCTCGAGTCCCCACTCAAGCCCCTACTCATGTGCCGTTGGAGGTCCCGCAGACTAGTCTTCTGCCGGGGGTCCTGCCAATCCCATGTCCTGTACCGTTGGAGGTTCCGCTGGGGGTCCTGCCAACCCCATGTCCTGTCCCATTGGAGGTCCCGCCGTCTACTCTCCTGCCGGGGGTCCTGCCAACCCTTGGTCCTGTCTCGTTGGAGGCCCCGCCGACTACTCTCCTGCCGGGGGTCCTGCCAACCCCATGTCCTGTGCCGTTGGAGGTCCCGCCGACTACTCTCTTGCCGGGGGTCCTGCCAATCCTATGTCCTGTGCTGTTGGAGGCCCCGCCGACAACTCTCCTGCCGGGGGTCCTGCCAACCCTGTGTCCTGTCCCGTTGGAGGCCCCGCCGACTACTCTCCTGCCGGGGGTCCTGCCAACCCTTTGTCCTGTCTCGTTGGAGGCCCCGCCGACTACTCTCCTGCCGGGGGTCCTGCCAACCCCATGTCCTGTCCCGTTGGAGGCCCCGCCGACTACTCTCCTGCCGGGGGTCCTGCCAACCCTGTGTCCTGTCCCGTTGGAGGCCCCGCCGACTACTCTCCTGCCGGGGGTCCTGCCAACCCCATGTCCTGTGCCGTTGGAGGTCCCGCCGACTACTCTCCTGCCGGGGGTCCTGCCAACCCCATGTCCTGTCCCGTTGGAGGCCCCGCCGACTACTCTCCTGCCGGGGGTCCTGCCAACCCTGTGTCCTGTCCCGTTGGAGGCCCCGCCGACTACTCTCCTGCCGGGGGTCCTGCCAACCCTGTGTCCTGTCCCGTTGGAGGCCCCGCCGACTACTCTCCTGCCGGGGGTCCTGCCAACCCCATGTCCTGTGCCGTTGGAGGTCCCGCCGACTACTCTCCTGCCGGGGGTCCTGCCAACCCCATGTCCTGTCCCGTTGGAGGTCCCGCCGACTACTCTCCTGCCGGGGGTCCTGCCAACCCTGTGTCCTGTCCCGTTGGAGGTCCCGCCGACTACTCTCCTGCCGGGGGTCCTGCCAACCCTTTGTCCTGTCTCGTTGGAGGTCCCGCCAACCACTCTCCTGCTGGGGGTCCTGCCAACTCCTGGTCCTCTTCCGTGGGGGATCCTGCCGAAGCCTGTCCCGCCGGCTCCGGTTCCTGTCCGGCCGACACCGGGTCCTGCCCGGCCTCCGGAGCTGTCTGGTCTTCGCCCTCATGCTCGGCCCCCTGAGTTCGCCCACTGTGGCCTTCGCCCCACCATGGACTCTGCTTTGCCCCCGGGCCGTCCGCCCGAGTTCCCCACCTTAGACTCTGCCTTGCCCCCGGGCCGTCCGCCCGAGACCCCCACCTTGGACTCTGCCTTGCCCCCGGGCCGTCCGCCCGAGTTCCCCACCTTAGACTCTGCCTTGCCCCCGGGCCGTCCGCCCGAGTCCCCCCTTCTCGGCTTCTGCCGTGCCCCCGGGTCGTCCGCCCGAGATCCCTTCCTGGTCTCCTACTGGGCTCCTGGGCGGTCAGCTTAGTCCCGTCCTCCGGACCCCCTCCACCCACCCTGGTGGCCTAGGGATACGTCCCTGCTCCGGACCCCCTCCACCCACCCTGCTGGACTGTGTTGGATTTTTGTTTTGGGGTTTAGGGACGTCTGGAATCCGTCCCTTGAGGGGGGGGGTTCTGTCACGGTTGTCATGTCAGGTCACAGGTCTATGTCTAGGTTTGGGTGTTTTCACTGTTCTCTATGTCATGTTTTCTTCCGTCGTTAGTTTCCCTGGTGTGTCTCGTTAGTTGATTGTGTTCACCTGTGGCCCTTGTGTTTCTCCTCCCCTGCCCGGCTGTTTCTCGTCTTGTAATTATCCCTCCCTGTATTTAGTCTTGTCTCGTCCTGTGTTCAGTGTTGGTGCTTCTTTTGTTGGTGACTGAATTCACCGGTGAGTGTTCCGTTTTGTCTGTATTAGTTTCACTATCCTTGAAATAAAGGTTTATCAGAGTTATCTGCATTTGGGTCCTGCTTCCTTCACTCAACCGTGACATATCTTGTGTCAAAACATTACTAGGATCTGTGTAGCTCTGCATTTCATAGCTCATTAAACCCATTTATCTTCAATTCTGGTCTACTTAAAAACAATGTTAAATTCTTTAGCAGTGTGTGGAACCCAGGGTGTCCGAACATGAAACAACTACTCCCTACTTTATCATGGATCCAAAAACAGAAGTCATTTCATATTTCCATCCTAAAGCCCTCCTATGGTAGAAAATGGATGTCCCTTTGAAGGTGGAGAAGCATGTCTTTAAAACTCATAAGATGATGCCTTGCGCTCCCTGTGAAGCTGCAAGTAAGACCTAAGAATCACAGTAGGATGGGTTCAGTGACCCCACATTCCTTCCAATTATATGGCTTCTACAAAATCAAATGTGCTGTTTCTACTTTTACTCTATTTTTAATTTACCAATTGATTAATTCATGGGTAATACAACTTTTTACCTTTACTTATTTATCAAGTCAATTCAATTTCTTTAAATTTGTTTCTTTAAAATACATTAGTAGATACCTTGTGGAGTATTCACAATAACTAATCCTCTCTAGGATATGAAATCCATTCATCTTTAACAAGATACTATTTCCCTATTTATTTTTAGTTCATGATAACAATGGTATAAAACCACTCGTTTTACTCATAGCTAGTTTCTATGTCAAGATTATTATGTGTGACATAATAATCAGATGTCTTGTTTGCTAAACAAGAATAATAAACTTTAATATTTTTCAGCATTCCAGACCATCATTTAAACAAGCAGCCTCCCATCTAAAACACTAAACCTAATGTTGTACACCACCCTCTGGAAAACTCTTGCACAGTTATGCTGTCAAATCATTGCATAGTTTCTTCACGGACCACTATTGCGGTAAGCATGTTGTAACTTCCGGTTGTTGTCATTGTCATCTCCGGGTATCCCGTGTGCCTGTTCTGCTGCTGATAGCTTATTATCTTAACTTAATCGATCGTTTTAAAACTCTTGATCACGGCAACTGCCTGACGTTGTAATCACACGTTACTACAGCTTAAGCACTCACAACTCTCCGTCTCTTAGCGACTGTAACTCCACAGTTGCCTACACTCTTTTCGGGTTTGCTAACGGTAGCTACTTTAGCTTGATAGCTAGCCATGGCTCTTTCCCCACCCTCTGGTGCTATTTCCTGCTCTTCCTGTCTCATGTTTGGTTACTCCCCTACCTCCTTTACTGGTACCGATACATGTGTTAAATGTAGTATAGCTGTTAGGTTGGAGGCGGGAATCATAGCCATAGAAGCCCGGCTCCGCATCTTAGAAAGTAACTCAGCTACAGTAAAGCCCATGTTAGCCAGTGCGGACCGGCAAAAGGTAGCTCCTATTAGCCGTCCCCCCGGCAACTCCCGAGCAGCAGGGAGACTGGGTGACTGTTCAGAAGGGGCATAACGCGAAACCCGCAGGTCCCCACCATCCCGTTCACGTGTCTAACAGATATTCCCCACTCAGCGAGACACCCGCTGAGAAGCCAACTCTGGTCATTGGTAGCTCTATTATGAGACACGTGAATTTAGAGACCAAAGCCTCCACAGTCACATGCATTCCGGGGGCCAGAGCGGGCGACGTTGAGGCGCATCTTAAACTGCTGGCTAAAAATAAACGTAAATACAGTAGGATTGTTATTCACGTCGGTGGTAATGATGTTCGTTTACGCCGATCAGAATGCACCAAACTTAATGTGGAGTCGGTGTGTAGTTATGCTAAAACAATGTCGGACACCGTAATCTTCTCTGGTCCCCTCCCCAATCTGATCAATGATGACATGTATAGCCGCATGTCATCATTTCAGCGCTGGTTGTCTTGGTGGTGCCCAGCAAACAATGTGGGCTTCGTAAATAATTGGACAGCCTTCTGGGGAAAACCTGGTCTGATTAAGAGAGACGGCATTCATCCTACTTTGGAAGGTGCAAATCTCATTTCGGCAAACATTTCAGGGCTTTGTGGACTTAATCCATGACAAACTGGAGTTGAGACCAGGAGGCGGAGTCGCAGTCTTACACGCTTCTCTGCGCTCTCTCCTAGGCAGTCATCCATAGGAATCCCGAACCCAATAAAATACCCAATATTAGCGGTGTGTGTGTCTGCCCAAGGACAATTTAAGGTAAAACCTAATAGAGGTGTCATACATAATAACCTGATAAAAGTAAATGTAACAACTACTACAGTGCAACAAAACAGGAAGATTAAATGTGGTCTCTTAAACATAAGATCTCTAGCATCTAAAGCAATATTGGTAAATGATTTAATATCAGATTATAATATTGATATATGCTGTCTCACTGAAACTTGGTTGAGACATGAAGAATATGTCAGCATAAATGAGGCCACTCCACCCAGCCATATCAATACTCATATTGCCAGAGGCGTGGGCCGAGGAGGTGGAGTTGCAGCAATCTTTGACTCAAGTTTACTTATCAATACTAAACCAAAATTAAATTATACCTCCTTTGAAAGTCTCGTTTTTAGTCTTACGCATCCGACCTGGAAAATTTTGCAGCCAATCTTATTTGTTACAGTGTACCGTGCACCAGGTCCTTATTCAGAATTCTTATCAGAATTCTCTGAGTTTTTATCAACTTTGGTTCTTAAAACAGATAAAGTAATTATCGTAGGTGACTTTAATATTCATGTTGACGATGATAAAAATAGCCTTACTGTTGCATTTAACTCTATATTAGATTCTGTTGGTTTTTGTCAGAGTGTAAATAAACCAACCCACTGCTATAATCACACTCTCGACCTTGTTCTGACTTATGGTATTGAAATTGAGCAACTATTAGTCGAACCGCATAATCCTGCTTTATCCGACCATTTCTTAGTAACTTTTGAAGTGCTGTTGCTGGACTACAAAGCATTAGTCAAAGGCTCCTCCAGCAGAAACCTATCTGTTAGTGCTATAGCCAAATTTAAGGAAGAGATTCCACCAATGCTTAACTCGATAGCAGGTCTGCATGTAGGGGAGGAAACTTATACAAAATGTCCACCACCCCAAATTGATCATGCTGTTGATAGTGCTACAGATGCGCTGCGAATAAAATTAGACTCTGTTGCTCCTTTGAAAAAGAAGAAAATAAAACAACATAGATTAGCTCCATGGCATAATGCCGAAACCCGCAAAATAAAGCAAAAGTCGAGACAACTTGAAAGGATATGGCGTTCCACTAAACTTGAAGAATCTCGTTTAATTTGGCATATCACTCTCAATGAATATAAGAAAGCACTGCGTAAAGCGAGAGCAGCCTACTACTCTTCATTAATAGATGAGAATAAGAATAATGCAAGATTTCTTTTCAGCACTGTAGCCAGGCTGACAGAGAGCCATAGCTCGATTGAGCCTTCTATTCCCATAGCACTCAGTAGTAATGATTTTATGTGCTTTTTTAACGATAAAATTGTTACTCTTAGAAACAAAATTAATGACCTCTTGCCTTTGACCAGTATAGTGTTATCAACTCCCGGAAACGTAAGTTATAATATTACACTAGATAGTAAACTAGAATGCTTCTCAGCCATAAACCTTGAACAATTAAATTCAATGATTCTCTCTTCTAAACCATCAACGTGTATATTAGACCCAATTCCAACTAAGCTGTTGAAGGAAGTTTTTCCATTAATTAGCACTTCTTTATTAAATATTATGAATATGTCTTTATTATCAGGCTATGTTCCACAATCATTCAAAGTAGCAGTGATAAAACCGCTTCTTAAAAAGCACAACCTCGATCCAGAGGTTTTAGCCAACTATAGACCTATTTCTAATCTTCCGTTCCTCTCAAAAATTCTTGAGAAAGCAGTCGCAAAACAGCTGTGTGATTACTTAAAAAACAATGATTTATTTGAAGATTTTCAGTCTGGCTTTAGAACACATCATAGCACAGAGACAGCTCTGGTCAAAGTCACAAATGACATTCTAATAGCCTCTGACAAAGGACTTGTCTCTATTCTTGTTTTGCTCGATCTCAGTGCTGCATTTGATACTATCGATCATGATATCTTATTGCAAAGACTAGAGCACTTAGTTGGCATACAGGGAACTGCCTTAGGCTGGTTTAGGTCCTATTTATCTGAACGCTCTCAGTTTGTACGTGTCAATGATGAATCTTCCACGCAAACCAAAGTTAGCCACGGAGTGCCACAGGGCTCAGTGCTCGGACCTATTTTGTTCACATTATATATGCTTCCGTTAGGCAATATTATAAGGAATCATTCTGTAAATTTTCATTGTTATGCGGATGATACTCAACTATATTTATCAATCAAGCCTGATGAAATTAATCATCTAAATAAAATTCAAGACTGCCTCAAGGACTTAAAAACGTGGATGACCTTAAACTTTTTGATGTTAAACACGACCAAAACTGAAGTTATTGTACTTGGCCCGAAGAATCTACGAAACAAATTATCTAAAGATATACTAACTATGGATGGCATTAATTTGGCCTCCAGTGAGACTGTAATGAATCTTGGTGTTATATTTGATCAGGATTTATCCTTTAACGCCCACATAAAATCAATTTCAAGGACCGCCTACTTCCATCTACGTAACATTGCAAAAATCAGGCATATCTTGCCTCAAAACGATGCAGAGAAACTAGTCCATGCATTTGTTACTTCAAGGCTGGATTATTGTAACTCTTTATTATCAGGGTGTACCAAGAAGTCAGTCAAGTCGCTTCAGCTAATTCAAAATGCTGCAGCTCGTGTCCTAACCAGAGTTAGGAAAAGGGACCACATTACTCCTGTTCTGGCTGCCTTACACTGGCTCCCTATAGAACACAGGATAGAATTTAAAATTCTTCTTCTCGCCTACAAAGCCCTTAATGGGCAGGCGCCATCTTACCTTAAAGAACTCATTATACCCTATTGTCCTACTAGGGCATTGCGTTCCAAGAATGCAGGGTTGTTGGTTGTTCCTAGAGTCTCTAAAAGTACAATGGGAGCCAGAGCCTTTTCTTATCAAGCTCCACATTTGTGGAATCAGCTTCCAGTTTGTGTTCGGGCGGCAGACACCCTATCCGTTTTTAAGAGTGCGCTTAAGACCTTCCTTTTTGATAAAGCTTATAGTTAGGGCTGATTAGATTCAGCCCCTAGTTTTGCTGATATAGGCTTAGTTTGTCGGGGGACATCTTACTTCTTCCTTCTCTCTGTCTATACCTGTGTACTCCCATGTTCCGATTAACCCAGCTTCCCCAAATTTCTTTCTTTTTGGTGTCTATATACGCTGGGATCCGGAGTCATGGATGATCCTGCGGTCCTGTGTCCGGCATCACGAGCCCTGGATCTTGAGTCGTGGCTGTGGTCCTGGATCATAGGTCCTGGATGGATATCCTCGTGGATCCATCTTCCTATTACACACACATGCATTTCCAAACATTTGGACTACCTATGTTGCAAATGTATTATCTTTTCAATTTACACACGGCATCTATTGCACGACTGTCCGTCCTGGGAGAGGGATCCCTCCTCTGTTGCTCTCCCTGAGGTTTCTCCCATTTTTCCCTTTAAACTGTGGGTTTTCTTCGGAAGTTTTTCCTTGTACGATGTGAGGGTCTAAGGACAGAGGGTGTCTTATTGTCATACTGATATTTTGTACAAACTGTGAAGTCCACTGAGACAAATGTAACATTTGTGATATTGGGCTATATAAATAAACATTGATTGATTGATTGATTCAGAGTGTGACCAGTCTGAGACCGGCCTATCTCAAGATCTTGTCATAATGAGAACAGTCAGTGATGCAGCTGTAGTCAGTGGCAGGGTCCCCAAAAAAGCTAGGACCGGCCCTGGTCAGTGGGCTCCAAGGAAACTCTCCCTGGCATTGGGATGAGGGAAGGAATCACTTGGCAGACACACATTGTCCTCTGTACAGCAGAAATCCCCCCAAAACCGCAGTACCTCTTCACACCACTGTTGCCTTGACAACGAGGCACAAGCAAAATGTCAATACCTCCTCAGAGATGCGTTCTTTGCACACTTCTTCTGTTTCTGTAGTGAGCAACCTTTCACTTAACACACTGATTCAGAGTACAACCCAAAGGTGGCGCACAACTATCCAGTGCTGCTGTAATCACAGCAAATCAGCAACTGGAGAAAAACTCCATTTAAATCTCTCCCCCAAAGGGTTACAAAATAAAATGGCTGAGTGTCTATATGGTCAGGAATGCTGAAACATGTGAAAGTTAAAACAAACTAATGGTAGTAGTGTACCAAGATTCTTTTACTTTATTAAAAGTGGTAAAACTACATTGTAAAATCTCTTTTGTCTAGTTGGTGTCCTGCTTCTAAAATTCTAGTCAGCAAAATAAAATAAAGTTCATCTTTAAAATCTTCTTTAATCTAAGTTAAATCTATCTATGTTGTGTTACAAGCATGGTTAGATTTGTAACAGAATACAAAACTAACTGTATTTAGCGCTATATTTGAAAAACAAGTAATCTGATTACAGTTATGTAATTTGACCCAAGTGTCGGTCTATGTCGTTCCTAAAAATGTTAGCAAACACCAACTACAAATTAAAGATAAATTGATTTAGCAAAATGAACTCTTATGTAATTCAAAATGTGACAAAAGAACAATGATTTGTCTTACACAAGATTGTGGTCTAACAGAATGACTCTTGACCTCATGGGGTCAAATAACTTGGATGACCGGGGGAAGGGAAGAGAAGACTCAACCATGTGCAGAGAGAAATCACACTGCTTGGAGACTGAGTTCAATAAAAATTAAACCATACGACTTGTAGTCTGGCTTCAATAAAAATGTAACAAGACAAGGCCAGTTCATAACACACAAATTGTCCTCTTTGTATGTCTAATCTAGGTAGAATAATCCACTATTATATTTAATTTGAATGTACTTCATATACTCAGTAAACCTCTTTTTACTTTCCCTCAACGTTACTGTATGCAATTAAGTTCCTCTGAAATCTAATTAAGTACAATTCTCAGTTAATGAATATATTTTTTAACACTCAAAGGAAGTATTGGTGGAAAAGTTTCCTCACATAATGTAATCTTCATTACCAAAGCTAAAACCTAAAGAAATCACCACGGAACAGTTTTCTGTCCTTACCACTTAATTGTTTCAATAAAAACTAAAAAGCATTGTGAAAACTCCCACTCTTGAGAACATTTCAACACTTTATTCCATCTAAGCGCTAATGTTTATGACAGACACGCCCTATTAATCCAATAAGCATGTAGGTCTTATATCTAGTAATATATTTTATTTCATGTTTTTACTCATAAAACAATATGACATTGTCCAGAATAGTAGTTAATTTTATATAACTTTTACTCTTTCTAATCTTTTCAAACATCTTAATTCTCTTGTCTCTCTCTCTTTCCTCACTGTGCCCTGGAGCTGCCTGCACACAAGCTTCTCTCATAAATCACCTCTGTGTTTATCCAACCGTGTGAGATGGCATTCCAGAAGAAGGGGGCTTTCTTGAAACAAGAATGACTTCGTATTTCTTTATCTGACTAAGGCTTTCCTGTGTTCAATAATATATATATATATACATATATATATGCACCTAAATATATACATATATATATGCACCTAAATAATATAACAGAACAAGAGAAATCCGTTAATTTCAATGGCTTTTGAAGCTCGCGTTTCTACTCTTGGATTAAACCTATAATGCGCTCCAGATTCCTACGAAAACTGGAAAGCACCATTCTGTTTTGTTCTGGATGGAATCTTTTTTTTAAAGAACCACTGAACTTCCCCGTGAGTTAGCCGTCTCGATTTCTGAAAAAACCCACGGCCCTCATCGCTTCACGTGCAGCAAACGAGTCAGTCGTGTGATTCTGAAATATCCACGAGACTTCTAACTGTTGCTTTATCAATGTTATGGTTATCTATTTATGCTAAAAATATGTATTGTATTATACCTTCAATGACACCTGGGAAATATTCTTGACAACTCTAACTTTTAGCTTAGCCAATTTACAGACCTTCGATAGAAACAGGCGTCCGTTTTACCTTTTAGTTTTAGGATCCTTAAGTTGTCAGAAATTATTTCGAGGTATCCCCCTCCATCCGCTGGCTGCTCGTGCTCTCCCCTAGAAAACCCCACTCATGAGGTCATCACGTCGGGGTCACCAAATTGTTGGGGCAGATATCTCTGGTCTGCGCCAATCCTATAGGAGTGTGCTTTAAAAGAGGGAAAACTCAAAACAGCCAGGATGAGGGTTAAACAATAATCTGCTTTAATGATAAAAGATAATAATACAATACACTTTCAAAGGGGTGGGGCGGGCCCCCACTCCCTGCTCTTGTTCTGATGCCGGGAGATCCTCTCATCTTGTCGGCAGGAGGAAAAGAGAGCGAACACACAAACACAAACAGGAGATATAGAGAAACCACGGGGAGGAGTCGGGTAAGATTCTCCCCCCACAGGGCCCATTTTTCAGCATTCCAGGGACTTGTTCACAAAGATATACTTATTAATACTCTCATATTTCCAGCTTTTGTTTACACACTGCTATTACTAATACAAAGTAATTAAACACATATATACCATTCAAGATATGTAGACTTCCCTGAAACATGACATACTGAAGACCTTAAGGCGAGACACGGCAGGCAAAAACATCGTTTTTCAAGTACTGGTCAATTTTGAGATTTTGTGCTATTTTGATTCCATAACATGTTTTCTTTCAGGCTTTTGGAAGGAAAACGTACAAAATACACATTTAAGTGTTTATTTTACTATAGTTTGTCTATTTGCGTCTGTAGATTTCTCCTAAATTCACCAAAAGTTAGCATTCTAACGTAACATAAAGCACCGCGACCGCTGTGTGCACCATGTCATCACAGATATCGTTGGAAAGCTCCGTCTCTCCTGCACAATCTCATCGGATCCAAATATGGTCATTTCCTTTGTATCAGCAACCAATCGTGAAAGCACAAAGGGGTCTTAAACCAAGAAACGAAATCTCATTGGCTGGTGTCAATTTCTGACAACGTGATTCGTTCAGATGCGTCACGTGGTGTGCTAAAACACTTCCTGTTTAGCTTTCCGCTAGAAATTGAAATCTCAAAATCGCAAAAGAACGGCGAAAAAAACGTTCACAGAGAAGACGACAACAATTGTCTCTTGCACGAAGCAAGGTTATACAAAAAACAAATGACCCCGAACATGAAATACCTTCACGGAGTGCGTCGATGCGCAAACTGTCATCCAGAGAACAGGAGGGTTTAGCTAGCGCCTCACTGCAATCTTTAAAGGTTGTTTTCTCAAAATGAGTTTTTTCTCCTACTCTGAGTTCGAAATTTCAACTTCAGTAGCACGTAGAGACACCAAACCTTCCAGTTATATTCCTATCAATATTATGAAGGCTTTTACAGAAGGGTTTGTTCATATATAATTCATAGCCTGAATTATACAACATTGTATACCTAAAAACATGGCGAAAATGGATATTTTAGGGCTGTTGACAGTATTTTCTGATTTATTGAGTGATAAAAAGAGATATCCAATATTCATTCTGTAAAAGCCTTAGATACTAATATGACTACAAAATGAAACAAGAATTTGGAACCTGGCTTTATCCAAAGTTCAGATTTCGATTCCTGAAATGTGTTAAAATATGTGCATATTTAATGAGATAATGGATAATTTGCATATTTAAACATGCTATTTCAGAAAACTTGTAATACAAAAGACAATTGCCTTATTGTAAGACATTAACTGGAGAAATTTCTAGCTGATACCTTTAAGTTAAAAAAAGTACCCTATTCACCTGGGGTGTCTCGCCTTAAGCAGAAGACCTCTCATATACACAGCCTGCTTACCTTCCCCTCCCCCAGAGTAATAAAACCGGTTTAGCACCCAGGCATGTTTGAAGCAAGTTTAGTCCTCACATTTATGAAAGGATAAAACAGAGAAATCAATACAAAACACAAACACAGGTATTGTTTGAACAGTATTCACTTAACTGCTACTATTGATAATTACCAGAGAAACTCCAGGGCCTCTTTCAATATCTGGAAATTGCAACAAGACTTTCTGCCATTTCTACTGTAACACTCTTCCCAAATATCAGATGATATAATCATTAAGACCTATAATTATAATACATATAACATTTACTGTCATGGCCTAGATTTAGAGGCAAAAGTCTGTTTTTACTCTTGTTCACAAGTTTTCAAAAATAATGAGAAATGAGTCCAAAAAAAACATTCCTCCCCCGACACTTGTTGTGTTGTTTTCTAAATGTGACATACTGTAGATGTTGACTAAATGGAGAAAAAGATGGCTGTTGATTGGCTTGTGTTTTTGCTGCCCAGTGGGAGTGGACAGCAGACCTTGAACCTGCAGGAGATAAAGTGTTAATCACTGAGACTGAAGGTATCTATTAACCCCCCCCCCCCCCCCTCTACACACTGTCTCTGTCACAGACACACACCCCGGCTTACAGAGAGTGGAGTCTGAGCCTGGAGATAAGGCGGGGGGGGGGGATCCAGCTGATGTTCAGACCCCAGAGGACGGACCCCAGCCTCAGTCTGCTGCTCTCAGAACAGGGAGGGGAAGGGGGATAGAGAGCTGAAGGGGAGGTTAACTGATCAAGAGAGGGGGGTCTGATAGATATTATTATTCAGACAGAAGCATGGTTAGAAATCTGATGAGGTCATTTTCTTCTTCTCTTTATTATTATTTTCTAAGCAAGATAGCGGCGTGAGGTGGACCCTCCACTTTCACCTGGCTGAAGTGACCTCATATTAGTTAAAATGTCCATTACTGTCTATAGTATTATTATACCTGATTTATAATGTATTCAATTTCTATACTGCTGTTAATGTGTATTCCTCCATACATTCAGTTTGTTTATATCCGTCACATTTATATATACATTTATATTATACTTGAACAACTCTGATTTGATGCAAACTACATTTCGTTGTCTCAGTCATTGCAATGACAATAAAGTTGAATATAATCTCTCATCCAAATTTTAAGATCCTATTTGTCATAAAATTCTGTTCTGAAAAGCTTATCACAAAAGACAATAACTGCTCTGACTCACTAACCTTTCTGTAAAACACATGTCATAAGGAAACACTAGGTGGTGAGAAAGTGAGGTTTTCAAGGGTTCCTTGCAACTGATCATTCTGTTTAATTACATCTAAATAAATTGTTTGGCCACCACTTGTGTTAGTTATGGAAACATTGTTATGAATGACACCAGTATCAGGACCTAACACATGACATCGGAGACGAGGTAAAAATTAACAAAGGCTTTTACTCAAGAGGGTGATAAAAAATACAGAAAGATCACAAAACGCTTACAGGACAGAGGGAGAAGCAGAGTGTATACACAGGGTAACAGGGCACAGCTGACACTCACAGAGGCGGGAAACAGACACAGGCAGGAAGTAAAATGATCTGAAATGAGAGGAAGGGTTAATACAAAATAAGGAAGTCCCGGGACAAGACTTGAACTAGATAATTGAAATCTAAAATGCAGGAGGAAATCCACATAGTGACCACAATAATCTTAAATGTGATGTGGTTTACAGGATGGAGATATTGAGCCTGGGTGACTGATTATGTAAAAATGCAGACAGGGTCACAGTAGTCTAAGATAATAATACCAATTTACAAATTGAAAGTGGCTTAAGTTTCTCAAATGTTGATATTTGGTGCTTTTGCCTGTTTATATCATTGAACATTTTAGTTTTTTGGGTTGGATAATAAACAATCGTATTATATCTTATAAGACTCTTTAGATTGAGACGGCCATTTCTTTCTCTTTCTAATTATTCTAGACAATGGCTAGGATATAATGAAAATATGAATTCAATGCATTTGTATCAGTACAAACAATAGGAGTGTCGATGTGGAATGTTCATTGTCTTTTAAGTACTGTGAAGTAGAGCAATACACAAACGGAAACATAAAACTAGCTCTATTCTGGATGTTTGGTGAAATGTAAAATACCTGTAGAGCCCAAATGAAGTGACTTATGTTCTGAAAGCTCACCTGAGAGAACATCATTAGTACAGACTTCAGGTCAGATTCCTACTGTCCCGAGCTTCTCCTCATGCTTCAGAGGCTGTTCCACCCTGACAGGAACAATATTCAGGAGAGTCCATCAGAGCACCGTCCTCTCTGCTGTGCCTGGATGTCTTCATACTGTGAGGTGGGGGGGGCAGGGCCAGACAGGGTTATGGAGGATCCTCTCTTTATTTATCCACCTGAGCTCTGTCCCCCTCTGCTTTGCACCTCCTGAAATAGACAGAGCCTGGGTGAGCTGGCAGGCCTGATTAGACCCCGCACATTTATCAGTTTCCAAGGCTATCATTATCCCCGCGGGGAAAGTTGTGAATCCGGTTGACAGGTGCGGAGCAATTCTGAGATTATTTATAATGACGCCTCCACCCCTGAATCCTCCGTCAGCTGCAGCTGTCCTCTGGAATATGTCAAAGCAACATGCAGGCTGACATGGGCTTTTAATGGTGGAGGCTTTGAAAACGTGCACAGCAAAGAGCAGGAGCTATTTCACAAACACAAGTGGATTTAGTTAAATCAGCGTTTCTGTGTGGGGCGTGCCCCATTGGTGGGGCGCAGAGATGTGATAGGTGGGTCGCGAATGGACACGATGAATGGGAGATTATCATTATTTTTTTAAATACATTTTTTGGACCTCAGGCCGGATCGAACCTCGGTCCTCGCGGGCGGTAGTGGACTGTTACAGCCGGAGACTGGCAACGGCGGTGGACTTTCACAGCGCCGCTGTGTTTGCTTTATCTATTTAATATAGCCTAGTTTTAAAAAATAAAGTAAGAAATCATTCCAATGTGTACTATAGGAGAGTAAAAAAAAAAAACAGTTTAAAAGGAGAGTGATTCGTAAAATATGCTTAAATAAAAATAAAGATTGCTATATGTCAGTGTTTCTCAAAGTGTGGTCCGTGAGCACTGGTGGTCCGTGAGCACCCCCTAGTGGTCCTTGAGTATATTGGTAACATTTCACATTTGAAATAAATAAATACATTTAAGTTTTCTCGCGGGAATATCTCCGCAATGGAGCGAGCTTAAGCCTAACTTTCGATTGCATGAGAAAAAAACGATGTGTTTTTTTTTAGATTTCTGGCTCTGGCTCCAGTACTGGCCTCTGCTTTGCTCCCCGGGCTGTCCGCCCGAGTCCCTCTTCCGGACCCACACTTCTGGAATTTTCTGACTTTGAGTTTCTTAGGGATGTCTGGGATCTGTCCCTTGAGGGGGAGGTTATGTCATAATTCATATTAGTTTTCCTTGTTTCATTTTTGTCCTGTCCAGGGGCCTCATTTATAACGCCGTGCGTAGGATTCACGTGGGAAGGTTGCTTACGTAGTACAAATCCAAAAAATAGGTACTGTTAGAAATTAAAATCAATGTTTAATAGCATAATGTAGCTTAAACATACCGTCAGTTTAAATGCTATTTTATTCTGGAAAAAACCGGAAGTTCTCAATACCAAGCTTTTATTCTGAAAATCCTTCATGACGACATCCGGGACTACCGTCCATTAGTATCACTAAAGTGGCTATTGACGCCGTTAACATGTATTGCATATAAAGTTATGAAAGAGTTAAGGAAGAGAAAAGGCGTGTTTAGATATATTGAATGTACAATGTCTGTATCCTCTGATATGCGTAACAACGGACATTAAAACGTTGGAGAGCCGGCCCGCAGGGAGGAGCCAGCTGAGGATATAAATACAGCGGGACCTGAGGGGTTCGGCCTCTTTCTTCACCTGGCAGAGCCAGAAACACAGCTGCTTTTCTGTCGAACAATATTCTGTTTGTAACATTACCGCGCCTTTATTTTAATTAAAGTACCAATTTGAAACCATCTCAGAGACTCCATTTAGTCTCCTTTTTAAGCTTCTCTCCTGGACGCGAGAATTATTACACAGATAACAATTGGGGACCAGCTGACGTGATTCTCGTTAGACCGGGAGAGACTACACAGCCGGCTGTTGCCCGGAGCCGCTGGCAATCCGTTCGACACACAAAGAGCTCAAACCATCGGTAAGAAGAAACCTGTTAAGTAAAATTCTTCGATAGTTTATGCAGGACAATCTTAGGATTGTGTGTTGGACGGCTGCTTCCGGTTCCTGAAAATAGCTGGGAAATGTAATGTTAAAACAACCAAATTTATAACAATAACACGTGGCGTTGTTTTGTCACAAGCAGGTGAGTTCAAATTACTTATTTTTCTTATATTTAACCCTACATGATATTCGTTTGTCTGTTATTACATGTCGGCAAGAGGCTAATCACTTCAATAGTGTTTTTGTTACGTTTGAAGTTAACGTGGATAGTTTGAGGCTATTCAGCAGTCGGGACTGCTTGAGACAAAGAACACAATCACAGTGGAAGCTGAGAATATTGGAGTGAGTGTTTGTGTTAAAGACAGTGTGAGGCTGTTTTTCTTTTTAAAAGTCCTTTGTGTGATGAGGGCAATCATTTCAAGTGTTTCTTGTTACGTTTTAATTTAACGTGAATAGTTTGAGGCTATTAAACAGTAGGGACTGTTTGGACAAAAACAAAGTTGAGTGAGTGTTTTAATTACAGTGTGAGGCTTTCTTTTTAAAAAAGTCCTTTTCGGGGAAAAGGCCTGAAAAGTTTGAAGCTTTCAGTGGTTGTATCTTCTGTTTTCAAACAGACATTGCGTGTGGATTATGATGAGAAATGCGACATTTGTGCGTTAGATAGACGATATTCTGCTAATTGTGTTTGGATAGCGTCTTAATTTGTCCCATTATAGCGTGTTTAAACAGAGGAGATAACCATACTGGCTCTTAAAGTCAAAACATTACGTGCATGGGTTCAGAGCCGTATGACGTAAGGGTTTGAGGCCCATTTATAATTTGTCCAATAAATAGAAATGTTATTTTAAACTGCTGTGTTGTTTTGTGTTACATTTTTAGACTAAAAGATCACCCAGCCATTATTTCAACCCTGTGAAAGCCACGAGGAGTTTTCAAATCCCTTTGTTCTTCAGGTTAAAGGTTGGAAAATAAGTTGCCATCTTGTCTTGCCCTCATGTTGAAAATAAGCCACACGGCAGTCGCCATTTCGTGAAATGCTAATTGAAAGTACTCGGTTTGTTCTTACACACTCAGTCACACTCACATGAGGCACTAGGCACTCCATATTGAGAAGGACACATCATATTTCTTGGCAGAGTTGGAACTATAAAATAGACAGGTTATCTTACCGTGGGAAGTTTGGTATTTGTAGGAGTCTGGTTTTGTAAGTATTTCTGCTTACAAGTGTGTATTGGCGGGTTTTTGAATATTTTTGTTTGCAAGTGTGTATTGGCGGATTTTTTTTTGGAATATTCTTGCTTGCAAATGTGTTTTGGCGGTTACGTGCGGTGTTGTTTAACCATATTCTCCCATTTTTAAGGAAAATAAGCTTCTTCTTGTTAAAAAGAGGTCAGTTTTGCAACAGCTATCCCTAGTGGATTGAGATGGAAATTACAACAGCGCACTCTGCTGGTAATACAGAATTATTACAAAGATACTATAACATTTTGAAGCTTGATTTTAAGTGTTATAAATGAACACATGCTTCATCGCCGAGATAGAATTGCAAGTGGTTTCTAATTATAAGATAAGAAACCTTACATAATACTCTTTCAAAAAAGCAAACAAATGTATTGAAGCTAACACAAGTTATGACATTTACATAATTCCAAACATTTCGGAAAGTGGAACCCAGTAGAGCCACACCAGATTTCAAATTTTTATATTTCAAGGTCAAAACTGTACACAGTACAATTGTTGTCTATTTTTTTTTACAATTCTGATTTTAAAAATTTGCATAATTGT
Source organism: Harpagifer antarcticus (assembly GCA_902827135.1). Taxonomy (NCBI): domain Eukaryota; kingdom Metazoa; phylum Chordata; class Actinopteri; order Perciformes; family Harpagiferidae; genus Harpagifer; species Harpagifer antarcticus. The sequence continues at coordinate 434,434 of CADEHL010001092.1, read as the reverse complement.
TGAAAAAAATAATAATAATCATTTATATTTTATAGATTGACTTTGAAAAAAAAATAAAATAATAATAATCATTTATATTTTATAGATTGACCTTATTAAAATATACAGATTTAAAGTTCGGACGAACAGCAACGAAGGTACTAGTCAAAGGACTAGTGCTTCAATCTTTGATACATTTCATATTTTTTTTCATTCAAATAGTTAGAGAACATGTCACCAAAAGAAACTAAATTAAGGCCAGACGTAGAGCCAGGCACAACTGCAGATATCAAGGAAAGGGTAAAAATCAGATCAGATGCTACAACAGTTCCAAAACTTAGACAGAAGACATGGAACCAATCTGAGAGACTGTGGGAACAGTGGCAAACGAGAGGACTGTTTCCAGCAGATGATCAGCCTGGACCAACGAAAGCCCATAGAAAAGCTGTAATAGACCATGAGAACGGAGAATATCTGCGAGAGCAACAAGCATGGATCAAAGCCGGACAACCTTCTTGGTATGGATCTACAAAGAGTGCTATGAACAAAGCGGAGATAAGAAAAACACAAGTTACAGTTCTGATGCTCCATTTAAAGTATACTGTTAGTGAGACGGCAAACATGTACGTCGTTCAAAGAGCAAATCCGCTAGAGAAGGAACACACAACGGAAGAGATAGAAGAAGTTCCAGTAATCCAAACTCCAAAGCTCTATCCAGACCTGCCTCAGAAACCTCCTCCTTACATGACAGACCCAGAACTTTTCTCTCAAACCTCGATACAAGCCCTAACTTTTAATATTTCAGGAGGAATATTGAATTTGGATGAAGTCCCCACAGAGAGAAGTGTCAAAGAATTGGATTTTGAAGTAAGAATGCTAAACAGTAAATCTGACCAGCTGCGGGAGAGTTTCGAATACGGCATGCAAGAATTGAGGGACATGACTAGAGATCACTATGTTCAGCAAAACACACTACGAACACCCATGTCATACCAGCCCAACAACAAACCTTCCGTTGCTGAGGCATTACCAACCACAGGTTCAGACACGCCAATTTTCTCTCTACTTCTACCAACAACAGCAGAAAGGGAGGCACAGGAAAAGTTCAGAGAGCAACAGGAACACAAACGAGCTACAGAAGAAAAACGAAAGGAGGAGGCGTATAATAACATGATGACAGAAAGGAGGAGAGAAGATGATTACCAAGAACGTCAGGTGCAAAGACGACAGGAAGAGGAAAGGTTCCAGGACATGATGGCAGATAGACAATGGAGAGAAGAACAAAGAACTCAAAGAACACGCCGAACAAACTACTCTCCTGACTATTCCAAAGGACGTGGAGATGAAGATGACGACGGCGGTACACAGTCTGAAACCAGTAGACACTCCCCATACCATGAACAGTCACAGCAACAATGCAGTTTTGCATCTCATCCTGAGAATAATAGTAGCGACGAAAACAAGCAACATTACCCTGAGACATGGCCCACAACTAAAAGAAGCAAGACCGGTGCACATACCTCCATGCCATTGATAGCGGCTGGAAGAGGAGGATTTGAAAACCAACCATGGACTCACAGGGACATGGAATCATTAGTGGCAAAACTACCTCCACTCACCCAAGGAGGTCAAAAGTGGGTGAATGACTTGGAGAAATACACAGTCCAAGACCACTTGTGCTTGGGAGACATGAGGGCACTGCTTGGACGGATAGAAGGAAGACTAGAGGCAAGAGCAGTGGATTCCGAGGCCAAATGCACCAACTCTCCAGATGATATTTCCTTCAACAAAATCAGGACGAGTTATTGGGCTGCCATTCGTCACATTTACCCAACAACACGCAATTTACATGCCCTCAACAGCCTGAGAAAAGAACCTGGGGAAGACATGCATGCCTTCCTCAAGAGATGTGAAGGAGTGTGGGAGGACTGCACTGGGGAACGACATGACACTTCACCGGCTGTCATAATGCTGTGGAAGAACGCAGTCATCAAAGCCCTTCCCAAATCAGTGCAGGCACGCCTGGGAGATGTGGTGGGATTGGAAGCTAAACTCCCAGAAGAATGGAGACTACATCTCATTCACTACGACATAAAATACCAGGAAACAAAGGTGGAAGACGATGAAGACACAAAGAAACTGGCGAAAAGACTTTTGAAGATGCAGGTAGCTGAGAGAGATACCGAAGCCAATATGATGCAGGGCAGACACCTCAAACAGTAACATCTCAGACAGTGCCAGAAAATCAGAAGCAGAACCAACAACCAGGAGGTTTCCGAGGAAGCAGAGGCAGAGGAAAAGTTCTCCGGTTTGAGGGATGCTATATATGCGATCAGCTGGGCCATTGGGCTAGAGATTGTATCAACCACAACAATGAGGAAGCTCAGAGGGCCAGACCACCAGGTGATGCATCCTCAGCAACATTGAGCCATATCTGTCACCACAGGAGGGAGAGGTTTAATGTAAAACAAAATCGAGAGTAGGATTTGCATTTACACATAAAGCATCCACAGAATAGAACATTTAGCAGACTATTTTTGTAATTATGAGAAGGAAAGAGATTACGTGTGATGTTGTTCCCCTACACAGAAAACTATTGTGTCCACACAGCTAGTGAGGTCAAGACGATGGGTTTCCACCAAGAAATATGAAGACGGAAACCAGGTACTCGATCAAGACGGAGGATCCTTACCAAGTCCTCCTGTTTACACCGACTGCAGTTCAAGGGGCGGCGATACACCTGACGTGGAGCTGTTGAGACCTGAAAACAGAAACTCGATTCTGCTGTGGTGAAGTCTGGCTACAAAGGGAGGTGTCCGATAGGGTCGCTTGTCTCAAACCAGTGAAGAAGTCAACAAGAACCCAGCAGAACTAGAGAGTGACCGTTAGCGGGAGAACAGTGACGGAGTGACAGAAACTGGCTCAACATTTTCCAGTCAGTGCATAGATAGACCCCGTCAGAAGACCGGGGCTGTGTTTAAAGGGGAACTTCATTTATTGTTAGTGGAAGTGTAGTTTTTTAGTCAAACAATTATGTGATTTATGGTGTCAGATTACAGTTTTTTCTCATAAACAAAATGTTATAATCGGTCTGAAGTATCTGTTTTAAGGAAATGAGCTGCAGATTAAATAACATAACACTGATTGAGAGCTTGGATGAAGAAGTTGTAGGGTTTTTACAACAGTTTCAAGAATCAGTTTTTATTTATTTATTCTTGAGTAACTTTACTGATTTATAATGTAGTGCGTAAGGCAATATCTCATTTTGAGTGAGGGGCACCAGCCCTTCATGCATGTCACCCTCTGTGAGAATAGTTCGTATTTTCCCTCTAGTTTAGAGAAATATTATTTTATCATATCTTTGTTCAGCAGTAACAACCAATCCTTTAATCCTAGAATTATTGAGACGCATTAGCGACACCAGGGGTATTGTTTTCGCAGCAACAATGATGCATAATACCATGACAAAAGCCATTGTTGAAACAAGTAAACAATTTTTTGTGCTAATGGCAGATTTTAGTGAATGTTTTTATACCTGCAGAAAACCATACATCATACGATATTTTTTGTACGCCTTATGGGTACACGGAGAAGTTATACTTATTTGATGCAACGTTATGGGTTGTACATGTCCTATTCAGAATAGGGTGATCATTGCAATATTAATTGAGCATGTTATGCTCAAAGGAGGGAGTGTCATGATTATACAGACATGTTGATTTCAGTGACGTTGTAGTTAATAAATAATAACATGAAGTTAATAATAGGTCTCATAACGACAAAAGGTATGCCGAAGCTTGGGCCTCCTCCAAGGAGGGAGTGGTCCAGTTTTAGATGTTAGGCGAATAGAAGTAATGAATATGTCAGAACTCTGAGTAATATTATCCAAGTTTTGTCTACACAGGCTAGGAAAGCTACAGAGATACCAGACGAGACACCAGAAGAGACTCCTGTTCGGCCAGGTGAATGGGTGAGGGTGAAAGTTCACAAAAGACAGTGGGCTGATCCCGGTGGACGGAACAGTGAGAAGTTGTAATGAACTTCACACGCGTTCCGGTTTAAAGGTAAAGACAAAGGAGCAAATTGACACCACCTCACACATTGTCATCCTTCACTGGCAACTTCCAGAACATTATTGGGAGTTAGGACTGATTTGGCAGAGCTGGAACAAAACAATAAATAGAAATAAGATAAAGATAGAAACAGCTCAAAAGACGAATTGTCTATAGATTTTTATAGATTGTACACTAAAGTGAAAACCTATTTTTGCTTTACATCTGAAAAAGAGTCCAATTTTTGTATACGTTATTATAGTACTCATTATTTAAATTCTGTAACTGACACAACCATGGAGAAAATAGAGATGATGTCAAGAACAAAGCCAAAGCAATTGTGGGGTCCCCTAGGGATAAGAGTCAGAATAGCATTGTTGATTGTGCTCATTACACTTGGCACCTTTCTGGTTGGATGGGGAGTACAATATCAAGTAAGACATGGATCCATTAGTCCACTCATAGAGAATGCCCACATCACTAACAAAACTCCAGCTGAGTTTCAGAGACTTTCACTTATCCCCAGAGCCAAAAAATCAGCTGAGCAACAAGAGGAGGATTTAGAAATACTCGGTCCCAAAGGTGAGGCGGTTATAATCAAGATGATTCACCCCCATATATGCAGTTCTTGTATCAAATGATGAGATGGGTTTAAGTGGTCGGGATAATCAGTGATGGGGATTTACGGATTAGGGGAATCTCCAAATACACTGGATCCATGTTTTAGTCTGTACCAGAAACACCCCCTGTTAAGTTTATGGACAACCGACCGGTGACCTGAGCTAAATTATTGAAAATGATTACAGTAGAAACAGGCTACTAACCCACAAGTACAGCTTTGTATGTACAAACTCTATGAACAAAATTCCCCAGCAGATTACTTATGTTCTAAATAACAGTGAGATTTAAAGTGATGTAGAACATATGGATGTTCTTTTATAGTGTGTGAAATATGTGGTGCTTGAAACATGTAGGTATTTTTAAAATAATAGAAGAAAATGGTTTCCTGAAAGAGTTATTTGGAGTAGCCATGTTACAGTGGGTGAAAGCAATGTTTAGGGATATGGCACAACTATTAGTAGACATTAATTACATTTAACAACCAGACAGATAGTAAGATTAGGAAAATAGAGTGGAAAGGATTGGATTTATTTTACCTCAGTGTGTTAGAATTACCTCGGTAATGCGTCCCGAGATCTCTCTCTCTCTCTCTCTCTCTCTCTGCCTGTCAGAATGCTACGACCCCATCTTCAGACAAATGACCTCACCACAGGAGACTCCTCCTCCATCGAAAAGACAGAGAACCCGAGCTGAACCAACAACGACCTGAGGCATCCAGAACCAACTCCACCTGAGGCATCCAGAACCATCTCCACCTAAGGCATCCAGAACCAAACCAGCATGCTGACAAAGAGGCAAACTCTCATCGGTCCCTCAGACAGGACATGAAGTTCCAGCCTGAGCCACGAGATTTGGCACAAGAGCAGAGTGTGGGACATGAGAGCGGAATACGCCCTCCATGCAACAGCGTAGAGACTGAAAAGGAGGAGATGAAATGCAAAGCAGTTGGGCCACTGAAAAGGGTTAGACCGGGCGGAAACACAAAGCGGATGGACTGAGGAGAGGACAGAACCAGAGGATTTGGCATGGGCCAGCAGAACGTGAGGGGGTCGTGGCTTGACGACCAGAGGGGGAGAGAAGGAAAACGGGAGTGAGTGAGTTTACACATAAACACACTTATTAGAAAATAATCCTAAAAACACACTGAGGGTAGAACATATTATTCAATCTTTTCATCATATAAACAAATGATTATTTTAGAGATTCTTATTCATGTGAGAGTTTGGGGAAGATTTAATTTGTTACAATATAGATAGCAGGCAAATCTTTATTTGAATGGAAAATGTTAAAGGTAGAGCTAGAACCAAGCCAAAGAAAGTATTCCAATCTAGAGTATTGGGTTCTCCATTGTAGCATGGTTAATACCATAGGAGAACTGTTAAGGTGGAAACAACATTTGTTTGTCGTCCAAGATGTAGAGTTTTAAAAAAAACACTAGGCAAAGAGCGATTGAAAATTTAAATTTTGAAAAACTAGTATAATTGGGAGTAATACATGCGGGGCCTTGGATCACTCATTTTAATGGTGCATATTTTTGAAATCTTACTTGCAGCTTCAGAGGGAGCGCACAGCACCAGAGTATGAGTTTTTAAAAGACAAGTGCCACCACCTCCTAATGCTCATCCATTTAATCAGTGATGACCTGACATTTAGAGATGGTATTTAAAAGGAGAAACATATCTGCCATGAGTGAAAATTCCTGAATTGAACTACAAACCATTAATGAAATGACTTCTGTTTTTAAAGTCCTTGTTAAAGGAGGGAGTAATTATCACATGCTCGGGCACCAAAGTTTCCACACACTGTAAAAGGAGTTAGCATGGTTCTTCAAGGAGACCAGAATTGAAGATAAATTAGTGTAATGCGTTAGTGATATTCCACCGGTTTTCACACCATTTCAGGGACTTTATCACTGCATTAAAACAGACCACCCAAAGCCACCAAGTAGGAACTTTTAAGTGATGAAATTCTACAACTGTTGTAACTGACCACACTCTTCTCCCAGAAATGACAGTCTAGAATGCCGTACCCCAGAGTAGATGTTTGGTGGTATCGTGGAACTAAAACCTTGTACTCAGTCTTGCCACAGGATTGGGCTAGGACCTAGCACAGCCAGTGATGTTTTTTACGTAGTTAATCAACATGGCGAAACACCCCAAAGCCAGTAGGGCTAAGAGACCAGTCCCAGGGGGAGTTTAGGCTCCACTGGGTACAAGGATAACATAGAGCCCAGGAGAGGCCTAGATCTTGCATTTTCATGTCCTAACGTACCGATTGATCACGACGGCCTCTTCGAGAGAACATATTGTTTTCATACCTTAAATGGTATGAAAGGAGGGAGGGTACATTTCACATGGGGGGACAGTTTACAATGCTAGTAGAACAGGACGATCCACCCCCATATACAGATGTTGATGAAAATGATGAGTTAGTTTGAATGAGTTTAAATGATATGGATGTTCAGAGATGAGATTGTTCAATGAATGTCCAGCCGATGTGATTATTTAAATGATGAAATCATGTGAAGAAGTGAGCAAACTAAAATGCTGAAATGGAGTGAATCCATTTCAATTAACCTATACTATTCCAAGATAGTGTATTTTTATTTTTTATTATTACTCTATACTATTCCAAGATAGTGTATTTTTATTATTACATTACACTGGTCCAAGATAGTTTGTTTCATTTTTATTATTTTTCACTGTTCTATATGATACATTTCATGCATTTTAGAATCATTACTATTTTAAAATGGGTCGTTTCTTTTCACTTTGTAAAAACAAGTGCCTTAACACTGAGCGTGGTATGAGAACGGTTTCTGTGAAAGGAGGGAGGAAGAAATGTTCTAATACCAAGCCATTGCTGTTATTTTGAAGAATGATATTGAATGTTAACACTAGAAGTTATGCACAAGGGAAAACATTTATGTTTGAACACAGTCAAAGTATTTTTGTATTTTTGTAAAGTTGAGGCTATTCGAAACATTCCATTTTGATTGTATGTTTTTGATAAAGTTATGTACTATGCAGAGTTCAGATGAAGAACTCATTGATTTCAGTATTATACACACCTTTTAGGTGTGTAAGGAGGGACTGTTAGAAATTAAAATCAATGTTTAATAGTATAATGTAGCTTAAACATACCGTCAGTTTAAATGCTATTTTATTCTGGAAAAAACCGGAAGTTCTCAATACCAAGCTTTTATTCTGAAAATCCTTCATGACGACATCCGGGACTAACGTCCATTAGTATCACTAAAGTGGCTATTGACGCCGTTAACATGTATTACATATAAAGTTATGAAAGACTTAAGGAAGAGAAAAGGCGTGTTTAGATAGATTGAATGTACAATGTCTGTATCCTCTGATATGCGTAACAACGGACATTAAAACGTTGGAGAGCCGGCCCGCAGGGAGGAGCCAGCTGAGGATATAAATACAGCGGGACCTGAGGGGTTCGGCCTCTTTCTTCACCTGGCGGGGCCAGAAACACAGCTGCTTTTCTGTCGAACAATATTCTGTTTGTAACATTACCGCGCCTTTATTTTAATTAAAGTACCAATTTGAAACCATCTCAGAGACTCCATTTAGTCTCCTTTTTAAGCTTCTCTCCTGGACGCGAGAATTATTACACAGATAACAGTACAGAAAAGTTCCGACATTTTCCGATTCACCAAATATTGCGTACCGGCGAGGAAAGTGCGTACAGCACTTCCTACGCCGGTTTCCCTTTATAAATCACAATCGACTCGAAATGCGGTGCAGCTTTTGCGGGCATCACGTAACGTCCATATCTGCCTATAAATAGTCAAATAAACGCCCATTCATTCATTCTGACTGACTGAATGAAGAAGATCGCAGGAAATGACGACAGAACAGCTAAAAAAAGACATCTCACACCGTGTCAGATGTTGGTTCCTTTGGGGAGGTTGAGATAAATCACATTGTTTGGTGGAAGCAGTTTGAACCAGAGTAGCAGCATGGAGGTCGGATCGTCACCAAAATAAATAAATAAGTGGTCAGAAAAAGGTTAATGACAAAACAAATACACATAGCCATCCTCAGGCAGTGTGTTGGTACCGGGGACAGGAGCCCCCCCCCCCCCCCCTTGATGAGAAACTGTAAAAAGTGATCGGGAATCCCTCCGGAGTGGAGTCATGACGACTGGATCTGAATTATGTTTTTGTATTTGGTGGTTTGTGTCCCAGCTGTCGATCAGCTGTGCGCAGCATCTCCACTGCAGCCTGTGCATCTCTCTCAAATGAATTCTTCATATATGATAAATGAGAGGTAACATTTTATTTATAGTATTATTTCCACATATTTCTCTCCATTCTTCCTTCTGCCAACGGTGTCGCAGTTTCTCGTCTCTCCCGTTTTTTGGGCTTAGTGCGTACGCATGGGTTAGAGTTTGCGTGGAGGAGCGCACATTTTCCCGTCAAGTTAGTATTTTATAAATCGCAAACATTGCGTAGAAACTTGCGAACGCCATTTTTTGAGCGTATATCCCTTTATAAATGAGGCCCCAGATCTGTCTTTGGTTTCCTGTTTCTGCCGTAACTGAATGTAACAACGGTTTCAAATCAGCACCTCTTTGACAAAAAATTTAAATGAATAACTCAAATAAAACTCCAAACATCTTTTTTGTAAGCTCTTTTTGTTTTAAACCTGATGTTTATAAGCTTCTTAGTTTTTGCAACAGTCTGTAAATATAAACAACTTTATAATAAAATGCACACATGTACCTTTTTCTAGACTAAACACAGGTATGATCCTAAGTTTAAAACATATGAGGTTATCATGAGGTTGTTAACATCGCAGTTTATCAGTGGATGTTTGCTGGAACTACTTGTTAACAGCTTGTTTCCTGACGGACACATACAGCGTGACTCCGGTCAGGTAGAGACTGGTCTCCAGTCAGCACCGCTGCAGACTCACTGGTTGAGGGCTTGATAGCCCACTCCCCCTCCACACCGCTCCACACTCGTTGGTTTGGAACAGCACTTATTGTGGCGGACCCTCTGCGCGAATGCGCAAACGGAGGGGGAGTGTGTAGGGGGCGGTTTGGGATTGGGCCTCAGTGTTCCCTCCTGCCTGATTACCCGATTGTGTTCACCTTGTGCCCCTGTGTTTTATCCTCCCTCCCCACCTGTGTCTTGTTTATGTGATTAGTCTTGTGTGCATTTAAGTTCTGGTTTTTCTGTCAGTCTGGGTGAGATTGTTGACGTTGTTGGATGAACTTTGGTTCGTACGGGTTTGTGTTTTGCCTTGCTTTACTTTTCTGGCCTTTACCATAAATAAAGGAGTTTGATTCAACCAACAGGTTGCTGCATTTGGGTCCTATATATACCTCGCCGTCCAGCTGTAACAGTTTTACTATATTTTGTTTTGAAAATCCACAGCGGAGGTTTGTGTCGTACTACATTGGGTGTATTTTGCATATCTCTCAGTAGCCAATGATCTGAGAGTCTGTTGGCTCGGACATAAACTCTGTAATAAATGTCTACATTTCATAAGAGGTGTAAAACCTGAGCATTTTAAATCGCATTTGAACGAAATGCTTATATAATCTGTAGCTGTATTTGTATTGTTGATTTAATGTGTGAACGAGGCGATATAGAGAAGTTAAGCTGTCATTATTAGGCTGCAATGTGTTATAAACTGTTGGTGTTGAGCAGGCCTATTGTTTTGGGACATTTGGAGAGTTAGGTGGTCCGTGAGTGTTTTTTTATTGGTTAAGTGGTCCTTGTTATGAAAAAGTAGGAGAAGCACTGCTATAGGTAACATAAGATAAGAATAAACAAGTTTAAATGCTTTGTTATTGGTTGTGATCATATTCTAAATATGTTTGGATTATTGAAAAGTATACAGCTCCCTTTCATCTGAGTGTATCCATAAATTCATTTTGTGCACAAAGTGCACCAGATTGATGCATTAAACCTTCCCGGGGGTGCTTGCTCCCGGACCCCCCTAGAGGAGGTGAGGTCCACCCCCAAATAAAGCAGGTTAAAATAATTAAATTGTATACATTTTCTTTTGGTAAACACTGAAAATGGGTCCCACAGACCCAAACAGCACACAAAGGTTAAAGGTAAGCATATAATAATGTTAAAATGTGCTAAATATATACACTGCAAAAAACAAAAAAAAGGAGTAAAAGTAGCCCCCGACTTGTTTTATTTTTTTAAAGTAGCTCTCATCCTAAAGAGGTGGAGACCCCTGTTATAGAACGATACATTTAACAATTTTAAGCTTGGCCTACCATTTTATTGGAGCGATGAGGAACAGGTGGGGAATGACAGAAAAAGTTTGAGTTAAATGAATGATCCTTAAAAAGAGACATGTCAAATGAATTCATCATTGATCAACTTTTCTAAATAAAGTTCTTTAGCAGGGCAGTACTGTATAAAGGTCAAACTGTCGGTAATAACCAGAAGTCTGGACAGACTAATTCTAAAAGTGTAAATAAACGTGCACCTTGACTGGACCTCCTCACCAAAGACTCGTGACTTTGCTTGGACTACTGCATTTGGCCTTGATATCATCCCTAAACCTAAATACTCATCAAGAGCAATTACTTTTATGAAGCACAAGTTATGAACAGTGTTGCTTTGAGGTAAATGCTAACACTGTTTAACATGCTTTTAAAACAGGTTGATGACAAGCAGATATAAGGTTTAGCATTTTAGCTCAGTGTGTTAGCAGGCTAACATTTGCTAATTCAAACTCTGCAAAACGTACGGCTGAGAATAATTATCATTTTGTCAGTATTTGGTCAGAAACTTGAAAAATGGAAACGTCCCCTTTGATAAAAAAAAATAAGACTGTTCATCTTGAGGGGAATATGATCGCCTTTAATACATTCAAAAGTTGTTGAGAGATTTCCCTCAGACCACAAATGTCAATTCATGGTGTAGGAAAATGTAGTTATTTTACAAACAGGATATTGATACAGTTCGAACTGGAATGAAAATAATTGGCTATAAACACGTTTGTATAGTAAGGACGTAGAATAAAGGTGTATTGAATATTTGAATTTAACTAAATTAAACATCTGCCCCATGAACATGCTCTGGTGTTCCTAAATAGTGCCAGATCGAATTTCTCTAGAATTAAATGTCACTTCTCAACAATGTGATGGTGCTTCCCTTTCCTGTGACTATCACTGCTTTCCTACATTCTTCAATGCAACACGAGAAGAAAAATAAGTTATCAAAAACCAGGATTGGACTGTTATTACTTTGGTTTACCTGTCTTTTGAAAAAATAAACCCTGAGAAATGGCACTGAATATTTATTTTTTGTGCATTCATTTAAAGTGGGACAAGACATTGTATTTTCGTTTTTGGTTGTAACAAAATCACACATTTACACAGACCTCTTTAAGACATCTCACAGCTGAAAATGAGAAATACTCTGTATAATATAAATGATTAATTGAACAATGACCATAAATATCAGTTTGGACGGACAGATCATTACAAATCTCATTACAGGATCTATTTCAAGGGACACAATTCTGCCGGCCTGCAGGTGCAAGGTGAGCTTCCTCACATTCCTCACTGCTGGGAGATACTCATCATCACTGACTGATATTCACTCTGCACTCAAAGCTATACATACTCAGACAGACAGACAGACATGCTTAGGAGAGAGTTTTGATAACTGCTTTCAAATCAGACTGGGGTCTATGGGAGAGGGTCCAAAACACTCCCATTAGAAGAAACGTGCTGCAGTTTAAAAAACAATTCAAATAAAATAACGTTAATGACACATGCAAATGAAGAACATTTTCACCAACTTGAGGAAACATGCACAGCGTTTGCACGGCTGCATAAACCGGACGCTGCAAATACTAAACGCTGCAAGAAGCAACAAACACTTCGCAGACCTAACAAATGATGCACACAACTGGGAGACCAGGGGACACTAAAAAGTGATGCACACATTTGGGAGACCAGGGGACACTAAAAAGTGATGCACACATTTGGGAGACCAGGGGACACTAAAAAGTGATGCACACAGTTGGGAGACCAGGGGACACTAAAAAGTGATGCACACATTTGGGAGACCAGGGGACACTAAAAAGTGATGCACACAGTTGGGAGACCAGGGGACACTAAAAAGTGATGCACACAGTTGGGAGACCAGGGGACACTAAAAAGTGATGCACACAGTTGGGAGACCAGGGGACACTAAAAAGTGATGCACACAGCTGGGAGACCAGGGGACACTAAAAAGTGACACACACAGCTGGGAGACCAGGGGACACTAAAAAGTGACACACACAGCTGGGTCCGGAGCACTTGGTATGTTCAGGATATTCAGAAGGTGTTTTACGTTGGAGTGACTTCCTGTTCTCTGTATGTTGCACTGTAACACAGGTGTCATGATCCCCCTGGGAGCTGAACACAACTTACAGTACATCATACCATCCTGATGATCCCTGCTCTTCACTGCTCTGTCTATTCTGAGGAGGATAATACCTGCTTTGGGCTGTCACAAAATCATTTCAGCAGTGTATTGCTTCTAGCCATGTCTCTGTGTGAAACCGATTTCTCCTTCCTCCGCAGTGCCCTCCATCTGGATTGCTGCTTAAGGCGGCGTGCTGTTACTCTTCATCAGACCACAGAGATAAAAAGCTCCTTCTATACACACACGTGTCATACATCACATCTCGCCTAAAAAAAAGATCAACACAAAACAGGAATTAGAGACACAGTGTGTGTCTTTTCAGACACATTGCAGCTGTGAAAAGATACTTACCTTTGGAGGCCAAGAACTATGATTTAAATTCAGATTAGAGCCTCTGTTACAGTATGTTACTGGTTGTTTCTTGGATTACATTTAAGATAAAAATTATATAGAATATGTTGGTTCTATAAATCAGTGGTCTCCCATTCTTTCACACTGGTACATAAATAAAAACTGCTCATAAATAAAAATGAAATGCAAATCTTTAACAACACTTCAGACATCATTGCAAGCACTGAGGCTGTTTGAGTGTTTAAAATATATATATTTATATTTCTGCACAAAATGATTCTATGTGAGTTTTCTTTTGTTCCTTCCTACATCAACTACTATATGGAGTGGTGCAGGAATGAGTCAGACCACTTCTGGTTCCCTCATCTTGAAGTCAACGTTTTTGTTGAACATATATTTGGTTAGAAGCCTGAAATAAGGTCTGTGTTTAACACAAACTGAAGAGGTTTTAATGTTTTTTTTCTACGACTTCAAATACGTCAGTAAAAACCTCACTCGTAAATGTCTGAAGCTTCTATGCGTTATAAAAATGCGGTTGCTAACAAGTGTTTAAATGAGACGATTAAACGTCATCACGCCAAACATTAACCGCCTTTAGCTTAGCAGTGGTGACGTGAAGTCATGTGACCCTGCTGTAGTTTATTCATAGCCTAATGTTAGCTTTTTACCTCTGGTATTGCATTTACGCTTCACAAATCATAAAGTGTTGTTAATATGTGGAGAATATCCTGATAAACAAAACAAGTAAGTATCATAAACGTGTGTTTGGCGTTTGATTATTTTCTGCAATATACCCAAATCCAATGGCACCAAAACACATCATAACTGCACCGCTCTACCACCAACACCAGATCAAGAAGCATAAGAGCTCTGCACACGTCATGCATATCAAATACAGAAGTGCTATCAACTATGTGAGTTTTCTCATAATCTTTTATCGATACTCCGCAAATCAGGAATGTAATTTAAATACATTACCTGTATATGAATTGTGCTCTGAGCAGAATAACATTAAAACTTTCACCGCTTTTGTTTTGCAGTACAGCAGAAAGCATGCTTCCTTTTTTAATATATATTCTAATTTAACAGGTAAACACAAACAATGAATTCAATCTTCTCATGTAAGTTTGGTTTCAGTAGGTCCTACTTGATCTTTCATATGTAGCTTCTTTGGTTTTGTTAGAAATTAAAATCAATGTTTTATGGCATAATTTTGTTTAAAAATACCTTCAGCTTAAATGCTGTTTTATTCTGAAAAAACAAAAGTTCTCACGCACAATCTCTGATGTCAAGCTTTTATTCTGAAAATCCTTCATCTCCGGTTAGCATTTAGCATGTGGCTAATATTCCTTTCCCTATAAAGGTGAATATAGAAGTGAAATGACACGGAGTGTTGCACACCGAAACCTACTGAGTTTTACACTACATCTATAGACGTTGAGATATTATTATTGATGAATATTAAATGAAGGTACAGTTTATTTTAAAACGTTTTGTTTACAGACGTGGGTAGCATATGACAACATCCGGAACTACTGGAAATGATAACTGCCGTGAAGTATTATCACTATTATTAAAGTATTGATTTGAACCGTTAAAATGCAATAAATGAAAAGTCATGAAAGAGAATATGAGGAGAAAAGGCGTGTTTAGTAATGTATTGAATGTACAATGGCTGAGTCCTCTGTTATGCGCAACAACGGAGATTGAAGACAAGTGGAGGGCGGACCCCCAGCAGCGCCAACCGGCATACGAGGAGGGGCCATCTGAGGATACTTAAAACAGCTGATGTGTGTGTGTTTCGGCTCCTTTCCTTCACCCCCGGCAACCCGAGGACACAGCTGTCTCCTCACAGAACAATATTCTGCTTGTAACATTACCGCGCCATTTTAATTAAAGTACCCATTTGAACCTTATTCGAGAGACTCCATTGGTCTCATGTATCCTAAGCTTCTCTCCTGGACGCGAGAATAACGAACGAAAGCTTATAGTTTCATGTATTCATTTTACTTATATGGGTCTTTACTTTGATTAAAAAAAAATTAAAAATGTTTTAAATAAGTAAATACAGTTTTAAATTTGTTTGTGCACTGCAGTGTTATGTTCCGCCATGGACATCTGTAAATCTCGTTTTGTATCCATGCAATTTGATGACACTGTACAAAATAATTTGGTCCTGTGTGTAATGTACATCACACAATCCAAAATCGATAGCATGCAATCCACTCGTAATCTATTTTCGAAATGGGCTCCTGTGACATTGAAGTGAAGCCCCCAGAGAGGAACTCTTCATCTATTTAATGATTTTAATCTAGTCCATTTATTGCAAAAATACTGGTGTACTGATACATTCTTCATGGTAGAAAAAAACGATACAAATCATTCACGATTTTAAGCAGGGAACTGTTAAATGAGTGGTCATGTTCTGAATTTACAAGGTTGGAGGTAGAAGTAGATGCTGCTTTATCCAGCATTCTAAAGGTTTAGTACAGTGGCACACACACACACACACACACACACACACACACACACACACACACACACACACACACACACACACACACACACACACACACACACACACACACACACACACACAGAGACATACAAACACATACACACACAGACACACACACACACACAAACACACACACACACACACAGCCACACACACACACACACACACACAAAGAAAACCTTTTGAATTCATATAGAGTTGTTTTTTCTATTTCTTCTGAATTGTAGAAATCCTTGGTGTTTCAATACCCTCGTAGCACAGTGTTGCCCTGATGCAACAAACCAACCCCTGGTTGAGGGGTGAGGGGGGGGGTCACATTTTATAATTGATATAATATCAGGGACCCCTAAGCTCCTAAAACACATGGTGAAACATTGTTTTTCCTCCCAAAATAAAAAGTCATGCCATAGAGGGATAAGGCACTATTACAAATATTCTTAATTTGCAGTATTTTATTTGAAAAGTGTAAAGAGGAAAGACTGCATCAAATATGCTATATCTATATAATATCAATATTGTTATTAACTTCAATCAAAGTCAATTTAAATAGCGGGCAAGACTTTCCAAGGGGTAAAAATGCTGCTGCCGGACTACTGACTGGAGGTATTGCTGATATCATGTCTACCATCCTCTTAAAATACTCTGTCCAACAATGAAGAAAGGTGTTTTAACGCTGATTCAAAATAGCAGAGAAACATGCATTCTTGTTCTCAGGAGGGGACATTGACAGAGGATTACTCAAAAAGTACACAGTAAGTACTTCATAGTACTTGTTGTGGGAGTAGTTTCACTATTAGGCTACTGAGTCCAACAGGATCGATCTCACGAATAACTATTGGCAGAAAAAATAATAACAAACTGGAGAGACGGCTGAGTGACCGCAGAGCAGAATCGCTGTATAGTTGAAATCTCCTAACAATGTTGTCCATTTTAGACACAGGCCTATTATATTTCCAGCCCTCAATAACATTCATTATCTGGGCTCAATATGTGTCTTGGCTGTTTTCGTTGTGAAAACAAATGGACCGTAGATACACCAAGCCCCCAGGAAGTGCGCCGGAGTCTGATGAGAATATTCGTGCTGGTCAAACGGCGGTACTACACTTCCTTTAGGTTGCTGGGCCCGGAAACACTTTTTCCCATTGACTTACATTGGGAAAGAGTGGTCTGTAACTCGTTGGATAATTTTTTTTAAACTAAATAAACAACCCAGTATGAACACTTGTATAGCCCTTATTAAAAACATTTGTTCCTCAAGTTGTAAAAATGTGCTAATAATGTTATTCTGAGAGTTATTTCCCTCTGCATTATGAACGCGCATCTAACCCACGGGACAGCGCCGCCCGGCACGTTCATGTTACGTGTTCAGTACTACAAGAGTTTCTCTTTACCCATGGATGCACAATAACAATGGACCATATCGCCTCACTGCCACGGAGCTGTAATAATGGATATATTGCACATGTTTGCTGTAATTCATCATTTGTAAAATATTATACTACATGGGCTGTATGATGTAAATCTTGTACCGTAAATGTTGTATTAAATAAAGTTAATATTACCGACGTAGATTAACGTTCCTGTAGCTTCTTATTGCACTTGCAATTGTTTTAGTTACTTGTGGGCTACTTAACATGAATAATCAGTTACTATCCTTTTACTCCATCACATTTCAAAAATAAATAGGCTATTGTTATTTTAACTCCACCACAGTAATCCATCATCAGCTTTACTTTGTGGATAACGTTTTAACTCACAATTGATCATAACAGGCTTCAACATATACATTGTTATATATTACCAAGTGGTTTCATGTACAACCCACACAAGTATCATGCTAGATGAAGCTCTGTTGCTTGGATATCACTAGATCCTGATGTCAGCGTAATATAAAAGTACATGACGATTGATGTGTAACTTAGCATAATTTACTAGCTAGCTGCTAACTGCCGCCTCGTTAATATAAATCCAGTACCATGCTGTCATGAACGCGCGGTGCTGTTACGTGTACGCAAATTCACGTGCATAATGTGAACGAGCCTTTTGGGCGGCGTGGTCAAAGTTGCGCATGCGCTATGAGCGCACATACGGGTACTTCTCAGGCATGCTGGGTAATCTGTGACGTTTCGCTCTCTCAAAAGTTGGGCCATTTTGTCATCATGCGCCATTGAGCAACTCTCATAGGAATGAATGAGGCCCGCCTCCCACGCTGTATCCAGTTCTTATTATACATCCATGAGATACACGGATTGACCGTCCTCATCTGCGCTCTTATTTTGAAAGACAACTTCCGGTAGCAGAATATGAAAAAACAGGGTTTTTTTTGTTTCTGTTTTCTAGTGATTTTATTTTTTGTTTTGAGAAGTACAAAATGAAAATCATCCCGTTTTTTAAGTTTAGTAAATCCCTTTTTGTCAATGATAAAGAAAAACGCCTTGTATTTCAATTTTGGTTTTTCAATTTGAAAACGAAAATTAAATATCCAGTCGTTTTTTGTTTTTGAATTTCCATTTGTGAAAAGAAAATCCAATGACCAAAACATACACTGACGGAGAAGGACCTTACCAAAAAGTTCACTGGAGAGTGGAAGGAGAGACTGCTGAGAAGATTCAACACAGCTTCCAGGAGGCTACAGCTCTTCCGAGGGTAAGAAATATTGTTGTATCACTTTAGTTATTTTATTGTATCAATTATATATTTATTTTTACATGATTATGTAACCTAAGCTGTTGAAGTTGTTGGCTAATGTAAGTAATACTATTGTACTGAGTTTATCTATTGAAAATCTAATTATGTACAATTTATTATGGGTTTAACCTTTGACCTCTGACTCTGTCCAATAAGGGTCCTGTGCTCCCTGGTGGTTCCAGTGTGCCAGTAGGCTTGTTTGAGACGCGTTGCGGCTCGCCTCGAATGTAGACGAGAATAGCCGATCGCAGCCGGGGGAGGTCTCAAAAAGCTCGCCTGAAGTCGGACAGCTCAGAGTCGGCTTCGTCTTCTTCTTCTCTCGGTTTTTTGGCGGATTGCAAACAACTTTAAGGTGCATACAGCCACCTCCGGAGTCGGCTTGACTCGGTTTGCATTTATAAAGAATGCACACATGTGTTTAATCGTTAATGTCAGATATGTACTAAGTAAATACATTTGTTCCTGCTCAAGATTAGATTCAACTTTATTGTTATCGCACAGATTACAGGTACTGAGACAACAAGCAGTGAAGTGAAAAGTAATTTAAACAATAGACAGAATACAATATAGAATGAATTGAATGATGAATAAACAGTGAGGGGTATGAATACAATAGATATCAGCCTGTGAGCAGTATGAACAGTGTGTATGAATATGATAAGATATATAAAGTATGAAAACGGTAAGCAGTGCAAGTATAGTATAAAATATATAGATATTAATGTCATGATGATAAACATTGTGGAACAATGATGAAAAATGGGAATGGCTGTGGCGACGTAAAACTGACACAAAACAACAACAAACTTTTTCATCAGCAGCACGGGGTAAAAACCACCAATGAGCGCTCACCTCGAGATATCAGCGAGTCGTTTCCCATCAAGCATTTCGCTTCCGCAGCCCGTGGAGAGGAACTGCGCCGCCTCGCCGCGCCTCGCCGCGCCTCGCTCTCAAGGCTGCGGGCGTCTTTGTCCCGCGAGATTTCAACGTCTCATGTAGGCGAGCCTCCAGAGCAAGTCGGACAAAATGACTAACCATCATGCAACGCACTAGCAAGACGTTGATCGCAACTGCGTAGGTCTCGCTTGTCTCAAACAAGCCTACTATCTTTGAAGCTCCTACAGGAAAAATTGGACAACATGAGATCTTTTGAGAAAATGGCTGCTACGTTACAATGTGAATGAGAATTAAAAAAATACCTTTCAAATCTAGTTCAAATCTTCTGCCACATGTTATTAAAAAGTGGGTTCTGTTGCACTCTAGTCAAAAGTGTTTTTTTTAGTATAGAATACTGTTCTGTTTTACACCTCACACATATCAAAATCTTATCTCGTATCCCAAGCCTATCAACAAGCTAATGTTGCAGCTGAAATGTTCTCCACGTCACAAAGCCATCTTCACATCATGATGTGATACCAGTTTTCAAGCACAGTAAATTCTCTTCCCAGAGTATATGATGGGACCAAGGTGATAATGCACATGGTTTTAATAATACTAAATTAAATGGTACTCATCTGAGTAACTCACTCACTAATAATGAAATACTATATGAGGGAAAGGGAAGTTATTTGTAAAATATCAATAAAGAAAAAGAAAATCTGTTTACAGTTCTGTTTCATATGGGTGTTGAGAGAGGTATCCATAGATCTCTTCATTTTGCTCTCAAAGTGCACCAGATTGATGCTTTGAACTTCCGGGGGAGCATGCCCCCGGACCCCCCTAGAGGAGATGAGGACCCCCCCGAGAGGAGGAAAGGACCCCCCTAGAGGTGTTAGGTCCACTCCCCACTTATAAAAATAGCACTTTACCACTGCACCCTCTCTAATCTCAGCAACCTCAGTCATTGTGTTCTGGAACCGGGCCTGCTTCTCCCATACACTCAGACCCACTGGCAGAGGAGGTGGCACTGGTCTCCTGCTCTCTCCCAAATTGAGCTTTTCCCTCTTCAACCTACCTAACTTCACTCCTTCCACCTTTGAATTCCATGCCGTCACAGTAACCCATCCTATACAATTAACCATTGTTGTTCTCTACCGTCCACCAGGCGCCTTGGGGGACTTCTTGGAGGAATTAGATAATCTCCTCTCACACATCCCAGAAACTGGCCCTCCCGCTGTACTTCTCGGAGACTTCAACCTCCAGACAGGGAAGATATCTGAACTAACATCTCTTTTAACCGCCTTTGCTTTCTCACTGTCTCCGTCCCCACCAACTCATAAAGCTGGCAATGTCCTTGATCTCATATTCTCAAGGAACTGCTCTACGTCTAACCTCTCTGTAAACCCGCTCCACACCTCGGATCACTTCTTCATTTCATTCTCTCTACCCCTTTCCAAACATAACAAACTAATCTCTTCTCATCCTGCACCTGTCCGCCGTAACCTTCGTTCCCTCTCCCCCTCTCCCCCTCTACCTTTGCCTCAACGGTGCTCTCGTTCCAACTCCTGCCTCCAAACTCTGCTGCAGAAACGCTCAGTCCTCACAGTCCTGTAGAATTTCAGATCTACAGATCTCTAGACTATTTTACCGTAGCTGAATTTTTTATGATCAGTTCAAGCACTCTGCTGTCTCTCTACGGCAATGGGAAAGGTGGGTCCCCATAAAACAGTGTTTGAACTGGTACGAGGAAAAAGTCCTGACAAACCACCCATACCCGTATATGTGTGTGTGTGTGTTTCTGTACATCCTCTAAGAAGAAAGGACAGTAACAGAAGATCTCTGTGGCCTCAGGCTTGATCGCCGTTCAAATGACAGCGTTGGTTTCCCCAAAAGTGGGCGGGGCTGTAAAGTGAAAGTAGATTTTACTCTCATCTATTATTCAAAACCATTCTATTTATTTTAACATAAATTACATGCCAATGTTTTATCTTTTTATTTATTTGTTTTTATTTTAAATCGTATAATGTCGGACTTTTTTTTCCGTCTGTGAGGAAAAGAAATGGGGCTCAGAGCCTCAAAATACTGAAATCTGTATTTTTTTAAATCTTTTTTTCCTTCTAATTTGTTATTCTTTTCTAAATAACACACTGTTATTTACTCAACAATAACACACAATTATCCTTGTTTTTATTTATTCGTTTAATTCTATAATCTTGGGCTTTTTAGCCGTAAATAAAGTCACCGGAAACAGACGTAGGCCTATAAGTGACATTTCGAGCGATACACACCACAAACCCACTGAACAGATTACCCAAGATCCTCAGCTTGAAGCTCGTTGATTGGATGTTTTAGCCGCAATGCATGTTGGGATATGATGTTAATGCGATATGATATCCGAAAACATTTAAAAAAAAAAAAAAAATACTTTATTCCGAGTGTTCTTGCTTTTCTCTTTGAAAGTCATCACATAACGGCATTGTAATACAAATACACGGTTCGGCTGCATTACATATTACATATCTGGCGTAGTTCTTTATTTATAGAACCCTGATGAGAGGACTTCTGGACAAACAGGAGAACTGCCGCCAAAACTGAATATGGGACGTGGATCATAAATATATCAACAATTAAACAACATCTTGCATTTCTTTTCACACAATACGTCTCCTTGCAGTATCAATAGTAATTTGGCTGACTTTTATATTTGATCCAATTGGTAGATAGGCTATATTTACACCATAACGGTGCACAGCTGATAGAAAAGGACTTGTAGTTTTTAAAGATATTACTGATTTTCTTTGAATTAAAGAATATAAATACTGAGTTGAGAGAATAGTCAGGGAATTTGGGTGATGGGAGACACATCTATGGAATCACAATTGCAATAGCTTACCATTAAATGACCGATATGCTTTTCTGTCTGTGATGTTTTACAAATCAGATATTAATGTGTAGAAGTAAAACATGAGAAATAATATAGCAATATCCTGTAAAATTATGTAAAAACATGAATAAAACTACACATCTTCAGATGCTATACATACATAAGTGTCCTACACTAATAATACAAAGTTATTATTAGTATGCTGTGTGTACCTTGTCTGCACCGCCTAGTGGTTAAAGCACGTTATTGAATTATTTTTGTTGAATAATGTTACTTTTGTTGAATAATGTTATTTGATGAAAAAAATATTAAGAGTACATACTTTCATAGGTGGAAAGTAGAAGGTCAATGATAGAAATATAGAATATAAAAAAAAGAAGATACTGTAAGTGATCTCTACAATAAAACAGTTTAGTGCTGGATGTA
Organism: Harpagifer antarcticus; assembly: GCA_902827135.1. Taxonomy (NCBI): domain Eukaryota; kingdom Metazoa; phylum Chordata; class Actinopteri; order Perciformes; family Harpagiferidae; genus Harpagifer; species Harpagifer antarcticus. The sequence continues at coordinate 411,623 of CADEHL010001092.1, read as the reverse complement.
CAAAGATATTAATATGTGTGTGTGTGTGATAGATAGATGTCGTGTAATGCACTGTTGAGGAACCTGCGACCCAAGATTTTCATTAATTGCATAACTACACCGTAGTTGTGTGTATGATATGTCAATAAGCCTTAGAAAATCTTGAAATGGATGTGCAAAATAGTCATTATACAGTTTTTAACCGTTCTCTTGCGTTTCGGGTCAAAAGTGACCGAATTACTTTTATTTTAATCATAAATATTTTTCATCCAATTGCCTCAATACCTTATGTTATCCTCCACACTAGGCCTCTGAACATATACACTTGATGATCACCACTTGCATTGAATTTTGAGTGATTTATTCAACAGTGAAACACCCTTGACGTTTTCGGTCAGATTTGACCGCCATAGAAAATGAATGGTATGAGTGTATTATGTTGATCCTGCAACACACACACACACACACACACACACACACACACACACACACACACACACACACACACACACACACACACACACACACACACACACACACACACACACACACACACACACACCCACACACACACACACACACACACACACACACACACACACACACACACACACACACACACACACACACACACACACACACACACACACACACACACACACACACACACACACACACACACACACACACACACACACACACACACACACACACACACACCTCTCCCTTTCTCGCGCTGTATGATACAATGTATCATACCTTCTCACAGGTGCGAGCTCTGTGCCCCTCAAGAAACACAAACCTCTCACTTTCTCGCGCTAAATGCGCCTCCCTTACTGGCTCTCAAGCAGTTATATTTGTGCCTTGCTCACATTTGACTCATTGACACAATGAGCAGGCGACCGATTAGGCGATGTTCTGTACGAGGGGCTCTGGACACATTTTTTAACCAGATGGAGAGGAGATTGAGGAAGATGTCTCAGAAATGGAAGACAACATCGATCCAGACTATGAGCCTACAACAGACCAGGGAGAGGCCCCTGAGGGAGAGGCGCCTGAGGGAGAGGAGCCTGAGGTGACATTCCACAATTTTGCATTGCCTACTATGTGCGTGAACACACGTGAACACACACACACACACACATGTTCTGTTATGGTATATTTCTCTTTCAATAAATGTTCATTGAAGAAAACAGTATCAGTGTCTTATTTTAAATTCATCACAGTGAATGCTGAACTTGATGGGCCCACCGGTGGGTCCGGACCATGACATGAAACACTAGCTTGCTTGTATCAAATCAATACATCCCATACATCATTGGAACGGGAAGAATCTCAGCTACAACACTAACTAAATCATTTCTATCTCCAGTAAACACAGCCTACATGGCAAGCATTTTTATAATATACAGTAATGTAAAATAAGCACTATCTTTGAACTTACTGCCAAAAATAATATGAAATTCACCCCTGGTGTCATTATGTCTGTCATCCCTTGGTTCTACTTGCTTTGACTGTTCAAATGAGATGTCAACCATCACAATTGGATAAGGGGTTCCAGAGATATCACTGTGCAAAACACACCGGTCAATTTTGACCGAAAATAGCATGGGAAGGGGGGTATGACCTAACGCAAGAGAAGGGTTAAGTAACTATTAGTAGAGAATAACGAGTAATTAATATACTTTATAGAGATCTGCAGATAAATGTTTAGTCTTCTCAAGCACCAACTATCAAATATCTCCTGATTGTTGGCACTTGACAATCACCTTTCCTGAATTTCACTCAGGTGTAACTAAAGTCTGATTTAAGGGTTTTTATATTTCACATCATTAATCAGAATCTGCAAAGTAACTCAAATAAATGTAGTGGAGTAAAAATACCAGGTTAACCTCTGAATTGTAGTGGAGTAGAATTACAAAGTAACAATGAGCTGTCATGTGGGTATATATTAATGCTTTATTAATTTTCACCCATTTAGTAATTACATGTTTTAAATTTGTACACACCAATGTGTTTCCTATCGCCTAAACCTCCAGGGATGTACACAGTTTAATACTGGCAACTTCTAATTTTGGGAAAAACGAAAACGTCTTTTAAAACTACAATTCCCAGTAGAGACGTGCCATAGAGAACATGTTGCGAAACACAATAGCCAGCATGTGTAGTTCTGGGGGGGCGTTCGAGTCCAGTTTGAATAGTCTGCCGTGGTTTCGTTCCATTTCAAAGAGCTTGACGCTCGGCGTAACCTTGGCGCACTGCCACTCCAACATCCAATCCCAGAGCTTGAAGATTAATCACGGGGTTTGTCAACGGGACTGTAGTCCCAAAGGATAGCTGGGGATTATGGGTAGTGTAGTGTCGGCCATCCTAAACTGAATTTTTTTTCAGATATAATATCGCATTAACAACACCACATCTGGCTTCACAGAGATCTTCTGTTACTGTCCTTTCTTCTTAGAGGAAGTACAGAAACACGTAACTCTGGATTTGTTTTAATGTTTGAGGTGCAATAAACGACACAGCAGCTTTTTGGCATGTTCAAACTATTATTTTCTGCCTCGCTCTTGAGAGTAACAGCTGGTGAAATTACAGCCCCGCCCACTTTTGGGGAAACCAACGCTGTCATTTGAACGGCGATCAAGCCTGAAGCCACAGAGATCTTCTGTTGCTGTCCTTTCTTCTTAGAGGAAGTACAGAAACACGTAACTCTGGATTTGTTTTAATGTTTGAGGTGCAATAAACGACACGGCAGCTTTTTGGCATGTTAAAACTATTATTTTCTGCCTCACAAATTACAGCCTCGCCTACTGATTTCAAATGTGTGCTCTAAAATGATATTTATAAATGACTATTATCATTATTATAAGCAAGACAATAAATGGCAAAGATATGTAGAAAATAAACGTATTTAAGATACGTTCATAAGAAACGTAACGTGGGAGAAAATATGTTTCTAGAAGATATGTAGAAAATAAACGTATTTGAGATACGTTCATAACGAACATAACGTGAGAGAAAATAAGTTTCTCGCTAAATTGAGAATGCAGTTTAGTTCTGTGGGAACGTAATTTTTAGGAGACAGGGTTGCGGGAGGGGACATTGACAGAGGATTACTCAAAAAGTACACAGTCAGTACTTCATAATACTTGTTGTGGGAGTAGTTTCACTAGTAGGCTACTGAATCCAACAGGATCGATCTCACGAATAACTATTGGCAGAAAAAATAATAAACTCGAGAGACGGCTGAGTGACTGCAGAGCAGAATCGCTGTATAGTTGAAATCTCCTAACAATGTTGTCCATTTTAGACACAGGCCTATTATATTTCCAGCCCTCAATAACATTCATTATCTGGGCTCAATATGTGTCTTGGCTGTTTTCGTTGTGAAAACAAATGGACCGTAGATACACGGATTGACCGTCCTCATCTGCGCACTTATTTTGAAAGACAACTTCCGGTAGCAGAATATGAAAAAACGGGGTTTTTTTTGTTTGTTTTCTAGTGATTTTATTTTTTGTTTTGAGAAGTAGAAAATGAAAATCATCCCGTTTTTTAAGTTTAGTAAATCCCTTTTTGTCAATGATAAAGAAAAACACCTTCTCAATTTTGGTTTTTCAATTTGAAAACGAAAATTAAATATCCAGTCGTTTTTTGTTTTTGAATTTCCATTTGTGAAAACAAAATCCAATGACCAAAACATACACTGACCCTTCTCAACAGCGATCTGGATGAGACAGGCTTTTCTTTTGTGCAGCATGCTCCTTCTGTGTTCACTGAACACATTTTTCAGAGTTGAGAAGGAATTTTCACATGTTGCAGTTGATGCACCGAAGGTTAAGCTGAGCTTCAGTGTTTCTAACACAGTAGGCATGGCTGCCAGAGGCTCGCAGTATCTTCTCAAAATGTCCTGTGTTGTCCAGTTTGTCTGATTGGGACATTTCCTCCTGCAGAAACTGCCTTGCCACAGCAAACTCAGCTTCCTTTATCTCGGTCCCTGTTAAGTCAAGCAGTGGTCTCACTTTATTTGCATCCAGGAAATATTCACTCCCTGAGTGTAAGGTGCACAGGGCCTCTACTAGTTTGCTGTTTCTTTCACCAAATCTAGCTGTCATTTCTCCCACTACAGAATCCAGAGTACTGAAATACAGTATTTTTCTCCCAATCCTTCCGGACGCTGACCAACTGTGGTGTCTACCACATAGTCTCTCAAGTGGGACATCACTCTGCCTCGTTTCTCCGGAGGGGCTGTTGCAAGAGGTTCTATGGTCTCTGTCTTTTGTGAATTTCTCCCAAAGTGTGTCAAACTGACTGTCACATCTCAGTTCCTCCACACCAACCAGGGCACTTTGGACCAGTCTGACACCAGTGTAGAGGTCAGTGGATTTAGCTTGGAGTGCAGTGTTGCACCCCCGTAGGACCGAGCCTGGGGAGAAGGAATATGCTGTGGGGAGAGCTGCTGGGGTGGATGTGTTGGATGGGGGATCCAGCAAACTCAATATTTGATACATCATGCAGGCAATGAACTGGAAGCTGGGCTGGGTAATGGCCTTCAAAATCCCTGTGGACTCGATTCGCACCTCTACAGCACTGGTTTGGTTGTCTTCAATCTCACGAAGCAGGTGGACAATGTGCTCAAAGGATTTCATGATCACTGTCACTGTGGCCAGGTGGCCTGTCTACCGTTGATCAAGCAAACGCTTCAACTTCTCTCCTGGGTAGACTGCAGCCACTGTAGGTTTCCTGAAGAACTTGTAGAGAGAGTTGCATACACTAAAAAAGTTCTCCAAAGTGTTGTCAGATGACATGGCATGCACTACTACTAGATGCAACTGGTGATTAAAACAGTGCACATACGACACCTCTCTTTAATTCTTCCTGCAGGATGTTCTCCCTCCATGTACTCCAGACATGACATTTGCCCCATCGTAACATTGACTGAGCACCTTGTTTGTACATAACCCAATGTCTCTCAACTTTGACAAAACCAGCTCAGTCAGAGACTTGGCATCACATGTTTTACTAGTTGCCATTGATACAAGTCTCTCCTTCACAGTGTTGCTTTTATCCACAAAGCAAAGCACAATTGAGATGTGTTTGCACCCAGTGGGGTCTTTGGTGCCATCCACTTTTAATGTGTACCACGCCTCTCCTATTTCATTTACTATTTCACCTGTGATGATTTCACTCATGAGTTAAATTATCTCATTTTGTATGTGATTTGAGGTATATGTGGCATTGGACGGGATGGTGCTAAAAATCTTAGCAAGTTCTTTGTTCTTTTGAAGGGTTTACTCCATCATTGCTAGAAAAATACCACAACTCCCCTCGCCTCTTGCATCCAACGCATCAACGGAGCCACGGAAAGGCAACTGGTTTACAGCTATAAATTGAATTATGTCCACAATAGCTGCTACATAGGTGCGGCAGTGGCGGCGCCAGAGATTTTCTCTAGAAGGTGCTGTGGGGTAGCTTGACGTTTCCTAGAAGGTGCTCAAACATTAAGGGTTTCCCATTAATGCACCAGCGCTACAGTTGAATTTTCTACTGCAACACTCCCCACACGCACACACAGTGCACCCGCGACTGTTACAATGAAGGCTCGATAATCAGCTCGCCGCATATAGGTGTAAGCAGGGGTAAAGTGCTATTTTTACAAGTGGGGAGTGGACCCGACCCCACTAGAGGAGGGTCCTCACCTCCTCTAGTGGGGTCCGGGGGCATGTTTCCCCGGGAAGATTTTTTTTAAATATTGAAGTTAAAAGCATCAATCTGGTGCACTTTGAGAGCAACATTAAGAGATCTATGGATACATCTCTCAACACCCATATGAAACAGAACTGTAAACAGATTTTCTATTTCTTTATAGATATTTTACAAATCACTCCCCTTTTAAAACAAACCGTTTGAGACCCACTGAGATAACTAGACTGAGAGCCCTTTACTTCACCTGAGCTGAGGTTATCTGAGACTCTCAGTCTGACAGGAGAGAGTTCTCCCTCCACCTTGTTGTTGAAAAAGCTCCTTATATCCGTTAGCTTGGCTAGCTAGCACCAGATGCTAACCACAACGATCTCCAGTAGATACCCACCGGTGCGCTCTGTCTCGCGCACGCACACAAAATGGCTCGTGCCACACACACACAGAGCTTGAATGAAACACAGAGGTAAGCTAAGTAATTTAGCCTATGGGTAGGTCAAAAATCGAATGGGTGTTGGCCATTGGCCTAATCATATCACCTGTGTTGGCTTTGTTTTTGGTTAAAAATGTGTTTGTTTCACATTTGCATTGATGTAATCAATACTTTTTCTAATTTAATTTAATAAAAATTATTATTATTTCCGAAAAAAAATTAAACCTCAGTACCAGTCTCACTTCTTGCACGCCTCTCCTTCCACAAAGCCACTGACTTCATGTGCTCTTTGCTTGATTCATGCCTTCCCAGTCCCTTATGACGTACAAGAGCATGGCGCCAGTTGTTGTAGCCAGTTGTGGGGAAGGCATCTGACTTACTTGAACCAAAATGTCTACATGCAGAAGATGGCATCTTTTTTACAGCCAATCTCTGTTTTGAAACCATGAGCTGCAAAATGAGCGCCTTACCCCAATGTACAGGCGAGTTGGGTACTTTTTTAAATGTACCTGGGCAGGCTCTGTTTCGCCGAGGTCCTCTGGCACTTGCAGGCCGCTGAAGGGTGGCGTGGCGGTGTTTGGGGCAACGAAGACGGCTGCGGCTGCTCCTCCTCCGCCTCCGTGGGAGAGGCGAGCAAAGCCGGCGAGTCCGGCGGGAGGACGTTAGTGTCCTCGACAGTGGCCGCGGCGGGCAACGTAATAATGTCCCCATGATCTGAAATGTTAGATGCAGTGTTACTGCTGGCGATTAGGGCTGGTTGTTTTAACCATTTTCTGATTTCCATGATCATTGACTGGTGCTGTGTCAGCACCTTGCAGATGAGATGACGAACGTGCAGCGGCACAGGTCACGCTCACCTGACATAATAACATTACTTACCGTTTAAATTGACCAAATAAATGCAGCAGACAATGTTATTTAACCACAATTACAATTTATTTTATTTCAACTATATACTTCTTCTCCTTCTTCTTATTATTATAATATATGTAATATTTTTCACTTTAATTTATTTTTTAAATGAGGGTGCATAACGACTCAACTGAGGGTGCAATGCACCCTTATGCACCCCCGTAGGACCGGGCCTGGGGAGAAGGAATATGCTGTGGGGAGAGCTGCTGGGGTGGATGTGTTGGATGGAGTAATCCAGGTCTCAGTGAGAGCAAGGAAATCCAGAGACTGTAGGGAGGCGTAGCCAGAGATGAAGTCAGCCTTAGGAACAGCTGACTGGCAGTTCCACAGGCCACCTGAAACTAGATGTTGGATGTCAGTGGAGCATGTGGGATAGACGAGAGCAGGCCGGTTATATCGATTAGGAGATACACGGGGCCAGTGATAATTGCGAGAAGACACAAACAGGAATGGAGAAAATACACATGATTATAGCATGAGGTGCTAAAAAACAAAATAAAATAAAACACCAGCGATACTTGGCTCAATCAAAGTAGGATTTGCCTCCCTCGTGACTCCAGCAGGACTCCTTTGTCTTTGTCAATCTTTGACTCCAGCAGGACTCCTTTGTCTTTGTCAGTCTTCGTCTGAAGCTGATGCTCCAGGAAAGTGCTACCTAAAATGGACCCCTGATTGCTGAGTTCTCACAGCTGTGGAACCACGCCCCTTTAATTAGTTAACTCTCTGCAGCTGCTGGCCCTCAAAAGGAAATCTTGGCTGGCTCCCTCCTGAGTTGTTATTGTCTTTTCAGTGGCACAATGGTTTTACAATTACATTAAACCCTAAGTTATAAAGTTATCAGTTTTTACGAGAGATCGTCTCACCGTAGCTGTCAATCTGATCAAAAGACGTGTTCAATGGCATTAAAACGAGACAAAACGCAGCTGAATCGGTTGATCCATAGGTTAATAATGTTTCTGTGGCTTTGAAAAAATTATTTATAATCCATCATTCCATTTTTATGTAAAAATCGGAGCAAAAAAGTTAGCTACTAATGGTAGCCAAGAGTGTATACAGCTTCCGGTTTTGGCCACGCGTCACTCTCACGCGTCACTTATTTGTTAATGTGTTGGTGAACTTCCCCTCGATTCCATTGGCTCTAGCGGTTATAAAGAGATTTCATTCATCAAAATTAACCAAGGGGGGCCAGAGATATGGAAAATCCCAAAAGACCCCAGAAGTGTTTTTTGTGTGCTAAATCTCTCTAAAAAGGTACATTTCACTTGTTTTGCATCATGTTGTACTTTGGATTCCTAAAGCTTTTAGTCTACTAACCCATCATCCAAGGGTAGTTTTCACTATAAGTAAAAAATAATTTTTGGACGGACACTATCATTTACAGTTTTTTACTATGTTCAATCTGAATTTTCTTTCTTTAAATAAATAAAAAACATCTATATTGATTCTGACTTTTCTACATCCAACTCACAGGTTTATCATTACTTTGAGAGAAAATATTATTAATGTAACCCTTTTAGAAGGGAAGATATGGTCATTTATTCTGGGAATGTCATTTTCGAGCCTGAGACCTGAAAAACAGGCTTAGGGCTTAAGAGGTTAACAGTACAATTTTTTGGCTGAAATAAATCAAATCTGCTTAACTGAGCTGAATGGTAGTACCATGAAGAGCAATGCAACGCAAAATTAAAAAAACGCATCACTGCAAGAAACAGTGTCTGAGGGCATCTTAATATTTAAAAACCTATGAATGTGTCATACCCAACTAACGGGAAGAAACTCAGCTACCTGACGATACAAACCATTTTTACCGAAAAAAAAACACAAGTCTCACAGGAAATCTTCTAAATGAGCCCTGAGCAAAGAAAATGCTATCACACTTAGCACAGAACTCACAGCTTAAATACCCTTATTACTTATCGTATCTGCAAAGACAATATATCAATTAGCAAGCTGAGATTCCACAGATTCCAGACGTATTAGTATCATCACTGAGCGATCCGAACTCGCGACAGGGGAAGCAAAAACAGACATCACAACACATAGCTTCACGGAGGAAGCTTATTACCTTAGCTGTTGTTCTGATAAAAACGATAAAAACGCTGCTGAAGGTTAATCCAATGGTTAATCCAATGTGTCTGTGTCACTTTGAAATGATTTCTGATAATCCATCTTCATATTTACTAGTTTGAGCCTAGGTTTCAGTTTTCAGAGCATAACATTGCTTTCGACTGTGTGCGCATAGCTCTCACTTGTCAATGGCAATGTGTGTATGTGGAACTTCCGCTTCGATTATGTTGGCTCTAATGGTTAAAAAGAGGTGTCAATCACCAAAATCGACCAATGGGTTCCAGAGAAACGGCAAATCCTCCCAAATCCAAAATAGCTTGAATTAACATGTTAAGCCCCAAGCCTCGAAAATGACATTCCCAGAACAAATTACTATATCTTCACTTCTAAAAAGGGGTAAATTAATAATCTTTTTTCTCAAAGCAATGATAAACCTGTGAGTTTGATGTAGAAAAGTCAGAATCAATATAGATTTTTTTTATTTTAAAGTCAATTCAGATTGAACATAGTAAAAACATTTAAATGATAGTGTCCGTCCAAAAAAAAACCATTACTTATAGTGAAAACCACCCTTGAATGATGGGATAGTAGACTACAAGCTTTATGAATCCAAACTATAATAAGTACCCTGTAACAAGATTGATGCAAAACAAGTGACATTTGACACTTCTGGGGTCATTTGGGTGGATTTGCCATATCTCTGGCCCCCGTCGGTCAATTTTGATGATTGACATCTCTTTTTAACCGTTAGAGCCAATAGAATTGAGGGGAAGTTCCTAAAATCCATCTAAACATTACCCAGTGGAGTAATGCACAGCCAGAATGGCCCGGAACCGGAAGCTGTCATACACTCTAGTACAGGGGTGGGCAAACTTTTTGGCTCGGGGGCCACTATGAGTTTTAAAATTTGACAGACGGGCCGGGCCAGTAGCAGATGGTGGTAAAGTGGCGGCTGATATTGTATTCTTTGAAAACTGCAACGGTTTCTTGGCAAATAAGACATACAGCCTTATATCGCACTTCGGTGAAAACATATTTAGCTGTCCACTCCTCATTAACATTGTCGACTAGGGGTGTAACGGTATCCGTATTCGTCCCGTACCGTCACGGTTCAGACGTCACGGTTCGGCACATGCAGTCACACGGCGAATACGCCTTTTTTTACGAGTGGGAAAAAAGTGTGACACTCAGGGCAGCATTACACTATATATAATCCAGGGGGCGGTATTGCGCCTAAAAGCCAGCCGCCCGTAAATAACAAATGAAGAACAAGAACAAAACACAACAAAACGAACACTTCTTACATGAAGAAGAAAAGTTAGTATCTATGGCGAGTTCACACAACACACAGGAGCTAGAAGACCCACCTGCATCTTTTAAATCAGCTGTGTGGGAACATTTCGGGTTCCCTGTGGACTACAACAATGATGGGGTGCGAGTTGTGGATCGGACGAGGACGGTGTGTCGGCGTTGTTCGACAGCGGTGCGGTATGCTAGTGGTAACACGTCAAACATGCTCAATCACATCCGAGTCAGTCTCAGTCCCCAGCGAGAGGGTTTTCTCGACGGCAGGTGACATAGTTACCATAGTTACCATAGTTACCGCCAACAGATCTGCCCTCATTACTGACAACGTAGACAAACTCGTCTTTTTTAAGACAAACTTGAAAATAGAGTAAAGCTTGAGTACCTTTATTTAGGCATAATGGCCTCACACACTCACAAGTTAATTACACATGTTAGACATTGCTCCTAAAGGTACAGATTTTATTTTGTTTTATATTTATCATTGTATGTATTTTATATTTTGACATCAGGAGATGTTATACAGTTCTGTATTACCTTTTATTGATTGTGATTCAAACACTTTCTTATTATTTATTTTAATATGTTCAAGACATTCTTTTTAGTTGTACAGCTTATTTAACCTTTTTGTTTGACATCAGCCATTATAAATAATATGGCCATCTGAGTGTGTGTGTTACTGTTTGTGGTTTGTTTTTAACTGTGTAATACAGTTAATGATTCCAAATGTTAGAGTTCCTTATTTTCATACCAAAACTTGCACTACTGTTAAAAATAAGTAACGGCAAAACATTTTTATGTATTTGGGACTTTTTTTTGCTTTTCCTTGTTGTACCGAAACCGTACCGAACCGTGACCCCCAAACCGAGGTATGAACCGAACCGTGACTTCTGTGAACCGTTACACCCCTATTGTCGACTTTTCTTTTCTTTGGTCCACTCATTGTTACAGATGCAGGTTCAAAGGTGAATTATTGCGTCATCGTTTGCGTCATGACGTAAACGTTTACGTGCCTTCTTATGACCCACACAGCGTTTTACGTCACTGATTTTCTCCGCAACACCGCTCACAACAACATCAATAGAGGACTGCGTCGGGTAGTTTTTAAATCATACAAAGCCAGATTGCAGCTCATCCAGAATGCAGCGGTTCGTCTGGTCTTCAACCTTCCAACATTTTACCACACCACTCCGCTCCTCTGCTCCCTTCACTGGCTTCCAGTAACTGCTAGAATCCACTTCAAGACACTGGTACTTGCGTACCATGCTGCGAATGGATCTGGCCCTTCCTACATCCAGGACATGGTTAAAACATACACCCCAGCACGTGCAATCCGCTCTGCATCAGCCAAACAGCTCGCTGCACCCTCACTGCGAGGGGGACCCAAGTTTCCATCAGCAAAAACACATCGGTTTGCTATCCTGGCTCCAAAATGGTGGAATGAGCTCCCCATTGACATCAGGACAGCAGAAAGCTTACACACCTTCCTGAAAACTCATCTCTTTCGACTCCACTTCGAGCGATAGAATTACTAACAAAGAACTGCTAACAGAGCACTTATATACTAATAAAGGACCGGCTTATCTACAGCCAGTTGAGTAGCACTTGAAATGTTTTAGCTCTATGAAACCTGACATACTTATATGATTCTGTTTTCTTCTAGTTTGTATCTTCTTGGTCGAATGCACTTATTGTACGTCTATTTGGATAAAAGCGTCAGCTAAATGCAATGTAATGTAAATTAAAGAACTACTTTTCCAACCTTATACCTTTCTCCAGAGTGCCGTGGTGCATTGTCTATTAATGTGGTTCAGCGGCATTACCGCCCGCTGCAGTGATGCTCTTCCACCAGAGTTTAGTCTACTGTTAACTCACGGCAGTGGCCGCTGGAAAGTCTTCACTGTCCGACTGTCACACAAGCAGCTTGTCCCCTTTCCCCATCAGTGAATGTGTTTCAGTCTGAATTGACGCTGTTTGGCATCACAACGCTGTTATGAAAGTTTCTCTAGCATTCTACAGGTGATGTTAGCATAGCAACCAAAGCTAATCAGACTATCTTGACTACTTGTTGCTATTATATTGTGGCATAAGCCGTTTTCTACACGCATATTTTACCGGCGTAGTTTTCGTCATGATTTTACTTGTGATGGCCACATGTAGCCAATGTGTTTATTCCATCTGATAACTACAATAATACAAAACAACAGGAAAACGTCTGCCTCTTCACAATGGTCAATAACAGTGAACGGATGGTCATTAACCTGTTAAGCACCACGCCTTTTTTTCCGTTAGCCGGTAATTACCGGTTTTCAGCTGGTAAAATTGATTAAAAACCGGTAAATTCAAAACCTGCCAGTCAAAATGTCTGGTAATAATTAGGGATGCTCCGCACTCTTAACCAGTTTAGCCCTAAGCCTGTTTTTCTGGTCTCAGGCTCGAAGATGACATTCCCAGAACAAATGACCATATCTTCCCTTCTAAAAGGGTTACATTAATAATCCTTTTTCTCAAAGCAAGGTTACACCTGTGAGTTGGATGTAGAAGAGTCAGAATCAATATAGATGTTTTTATTTTAAAGAAAATTCAGATTGAACATGGTAAAAAACTGTAAATGATAGTGTCCGTCCAAAAAAATATTTTGTACTTATAGTGAAAACTAACCTTGGATGATGGGTTAGTAGACTAAAAGCTTTAGGAATCCAAAGTACAACATATAATAAGTACCCTGTATCAAGATTGATGCAAAACAAGTGATATTTTACCTTTATAGACAGATTTAGCAAAAAAAACCTCTTCTGGGGTCATTTGGGTGTAATTTCCTTATCTCTGGCCCCCCTTGTTCGATTTTGACATGTGACATCTCTTTCTGACCGTTAGAGCGAATAGCATCGAAGGGGAATTGTCCCGCATACACTAAAAAAATGGCGTCTTCGCGCAAGCAGTTTTGCTACATAGTGAAGCTGTCTCCAGGTCTGACATCTGAAAACCGAAAAGCAGATTTATTCTTTCACACACACATACGGGTATTGGGCCGAGGGCGACACCGTACTTCCGGTATCCACCATTTTACGCGAGGTGCAAGCAGTCCGAGGGTTTAGCCGTGTTACTTACTTGTTAGATACAATACTTTGAAGATGGTGAAGTGGTGTAGTGCTGGGACATGTAGAAATCATCATTCGATGACAGATAGTGATGGAAAATCCAAGTTTTCTTTCTTCAAGTTCCCCAGTCACAAAAAACTGCCAGGACGGAGGGCCCAGTGGGCGAGAGCTTGCGCTCGCGTCGATGCCATCACTCACAAGCCGTGGAAACCCAAGGACACCGTGCAATATGTGCACATCAGCGCGGCACACTTCATTTCTGGTAAGTTGAAGTTGTATTTCAGAACTACTATGTTTATGATTAATCTGATGTCCGCCCCTAGCCCGGACTGGACCAAACTACTGTTTACCTTCCTCTACAGCAGAATCATAGCATGGTAGCATAGCATCATGGTTGGTCTAGTCATCCCCAAAATTGTAGTTCCTATCTACCAATGACAATGTATTTACTCCCTACTACTTTATTGTCCATCTTTCACATGGTAAACTGAGCCACACATCAGCTATGGCAAGTCATTAATGTGTGAATGTGGAGCTAAAGCGATGTCCAGACATTAACCAGTTCAAGAGGAAATACAGAGAAATTATTTTCTCGAGGTACAGGGATGGGGAAGGTATTTGACTATGTGTTTATGTGTGAGTATGTAGGTGTGCATATGTATGTGTACATATATGTATGTGTGTGTATGTGTGTGTGTATATGTATATATATATGAATCAACAGGTAAAGCAGATCAATAATGATAATGACAAGAAAAATGAATAATAATGATAATTATAATTATTGCAGATCATAGATTATAAATAAATCATTTAGGGACAAGGGGGTGAGATTAAATAAATTATACTTATTCTCACTCCTTTTCGAACACTAGACCTGGCACTGTTTATGTTGCAAATGCTGTTGTTGTGAATGTAATTTTTTGTTTTGTTTTAATTTCTCTTGCATGACTATGCACGACAACATTTGTTCTGTTTGTAAATGATTTATTTTACTTGTTCGAAATAAATGTATCAATCGATAAAATCAATCAATCAATTATAATACTTGAGTTAGCTGTCGGGGATACTAGGATCAGGGAATGTGTACCACCTCATTGACCACCCCAACCAACAGTCTCCCTGGTTGATATTCTGGGCTCCCTCAATAAAAATATCCTCCCCTCTGTTATGAACCTTGGAGTGACCTTCAACAGCGCCAAAATACGACTATTGGCTAAGACCAAGTCGTTTTTATCTTTTAAAGACCTAGAAAGGGTTATTAACGCCTTTGTTACCTCGAGACTGGATTACTGCAATGCTCTGTATGTGGGTATGGACCAGGCCTCAATTAGACGCCTGCAGCTAGTGCAGAATGCAGTCTTCTAACTGGCCATAAAAAACGTGACCACATCACCCCAATTCTGGCCTCACTACACTGGCTTCCAGTTCGGTTCAGAATAGATTTTAAACTCCTTTTATTTGTTTTTAAAGCCCTAAATGGGCTGGCTCCTGCCTATATAGCCAAACTCCTTCATCGCTACAGCCCAGGCAGAGTCTTAAGGTCGGCTGATCAGCTGCTGTTGATAATGCCTAAGAGGGCATCAAGCTTTTGCAGCGGCTGGCCCTAGGCTCTGGAATACTTTGCTCCTCCATGTGAGGTCGGCCCAGACCCTGGGGTTTTTTAAATCAACACTTAAAACTCACTTTTTCTCTCAGGCTTTTGTTTAATTATCTATTTATTCATTTATTTAGTTATTTATTTATTCATTTCGTTCTTTATTTTAATATGTATAACATAACATAGTTTATACATTATTCGAATATAGGAATAGTAGATAGGATGACTTAAAATATAGTACCTTATATTTCATCTTTTTTCCCTTTAGACCCTTGCGGTTTATTCTTAAAAACCCTTACCCACCCCCCATGTTCCCTCTGCTGGTCTATGGCCTTGTAGAGGGTAACGGGGTACAGAGTCGCTTAGATAAGTGGGGGAGTGCATCTGACGAAGAGATAGGTTGTTGTGCTCCCTATCTCTGTTTCTTATCCTATATCTAATAGAACTGCTTGGGTCTTGATAGATTGAGTGGGGAAGTTCATGAGATCTTTCTAGAGGGTTATCAAGAATAACTTTTATCCAATGACCTTTTCCCTCTCTGTCTGTGTCTGTGTATTCTCTTGTTCCGATTAACCCAGCCAACTCTTTTTTTCTTGTTTTGTATCTATATCTACGCCGGGATCCGGAGTCGAGGCTAATCCTCTTGCTGTAGTCCTGTGTCTTGGATCCTGAGTTCTGGATTAAGTCGTGGACTTCGGGTCGTAGCTGAACCTGTCTCTGCGGTCCTGCCTTGGGTCTCGTCATGCTGCTTCCCTGATTACTTCCACAGGATTGTAGCTGACATCCTCGTGGATTCATCTTCTTATTACAGACACATGCATTTCCTAACATTCGGTCTATATGCTGTAAAATGTATTATCTCTTGGATTTACACACGGCATCTATTGCACGTCTGTCCGTCCTGGGAGAGGGATCCCTCCTCTGTTGCTCTCCCTGAGGTTTCTCCCATTTTTTCCCCTTAAACTGTGGGTTTTCTCTGTAAGTTTTTCCTTGTACGATGTGAAGGTCTAAGGATAGAGGGTGTCGTTTTTCTCATACTGATATTCTGAACAATCTGTGCTGTTGTATTAGCTGTAAAGTGTCTCTACTGTAGGGTATTTTTATAATATGTACAGCACTTTGGCTCGACCAAAAATAGTTTATAAATGTGCTATATAAATAAAACTTGATTTGATGACATCAGGGAGGTGATATTTCTGTATATATCACCTCCCTGATGACACTTATCTTACCTTAGACTAGAGGAGGCACACTGATATGCATGACTCCAAATTCTCTTATCTGTTTTTCAGGGCAGCCTTCCAAGGCCATCCAGATTACATCCCGACCAAATTTGCTACGCCTGGGAAACTACCAACAGCTGACAAGTGCCAGAAACTGAGAAGGTTTGCGAAAATTCATGTATATACTGATGATATGCCTGGCCTAAATCGAACACTGTAATACTGTTGTGATAGATGTGAAGTACAATTTTACAATAACATACCAGCTGTGGGTAGGTGTTAGTTATCACCCCTGGTAGGGCTGTGCAATTAATCGTATTTTAATATAAATGATATATATAAATGTATCATTTATTTAATTTATGTTTGTATTGGTTTTTCAGCTGAATTATATCGTCAGGGTAATCAACAGTTAAAAATATACTGTTCAAATTATTATTTGTATTTGTTTTAAAGTTCAATAAATGGATTTTTTCAAAGTCAATGAATAATCGTATTTAATAATCGTGATATCAATTATTGACCCAAATAATCGTGATTTTCTGTGAGGGTACAACAGCTTTCTTTGGGGCGAAGTTTGAAGAAGTCGAGCTGAAGAGACTGAGCCCAACTGGCATGACTGGGTTGGATTCAGCAAGAAGGGACAAAAGGAAGTCTTCAAATCCATCAGAGGAGACGGATTGGGTGTCTGCTCGACGAGCTGGCGCGTTGTTGGCAACCACCTTCTCTTTGGGCTTATCACCATAGAAGTTGATGTCGGCCACTCGATCTGGTTGCACACCTTTCATGCTCGCCTCGTTCCATGTGCAGAGTACATCAGTGCAGGCAGGATCTCTTGCTCCGCCGACTCTGACGATCATCTCCACCTTGTAGAGCAGACCTCCAATATGGAAGCATGACTCACCAAGCCTATAAACACACACATAAATCAACGTAAAAGTTCAACAAACTACAAGTCAATATTCTGGCATTGTTTTCTGTGAGAAAGACATCCACCAAAGGTCAAATGTTTTCATATTTCCAATGATGTGTCACGGTTGAGTGAAGGAAGCAGGACCCAAATGCAGATAACTCTGATAGTCCTTTATTTCAAGGATAATGAAACTTATACATACAGAACAGAACACTCACCGGGGTGAATTCAGTCACCAACAAAAGAAGCACCAACACTGAACACAGCACGAGACAAGACTAAATACAGGGAGGGATAATTACAAGACAAGAAACAGCCGGGCAGGGGAGGAGAAACACAAGGGCCACAGGTGAACACAATCAGCTAACGAGACACAGGTGAGGAGGGAGGAGAAAACACAAGGGCCACAGGTGAACACAATCAGCTAACGAGACACAGGTGAGGAGGGAGGAGAAAACACAGGGACACCAGGGAAACTAACGACAGGAGGAAAACATGACATAGAGAACAGTGAAAACACCCAAACCTAGACATAGACCTGTGACCTGACATGATAACCGTGACAGAACCCCCCCCTCAAGGGACGGATTCCAGACGTCCCTAAACCCCAAAACAAAAATCCAACACAGTCCAGCAGGGTGGGTGGAGGGGGTCCGGAGGAGGGAACTAAGCTGACCGCCCAGGAGCCCAGTAGGGGACCAGGAAGGGATCTCGGGCGGACGGCCCGGGGGCACGGCAGAGTCCAAGGTGGGGGTCTCGGGCGGACGGCCCGGGGGCAAGGCAGAGTCCATGGTGGGGCGAAGGCCACAGCGGGCGAACTCAGGGGGCCGAGCATGAGGGCGAAGGCAGCGGCAGGAAGAGTCAGGGGGCCGGGCCCGAGGACGAGGGCAGCGGCAGGAATAGTCAGGAGGCCGGGCCCGCGGGCGAAGACCGCGGCTCACAGAGGGTCGGGATCGAGGGCGAAGGCAGCGGCAGGAAGAGTCAGGGGGCCGGGCTCGAGGACGAGGGCAGCGGCAGGAAGAGTCAGGGGGCCGGGCCCGAGGACGAGGGCAGCGGCAGGAAGAGTCAGGAGGCCGGGCCCGCGGACGAAGACCGCGGCTCACAGAGGGTCGGGATCGAGGGCGAAGACCAGACAGCTCCGGAGGCCGGGCAGGACCCGGTGTCGGCCGGACAGGAACCGGAGCCGGCGGGACAGGCTTCGGCAGGATCCCCCACGGAAGAGGACCAGGAGTTGGCAGGACCCCCAGCAGGAGAGCGGTTGGCGGGACCTCCGACGGGACAGGACAAAGGGTTGGCAGTACCCCCGGCAGGAGAGTAGACGGCGGGACCTCCAACGGCACAGGACACAGGGTTGGCAGTACCCCCGGCAGGAGAGTAGTCGGCGGGGCCTCCAACGGGACAGGACATAGGGTTGGCAGGACCCCCGGCAGGAGAGTAGTCGGCGGGACCTCCAACGGGACAGGACACAGGGTTGGCAGGACCCCCGGCAGGTGAGTAGACGGCGGGACCTCCAACGGGACAGGACATAGGGTTGGCAGGACCCCCGGCAGGAGAGTGGTCGGCGGGACCTCCAACGGGACAGGACATGGGGTTGGCAGGACCCCCGGCAGGAGAGTAGTCGGCGGGGCCTCCAACGGGACAGGACATGGGGTTGGCAGGACCCCCGGCAGGAGAGTAGTCGGCGGGGCCTCCAACGGGACAGGACATAGGGTTGGCAGGACCCCCGGCAGGAGAGTAGTCGGCGGGGCCTCCAACGGGACAGGACACAGGGTTGGCAGGACCTCCGGCAGGAGAGTAGTCGGCGGGGCCTCCAACGAGACAGGACAAAGGGTTGGCAGGACCCCCGGCAGGAGAGTAGTCGGCGGGACCTCCAACGGCACAGGACATGGGGTTGGCAGGACCCCCGGCAGGAGAGTAGTCGGCGGGGCCTCCAACGGGACAGGACACAGGATTGGCAGGACCCCCGGCAGGAGAGTAGTCGGCGGGGCCTCCAACGGGACAGGACCCAGGGTTGGCAGGACCCCCGGCAGGAGAGTAGTCGGCGGGGCCTCCAACGGGACAGGACACAGGGTTGGCAGGATCCCCGGCAGGAGAGTAGTCGGCGGGGCCTCCAACGGGACAGGACACAGGGTTGGCAGGACCCCCGGCAGGAGAGTAGTCGGCGGGGCCTCCAACGGGACAGGACACAGGGTTGGCAGGACCCCCGGCAGGAGAGTAGTCGGCGGGGCCTCCAACGAGACAGGACATGGGGTTGGCAGGACCCCCAGCGGAACCTCCAACGGTACAGGACATGGGGTTGGCAGGACCCCCGGCAGAAGACTAGTCTGCGGGACCTCCAACGGGACAGGACACAGGGTTGGCAGGACCCCCAGCGGAACCTCCAACGGTACAGGACATGGGGTTGGCAGGACCCCCGGCAGAAGACTAGTCTGCGGGACCTCCAACGGGACAGGACATGGGGTTGGCAGGACCCCCGGCAGAAGACTAGTCTGCGGGACCTCCAACGGGACAGGACATGGGGTTGGCAGGACCCCCGGCAGGAGAGTAGTCGGCGGGGCCTCCAACGAGACGGGACAAAGGGTTGGCAGGACCCCCGGCAGGAGAGTAGTCGGCGGGACCTCCAACGGCACAGGACATGGGGTTGGCAGGACCCCCGGCAGGAGAGTTGCCTGCGGGACCTCCAACGGCACATGAGTAGGGGCTTGAGTGGAGACTTGAGAGGGATCTTGAGAGGGGACTTGAGAAGGGACTCGAGAGGTGGCTTGAGAGGGACCTCGAGAGGTGACTTGAGAGGGATCTAGAAAGGGGACTCGAGAGGTAGCTCGAGAGGAGACTTGAGAGGGAACTAGAGAGGGGACTCGAGAGGGAACTTGAGATGGGATGAGGGAAGGGACTAGAGAAGTGACTCGAGGTGGGACTAGAGAAGGGGCTCGGGAAGGGGCCAGAGAGGTGACTAAAGGAGGGACTGGAGAAGGGACTAGGGAAGTGACTAGAGGAGGGACTTGAGAAAGGACTTGAGAAAGGAATTGAGTAGGGACTTGAGATGGGACTAGAGAAGTGACTAGAGGTGGGACTGGAGAAGGGACTAGAGAGGGGACTAGGAAAGTGACCTGAGGAGGGACTAGGGAAGGGACAAGAAGAGGGACTCGAGAAGAGACTAGAGAAGGGACCAGAGATGGGACTATGGCAGCTGGGGCCAGAGCTAAGGCTGGAACCATGGCTGCTGGGGCCGGGACCATGGCTGCTGGGGCCAGAACTAGGTCTGGAACCATGGCTGCTGGGGCCAGAACTGGGGCCGGAACCATGGCTGCTGGGGCCAGAACTGGGGCCGGAATGATGGCTGCTGGGGCCAGAACTGGGGCTGGAACAATGGCTGCTGGGGCCAGAACTGGGGCCGGAATGATGGCTGCTGGGGCCAGAACTGGAGCCAGAATGATGGCTGCTGGGGCCAGAACTGGGGCTGGAACCATGGCTGCTGGGGCCAGAACTGGGGCTGGAACCATGGCTGCTGGGGCCTGTACTGGGGCCGGAACCATGGCTGTGTGGGCCGGTTCTGTAGCCGGAACCATGGCTCTTGGGGCTCGGATTGCTAGCCTGGACTTGCGACTCCTTCTCTTAGAAGCCGCCTGAAGGCTCCGTGGACCTCCAAAAGCCAGCCGAGTTCCAGAAAACGACTCTTGGACAGGAGCAGGAACTGGGGCTGAAGCACTGGTTGACTCCAGACGGAACACACCGAGACGTTTATAGTCAGCAGGCTGGAAATCACACACCCAGATGAAGTTCAAAATCCAGCCAGGTAAGAATTTCACCAAGTCTGGTTTCTCCATAGCCAACCGGTGCGCCTCTACCAGAGCGGCCTCCTTCTGCAGAACACTGGACGCTCCCCTCCACCAATCATAGCAGCAAGCCAAAGCAAAGGAAAAATGTTGTAGTTCCACCTCAAATGGATCATCTGCTGGGTCCATTTCTGGTTGGTGCTTTCTGTCACGGTTGAGTGAAGGAAGCAGGACCCAAATGCAGATAACTCTGATAATCCTTTATTTCAAGGATAATGAAACTAATACATACAAAACAGAACACTCACCGGGCTGTTGACAGTATTTTCTGATTTATGGAGCGATAACAAGAGATATCCAAAATCCCTTCTGTAAAAGCCTTAGATACTAATATGACTACAAAATGAAACAAGAATTTTGAACCTGGCTTTATCCAAAGTTCAGATTTCGATTCCTGAAATGTGTTAAAATATGTGCATATTTAATGAGATAATGGGTAATTTGCATATTTAAACATGCTATTTCAGAAAACTTGTAATACAAAAGACAAATGCCTTATTGTAAGTAATTAACTGGAGAAATTTCTATAGCTGATACCTTTAAGTTAAAAAAATTACCCTATTCACCTGTGGTGTCTCGCCTTAATGCCATTGAAGACCACTTTTGACCAGACTACCACACAGGTGAGCCATTTTGCCGTTTTTGGCTAACTAGCTCCATATGTTTTGATGTGTGTTCTTGTTATTATCCCCGAGAGTTCGTATGATTGAGTGATAATGAGGATAACCATCGATTCTGTGTCCCCTCGCGATGTAAAACGATGGCTTGAGATGTGCAGCAAAGATAAATAATAAGGTTTTGTGAGTGAATTTCGGTGCAGTCATCTGTTAGCATTTTTCACTCGTTCAGCGTTAGCATTGTGTTTTTTTTTTCTTTTTTTTTTTTTTTTTTAAATGATCAGATAGATGAGTTTCTTTCCGTTACATGGAAATAAAACATTCATAGTTTATTAAATGAACATGCAAATTTTATTATCACAATAGGTAATCATTTCATCCAAATACAAGTGTTTTTATAAGATAAAATAAAGATTTTAAATTTAAAAAACCTTTTTTTTTTATTGTGTGTGTGTGTGTGTGTGTGTGTGTGTGTGTGTGTGTGTGTGTGTGTGTGTGTGTGTGTGTGTGTGTGTGTGTGTGTGTGTGTGTGTGTGTGTGTGTGGGGACTTTGCCACAGTACTTACATGTTTATCACCCGACTAACACTTCTAGGAAGGTTTACTTACACAATAAAAATTAGGACACATACAGATGTAGCGCTTCATTTCAGACAGTTTGAAACGCGAGGGCCGTGATTGGTACGTGATCTGCCCTCGCTCAATGGAAAACCTCCAGCGTGACTTGAGAACTACCCCGGGATAAATAAATGTAATTATTATGAAGCCAGCTGCAATGGATCATTGATCCACCAGGGGGTGCAGTGGGGTTCCACACTGGAGCTCATGTGAAATAAAGTCAGATACAGTACGCTGGATGTACAGCGGAACTTTGTTAAGATCCATATGTCACGGATATCATACTCTGTGCTAAATAAGAGACATGTAATCATTTACAAAACATCACCATGTTGTTATTTAACTAAATAATGTTGTTTAGTCGAGAAAAAAACGAACGGGAGGAAATGCTGCTCGGCTCTCGATTTTTAATCCTAATTTAATCATCATCTTCACCACGATCATTTATGTTTATGTTCGCCGAATTGACATGAAATCACTGACACATATGAATATGCTATATTCAACTTCATTAAAACGTTATTAACGTGCCTAAACTCAGTAATTCACTACAAATATTTATATTTTAATGGAGCCTCCGCTACGCGTAGCGGAGGGATCCTGATCTGAATGAAGGGTGTTATTTTCCCCATAAGGAACAAGTCGCTGCAAATTGTCCCGCTTATTACATGGCCACATTCTCAACAAAGCACACACACAACACACCCGATTGGCAGTTCTAGTGTTAAATAAATTCACTAATGAATGAAACCAGTTCAATACGCATTATTCTTATTCTTATCATTCTTTATGAGCGCAGAAATAGTCTTGAAATCAGACCTGTTTTTTAAATGAAATCTGACGGCAGGCAGTTAGCTCTGATCACCTATGATAAATGCGCCACACCTAATTGCTGGCCATTCAGCCACAGAGCTCCCTCTATACAAATCAAACTGTAGACGGTGTGAAAGCACCTATTGTTTTAAATAATGGTCGGAATGTGACCTGTGAGCCTTCTGAATTACCGTTGGACAGCACATTCTAAACTAAAATGTTCAATCAATAAAGTAACATCTTATCTTATCTTAATAATATCTTCATATTAATAATAATAATAAATAAATCATTTTTGTGTCCGAAAGGGGGCAGGAAGAAGCAAACACAACAATATACAAAAGATATACTGCATATTAAAGCAAACGATTGTAAAGGTAAAAGTATGAGCATAACAAATAAAGAAGTGTCATGTATACATTTACTTTATTATTATGATTATTTAATATATAAAGACTATATATTATTGAATTACAAGATTAGATATACTTTAGTTGATCTAAAATATTGATGTGTTCAAATGCTCTTCAAAACACAACTGCAAGTCCATGAAACTTGTCTCTGTATTTGTGAATGAAGCGCCATCTCCTGGTTAAAACCTGAAATTGAAAATCTGGCAACGCCCTCTTGGAAAATAGTGGGAGGGCTTAACAATCCCTGATACTGGTCTTCGGCAGGTCGTAGGCAGGTGTCTGAAATGAGGTGCTACATCTGTAGGATAAATTTGTCTCCAACAGGAGCAGATTTATTTAAAAAATAACACACTATACAATAATACTACACTAAAACTGAATTAAAACCACAAGCATTGTTTTTGTAAACACTGGCAAAAAAACAAAAAAAAGCAAAAATGTACACAAAACCTGAATGTGTTTAGTCAGAGGTGTGCCACGCCTCGAAACAGTTGTTCTTTGAATTGAGGCACAGAGGGACCAGGCACTTAGTGCAGTAGATAGGTTTCTTCACCGTTTTGTTGGCAGCATCAGAGCATCTCCTCCAGTACCTCCTGAGCGTGGTGGCATCTTCCCCATAATACTTGGGAATGCATACGATTGATGATAGGGGGAGTGGTGGTGGTGCTGCAGGGACTTCACCCCTCATGTCTGCAGCAAGCTGCTCCCTGAAGGACTTCTGGGTGTGTGGCTTCGTCCTGCCCGGGTCACCCCTCATCTTGCAGCTCCTTGTGGAGAAGGAAGCTGTTCACCACTGCAATGTCCAGAAAATGGTAAAAAAAAGTCTTGGACCATTTCATGGTTTTGTGGTGAACGCTGTAGTACCCAATCAATGCATCGGACACATCCACGCAGCCCATGCTTCTGTTGTAGTCCACCACAGCGTCAGGAACGGTAACAATCTTAGTTTGCCACACACCAGCCCGTTTCACTTTCCTCCTAACAGTCTGTCCACTGAAGGCTGCATCATGCACTGTGGAGCACATGGTCACTTCACGGCTGTCCATCGACTTTACAAACAGGAGCTTGCTTCTCCTTATTCAACGTAGATCTCCCCTTTCAACCTTTTTCGGAAGGTCGTTCAACTCAGTCTTTGGAAAACCAACTCAATTTTTTCGAATGGTCAAACAGCCAATGTTTGAGTTATATCGGACCTTACTCTCCAGCACACTGTTATGGGATTGAACGCATAACAACTGATGAAAAGAGTGACTTTTTCACATGGTATGAGACGGTACGCACAGGTAGTTTTGATTTTCGAAAGCAGGCATTGCTTTACTGTAAAAACGATGTGGACATTCTTGCCCAGGGGGCCACTTTATTTCGAAAAGGGTTTCTCGGAGAGACAGGAGTTCCTTTTAGTCGTGCGACCATCGCTTCTGTGTGTATGAAAGTTTTTACCACAAACTTTCTACCGCCCAAAACCCTAGCAATTCCCCCACCCGACGACTACCGCTGTGAAAACAAGACGTACTCAGACGCAGGTATTCAATGGCTGGAGTGGGTAGCACAAACTGAAGGTGTATTTATTCAACATGCGTTGAATGAAGGCGAGAAACGAGTGGGACGTTTTGTCGTGGATGGTTTTGCTGAAGTTGCGGGGGCAAAGATTGTTTGGGAATTTCTTGGTTGCTTCTATCACGGGTGCCCATCTTGCTATAAGGGTCATGAGAAAAACCCCTTGACAGGTGGCACATTTGAGCAGCTCCATCCTGCTAGTGAGGAAAAGCTGCATGAGCTACAGTCTATTCACGGGGCCAAAGTGATCGTTATGCGTGAGCATACATGGGGTGAGATGAAAAAATCCAATCAAGATTTGCAGGCTTTCCTCAGGGAATACAAAGCTCCAGAGCCGCTGACCCCCCAGGATGCTTTGTATGGAGGTAGGACATGTGCAGTGAAGTTGAGGCACACGGCAGCGGCAGATGAATTGGTTCATTATTGTGATTTCACCTCACTCTACCCTTTTGTAAACTGTACAGGCCTATATCCACTTGGACACTACCAGATCATATTCCGAGATTTCAAAGATCCTCAGAGTTATTTTGGGTTAATCAGAGCCACAGTAGACCCTCCCAGGGGTCTTTACTTTCCAGTCCTGCCCTACCAAACTGCAGCGGGTAAGCTAGTGTTCACCCTCTGCCGTACATGCGCTGAGCTTAACAACCAACAGGGGCCCTGCATGCATAGCAAGGAGGAAAGAGCATTAACAGGAGTATGGGTGACCACATAATTCACCAAAGCCCTGGACATGGGTTACAAGCTGAGTCAGATCACAGAGGTGTGGCATTTTGAGAAGAAAAGTGACAGCATTTTTGTAGACTATATACACGCATTTTTGAAGGGCAAACAAGAAGCATCAGGTTATCCGTCAGAGGCCACAGATGATGAGAGCAGACAAAAGTATGTGGCAGACTATCATGCTAATCAGGGGATCTTGCTGGATGCAGATAAAATCAAATCAAATCCTGCCAAAAGACAAGTGTCAAAACTATGTCTCAACAGTTTCTGGGGTAAATTTGCCCAGAGAAGCAATCTGACTCTGACTAAGATTGTGACCCAAACAGAAGAATTTCTTCACCTCTTGTTTTCCGCTAAACATAAGGTTAAGTATTTCTCATTCCTCAACGACAGAACGGCTCTTGTTCAGTGGTGTTACGGTGAAAAATTCTACTCTCCTCCCAACAAGGTAGATAACATATTCATTGCAGCATTTACCACTGCATATGCCAGGCTGAAACTGTACAGTGAATTGGAGAAATTACAGCACAGAGTTTTCTACTACGACACAGATAGTATCATCTATGTGACAAAACAGGTGGAGACTCCACTGGCCATGGGGGTTTATCTGGGGGATCTTACAGATGAACTGGGGGGCGACACAATTGAAGAGTTTGTTTCAGAAAGGCCCTAAAAGTTATGCTTACCAGACCAAAAATCAAAAAAAGGTTGTGATGCGTGTGAAGGGAATTACGAATGTTGTGAACGAGTGAACTTTGACAGTCTGGCAGATCTGGTGGAAGGCTGCGTTCAAAACTCTGAGAGGGGGAGGTGTCTTCATGCCCCGCAACACAACATTGTACGGAATAAAGAGGGTTTCGTTTTGCGAAATGTGTCATTCACCAAAAAGTTCCGAGTTGTGTTTGATAAGAGACGTCTGCTAGACGGAGGAAATACTTTGCCTTTTGGGTATTGAGAAATAATAAGAAGAGACAAAATGCTTTCACCCCGTCAAATTGATTTTGAGCCCCGACTACGTGTTCCTTTTTCTTGTTTAGTAGTTGGCCCTAGTGGGTGTGGAAAAACTTTTTTTGTCAAGAATGTATTGCAAAATTGTATTCATGTATTGGATGTACAACCTCAAAATATTGTGTGAATTTATACTTCTTTCCAGCCCATGTATGCTGAACTGCAGGAAAATAATACAAATATGAAATTCATCAAAGATTTGCCTGAATCATTTGAAGAAGAATCTCTATTTCCTCCTGATCAAAGTCATTTGATTATATTGGACGATGTTATATTTCAGGCCTCTGAGCATCCTGAAGTAGTAATGATTATATCATCTGATATTTGGGAAGAGTGTTACAGTAGAAATGGCAGAAAGTCTTGTTGCAATTTCCAGATATTGAAAGAGGCCCTGGAGTTTCTCTGGTAATTATCAATAGCAGCAGTTAAGTGAATACTGTTCAAACAATACCTGTGTTTGTGTTTTTGTATTGATTTCTCTGTTTTATCCTTTCATAAATGTGAGGACTAAACTTGCTTCAAACATTCCTGGGTGCCTGGGTGCCTGGGTGCTAAATAGGTTTTATTGCTCTGGGGGAGGGGAAGTTAAGCAGGCTGTGTGGATGACAGTTCTTCTGCTTAAGATCTCCAGTATGTCATGTGGCAGAGAAGTCTACTTATCTTGAATGGTATATGTGTGTTTAATTACTTTATATATGTGTGTTTAATTACTTTGTATTAGTAATAGCAGTGTGTAAACAAAAGCTGGAAATAGGAGAAATGTAAAGATTATCTTTGAATAAGCAAAGAGGGTAGAAGTTAAACATAATTAAAAAGCCTCTGGAATGTGTAGAAAGGTGGGGGAAGAAGGCCTGTGCAGGAAGGATGAGATAACGGACACCAGAGGTTTTATTGTCAGCTCAGAAACAAATTTATCACCTCTGCTGGCACGAGCTGATTTGCTAAGGGAAGATATCTTGTTTTAAATCTCCCAATGGGATGACCTGGGGTGAAGGAAAATTCAAGTCACCCCTCTTCTCTTGTTCTGGACTATATAAGTTAGTGTTGCATTAAGTTCGATCTCTCTTCTCTGGCTGTGAACGACCGAAGGATCTCAACGGCACGAGAACAAGAGCAGGAAGTACTTCCTTTAAATATATTGTATTGCATTCTATTATTACCTTGTTTAATTAAAACAGATTATTGTTTAACCTGGCATCTTGGTGTGTTTTTATGATTTCCCTCGTTGTTATGATTTTGCTCCTTTCGCCAAAAGACACACAGAGACAAGGTGGGTTCTAAAACCCCCCTCCTTCTGCAACAAGTGGCGACCCCGACGTAGGGCGGAAAGGAGCACGGGAGGAGATCGCATCAGCAGCCAGCCAGCGGACGAAGTGTCCAGGGAAGGCACCTCGAAATAATTTCTGACAACTAAATACAGAGCTCTATACAAAAAATAAGGTAAGCAGATACCCGTTACACTCAAAATCTGTGATTTGGCTATATTCAAATTCTTAGAGTTGTCAGAAATATTTTCTCAGTGCCGTAGTCATAGTAGATGGTAGGATGCAATGCATAGTTTTAGCATAAATAAATAAACATAAAATTGATAAAGCAAGAGTGAGTAGTCTCGTGGATTTTTCAGAATCACACGGCTGACTCGTTTGCTGCACGTGAAGCGGTGTAAAGAAAAGGTGAAAGGCCCCGTGAATTCTAGATATTCAGACGGTTAAACTCGCCGGGGAAGTTCAGTGGTTCTTAAAAGAAAAAGATTCCATCCAGAACAAAACAGAATAATACTTTCCAGCGTCATAGGACCTGCAGTTGTATTATATGTATGATTAAATCCAAGGGGAGATACGCAAATTTCAAAAAAACCATTTTGAAACGACCGGAATCTCGTTCTCTTGTTATGTGGGGTTAATCTAGAAGGCTAAACGTGACGATAAAGTGGTTCTGTTGACCTGGGTTCCGACTCCATGTGGACGCCACATAGCTGAAAAGCCGTGTTGAAGCGCGTCCAAAGGTCACGTTATCTGTTGAAATAAACATCGCACTATAAAAGCTGGATAGACTGTACGGGGAATAATTTTCTGTGAATAATTATTAATATATAGGTCAGATAAAAGACGCGAAGTTGAAGATTGTGGTTCTAAGCAAGTATATTTCTCCTCTCACAAGAAGGGGAATTTCATTCCTGGGGAGGTGCCGCCATCTGCTGGACCTATTTGGTAGTAATTTCTTGCATTATTACAGCTCACTGGCGCTTTTATCCAGAACGACTCACAATAAGTCTCCTCCACCAGGCATATACAATCAAAAACAAAACAAGATTATTAAAATATATCTGGGTTAATAGAGCCAAAACATTTCAAGTACTACTCAACTGCCTTTTGATAAGCAAGTCCATTGTTAGTATCATACGTTTTTTTTACACTCAAACTATTTACACATTTGGATTAAGGGCAGGGCAGTTAAATAAATACCTTAACTACGTTAGGATTAACGACAAGTATTGTCCATTATATTAATAAATACCACTGAACACAGGAAAGCCTTAGTCAGATAAAGAGAATTAAGACGAAGTCATTCTTGTTTCAAGAAAGCCCCCACCTTCTGCTGGAATGCCATCTCACACGGTTGGATAAACACAGAGGTGATTTATGAGAGAAGCTTGTGAGCAGGCAACTCCAGGGCACAGTGAGGAAAGAGAGAGAGACAAGAGAATTAAGATGTTTGAAAAGATTAGAAAGAGTAAAAGTTATATAAAATTAACTACTATTCTGGACAATGTCATATTGTTTTATGAGTAAAAACATGAAATAAAATATATTACTAGATATAACACCTACATGCTTATTGGATTAATAGGGCGTGTCTGTCATAAACATTAGCGCTTAGATGGAATAAAGTGTTGAAATGTTCTCAAGAGTGGGAGTTTTCACAATGCTTTTTGGTTTTTATTGAGACAATTAAGTGGTAAGGACAGAAAACTGTTCCGTGATGATTTCCTTAGGTTTTAGCTTTAGTAATGAAGATTACATTATGTGAGGAAACTTTTCCACCAATACTTCCTTTAAGGGTTAAAAAATATATTCATTAACTGAGAATTGTACTTAATTAGATTTCAGAGGAACTTCATTGCATACAGTAACGTTGAGGGAAAGTAAAAAGAGGTTTACTGAGTATATGAAGTACATTCAAATTAAATATAATAGTGGATTATTCCCCCTTCCCCCGGTCATCCACGTTATTTGACCCCATGAGGTCAATTCTGTTAGACTACAATCTTGTGTAAGACAAATCATTGTTCTTTTGTCACATTTTGAATCACATAAGAGTTCATTTTGCTAAATCAATTTATCTTTAATTTGTAGTTGGTGTTTGCTAACATTTTTAGGAACGACATAGACCGACACTTGGGTCAAATTACATAACTGTAATCAGATTACTTGTTTTTCAAATATAGCGCTAAATACAGTTAGTTTTGTATTCTGTTACAAATCTAACCATGCTTGTAACACAACATAGATAGATTTAACTTAGATTAAAGAAGATTTTAAAGATGAAGTATATTTTATTTTTGCTGACTAGAATTTTAGAAGCAGAACACCAACTAGACAAAAGAGATTTTACAATGTAGTTTTACCACTTTTAATAAAGTAAAAAGAATCTTGGTACACTACTACCATTAGTTTGTTTTAACATTCACATGTTTCAGCATTCCTGACCATATAGACACTATAGACATTTTGTAACCCTTTGGGGGAGAGATTTAAATTGAGTTTTTCTCCAGTTGCTGATTTGCTGTGATTACAGCAGCACTGGATAGTTGTGCGCCACCTTTGGGTTGTACTCTGAATCAGTGTGTTAAGTGAAAGGTTGCTCACTACAGAAACAGAAGAAGTGTACAAAGAACGCATCTCTGAGGAGGTATTGACATTTTGCTTGTGCCTCGTTGACAAGGCAACAGTGGTGTGAAGAGGTACTGCGGTTTTGGGGGGATTTCTGCTGTACAGAGGACAACGTGTGTCTGCCAAGTGATTCCTTCCCTCATCCCAATGCCAGGGAGAGTTTCCTTGGAGCCCACTGACCAGGGCCGGTCCTAGCTTTTTTGGGGACCCTGCCACTGACTACAGCTGCATCACTGACTGTTCTCATTATGACAAGATCTTGAGATAGGCTTGTCTCAGACTGGTCACACTCTGAAGAAACTATGCAATGATTTGACAGCATAACTGTGCAAGAGTTTTCCAGAGGGTGGTGTACAACATTAGGTTTAGTGTTTTAGATGGGAGGCTGCTTATTTAAAGGATGGTCTGGAATGCTGAAAATATTAAAGTTTATTATTCTTGTTTAGCAAACAAGACATCTGATTATTATGTCACACATAATAATCTTGACATAGAAACTAGCTATGAGTAAAACGAGTGGTTTTATACCA
Source organism: Harpagifer antarcticus (assembly GCA_902827135.1). Classification (NCBI taxonomy): domain Eukaryota; kingdom Metazoa; phylum Chordata; class Actinopteri; order Perciformes; family Harpagiferidae; genus Harpagifer; species Harpagifer antarcticus. The sequence goes on along the minus strand of CADEHL010001092.1, from coordinate 380,383 downwards.
TTGTTATCATGAACTAAAAATAAATAGGGAAATAGTATCTTGTTAAAGATGAATGGATTTCATATCCTAGAGAGGATTAGTTTTTGTGAATACTCCACAAGGTATCTACTAATGTATTTTAAAGAAACACATTTAAAGAAATTGAATTGACTTGATAAATAAGTAAAGATAAAAAGTTGTATTACCCATGAATTAATCAATTGGTAAATTAAAAATAGAGTAAAAGTAGAAACAGCACATTTGATTTTGTAGAAGCCATATAATTGGAAGGAATGTGGGGTCACTGAACCCATCCTACTGTGATTCTTAGGTCTTACTTGCAGCTTCACAGGGAGCGCAAGGCATCATCTTATGAGTTTTAAAGACATGCTTCTCCACCTTCAAAGGGACATCCATTTTCTACCATAGGAGGGTTTAGGATGGACTTCTGTTTTTGGATCCATGAGTTGTTTCGTGTTCGGACGCCCTGGGTTCCACACACTGCTAAAGAATTTAACATTGTTTTTAAGTAGACCAGAATTGAAGATAAATGGGTTTAATGAGCTATGAAATACAGAGCTACACAGATCCTAGTAATGTTTTGACACAAGATAATAATTAAGTACACAAGTTTCTGAAGTAGATCTATTAGACATTTTAATATAGATTAGGTGTTAATAAACTGTAGTAATACTATAAGGAAGCGACATTTTTTGGCTAACACTTTTCAGGGAATGTGGGGAACAGCTGTTCCGATGAAAAGTTAGATGTATCTTGAACATTATAGTTGTAATCATGAATTAATTAATGATGGCGCTCCATATATGACAGATTTTTGTAGACAAAGGATACTGGCCTATGCTGAAATATCAAAGTCTCTGCAGAGCACACACATGGCCAAAAAGACTGAGACCAACTGACCTTTGACCCTGACTGACAGTGTAACTTGAGAAGACACTGTCAAGGACTGACTCTGGGGTGACTCTGACCAAACTTGACTTTACAACCTCACAGTGTGAGTGTGAGTGTGAGTGTATGTCTGCATGTGATCAGTGCAACTGCATGATTTAAAACAATGACTAATCAAGCATGCTTTTGGACTAACACATTATTCTGGGGCTCCGTGGGAAATGAGAGGTTTTCCTACAAGTCCACAAAAATTGGAAAACCGTACAGGTGACCCGTTTCTAATCTACTTGATATTTCACTCCCACAGGAGGTGGCAGTTTGCAGAATGTGAAACTCAAACTAAAACATGAAGATTCTGTTTCTTTTAGGACTGAAGGATGGAGAGAAACACTTAATTTCACTGAAGTGTTTACTGTGGAAATGATGGATGTATATTTGGGAAAAATGTTGGGTATTTTTTATAATCCCTTATTACCTGAAGGTTTTCTTCCCATACAGGATTTTGGTTACACATGAGTTATGTGTAAAAAGGGGGAGTGTAAACTTTACAAGGTACATTTTTCATTTAGGGACTGAAAGGAACCTTCTGCCCCAACTCGGATGTTCAATCTGACCATTGATTGACAGTTTTAGAATGGACCTGCTCCATATCTGGGGATAAGATACTGTTTGATGAATGTTGACATGTTTCTAATATTGATTGAGTTATAACAGGTAACACAGATGCAGAATCAGTGGCCAAGGGGCTACTGTGAGAGAGGTAATTTCAGAATGGAATACTGAGGAAGTTGACCGGTGAGTAATGTTTCAACAGGTATTAAAGTAACTGAGGTTTGAAATGTACAAAGAACATATTACAGTTAAAGCTAAAACATTGTAATCTAATGAGACCAAATGTAATTTAGACAACATCATGTAATTAGCCTGGTAAAGAAGTAAAAGCCATAGACTTTATTGTTTAGGTCATTATGGGGATATACATTTCATCTAAATTCATAATGGAAAGACATTTGATGACAGTTTGTTGGAATTCTGTATTCATTTTTTTCAGCTTGATAATATCTAAGCACTGACAGGTAGAAGCAGTATCACCAGGAAATCATTCACTTTGTCAGTATCAGGATTTTGGTTATTTTTTGAATCCATAACATTAGTGTGTTTCTTTACCAGAAACATTAGCAGTTCATATTATATTTAGATTTTAAATGGGATCTCAGGGATTTCATTAAGAATAACACAGACGCTTGTCAGAAACTCAGAGCTATTGAAATATGTTATTTGGTTCACCTAGAGATGTTGGAGTTTTGTTTTGTTGCCACAGGCCAAGTATTAACATTCTGAAGCTTCACTGGCAGATAGGAGGTCTACATTTAATTTAGAAAACCTATTCACAGACGTCTGTTATTTTTAAGAGACCCCACCAACAGGCTCCAAGCTGCTTACGCAATGGTGGGTCAAACAGCGGAGGGCCCCGGAGCCCTGAGCTTGAGGGATTTGTATCAGATTTCTCCACACAGGTTGGTGATGCCAAAGGGGGACACGAGACGCAGGAGGCGGACACAGCTGAGTTCGTCTGGCTGAAGGTCATCAGGACAAAGTGGCTCAACCCCAGGCTCTCCGGCCCCGACCGAGTGACCCAGCGGATCTCTCATGCCGTCCGCGTGGGAGGAAAGGGGGACAGCTCGTACCACGGGAGCCAGTGTGCGGCGAGGAAACCACCTGCTAGGACCGGGGATGACATCAGGATGGACGTGATCCTCGCAGAGGAGGTCGACTCGGAAGCTGTCATCAGTGGACGGGAGGAGCAGGATCCGGAGGACATCTCTACAGCAGACGACTCGGAAGCGGCTGTCAGCGGACAAAGGGGGACTTGTCGAGGCAGCAGAGGAGTCTACTTCTCTCTGATCAGTTCCACCAGTGAAGGGAAAGCCGCATCTCCCCCTCCCTATCAGCTGCCCTTGTTGGCGTATTCCTCGGAGGGGGGGGGGGGGCTGATGATTTCACCACACCAGGAGACTGCTTCCTAGTACTCAGATCGCCCCCTAATGGTTCCTTTACTGCCATGGAAGATGGTGTTCTGTTCCCAAACTTTCAAGTACTTTGGGTCTCAGTTTCTGATAGATTTATACAATATTGGGGGACAGACACAGTAGAACAGAATGATAGTAGATATGTTTCAAAATGTCTTGTGTAAGTTTATCTCTTGAGAGATAAAAAGGGGGATTAATGATTATATCATCTGATATTTGGGAAGAGTGTTACAGTAGAAATGGCAGAAAGTCTTGTTGCAATTTCCAGATATTGAAAGAGGCCCTGGAGTTTCTCTGGTAATTATCAATAGCAGCAGTTAAGTGAATACTGTTCAAACAATACCTGTGTTTGTGTTTTTGTATTGATTTCTCTGTTTTATCCTTTCATAAATATGAGGACTAAACTTGCTTCAAACATTCCTGGGTGCCTGGATGCCTGGGTGCTAAATAGGTTTTATTGCTCTGGGGGAGGGGAAGTTAAGCAGGCTGTGTGGATGACAGTTCTTCTGCTTAAGATCTCCAGTATGTCATGTGGCAGAGAAGTCTACTTATCTTGAATGGTATATGTGTGTTTAATTACTTTATATATGTGTGTTTAATTACTTTGTATTAGTAATAGCAGTGTGTAAACAAAAGCTGGAAATAGGAGAAATGTAAAGATTATCTTTGAATAAGCAAAGAGGGTAGAAGTTAAACATAATTAAAAAGCCTCTGGAATGTGTAGAAAGGTGGGGGAAGAAGGCCTGTGCAGGAAGGATGAGATAACGGACACCAGAGGTTTTATTGTCAGCTCAGAAACAAATTTATCACCTCTGCTGGCACGAGCTGATTTGCTAAGGGAAGATATCTTGTTTTAAATCTCCCAATGGGATGACCTGGGGTGAAGGAAAATTCAAGTCACCCCTCTTCTCTTGTTCTGGACTATATAAGTTAGTGTTGCATTAAGTTCGATCTCTCTTCTCTGGCTGTGAACGACCGAAGGATCTCAACGGCACGAGAACAAGAGCAGGAAGTACTTCCTTTAAATATATTGTATTGCATTCTATTATTACCTTGTTTAATTAAAACAGATTATTGTTTAACCTGGCATCTTGGTGTGTTTTTATGATTTCCCTCGTTGTTATGATTTTGCTCCTTTCGCCAAAAGACACACAGAGACAAGGTGGGTTCTAAAACCCCCCTCCTTCTGCAACAGTAGTCAGACTTTTCACCCAATACCGTCATCATAGAAATATGAGTGTTATGATGTTAACACAAAATGTTTTTCATCAGGGGAAAAACAGTTGTACCATTAGTTTGAATACTAATTACATGGTCTTGTTTAAAAAACCCAGAGACAGATTACAAATGAACATACTTGCTCAACAAATATACCCGGGTAATAAATCATTTTTCCTACAATGTTTTGAAGACGCCACCAAGGAATCTCACGGTTATTTAATCGTAGACATGACCCCTAGCTGTCCAGACATCTACAGACTTAGACCGGGAGCATTACCTAATCAGTGGTTAGTTGTTTATGTACCAAAACCGAAAACTTGAAAACATTATGTCGGCCCGTTTAAAAAGAAACATGCCTCTGCTGAAGGCCTTGTGTAACGCCAAGCCCTCGAAGCGCAAGGATATTCTCAAGAACTGCTCCACGGATTTTCTTCTTCACTCTGTGAGCTGTCTTTAAATCTTCTAAAGGGTAACATTCCACTATCAGGCGCTCATAAGAAACTCAAGAAACAAAAGAAAATGTTCAAACTCTTGGCCAATAAAAAGACCAACTTAAAAACTAAATTCAAGGCCTTAAGAAAGCAATCTGGAGGTTTTCTTTTGCCTCTGCTCGGTGCTGTGATCCCCATTTTAGGACAACTTTTAGGAGGGCTCATTCGATCATGAGTCAAAAGATGTTTTTGTTGTCACCTCACCAGTTTAATCAACTCAATCAGACGGGTGTAACTAACCCCCATAGTAAGGAAACAATGAGACGCACTGCCGAAGATGTTCTGCATGAAAAAATGAGAGGAGTGCTAAACGAAACAGGATTACCCCCTTATGAAAAAATAAGAAAATACAACACCTTGCTACAGAGATATCTCACCTTACTCAAACAAGACGGGAAGGAGGAACGACATATTACTTTAACTCTACCTGAAGACACGCGGTTGGTAAAAGGAGAAGAAAAGGATGGCATGTCCATTGATAAAATAAAGAACGAGGTACTTCAACACCTCCCTAAGCGTTACCGTAAGAATGCAGAGTACATTATGAGTAAATTAATCACGAGTACAGATGGATGGACGCCAGCGGGGGAATTTGTAGAAAAGGGTACAGCTGTAAAAGGTACACACATGTTAGATTTATTTAAACATTTATCCTACTCGTATAAAACAAATGTCCAGGAGCCTAAAGGCTGGCGGGGATTTTGAAATAGTCTGAATGAGCTCAACATTCCTTTATCAGTTTTTCAAAACCTATACGCTCGTGAACAATATCGTATAATCAGAGAGGGCGAACTAAATGGAGAAAATATTCCCCAAAAAAGAAGAAGAAGAAATAATAAATCATCTCCTATGACCCTCAGCTGGGAGGTGTCAGGAACCTCAGACCCCGCAGAGGAGGAAGAACCTCCGAGTGCCCTGCTAAAAAATAAAAGAATAAGGAAAGATAGAATATTAAGCCCCAGCTGGTTACATTTTACCCCATAAAGTTGTATTATATTTTTTGTTTTCCTAATAAAGACAGAGTCATCAGAATACATTTTGTCTCCAGACCTTTTTTATTTTCTACATTTTGTAACAATCTTTAAACATTTGTAGGGAACAAACACTGTGGTTAAAATGAGTGTCTTTATGACATCTCTCACACTGTTGGTATTTTTTCACAAAATTCATTACAGCAGCATCATTTTTTATCACATCATCTTGATACAGAGATAACACATTTTCGCAAGACAACCCCAACGCTCTTTTACATAGGTAGAAAACACAATGCTGACCACATGACATTCTGAAGCTGCTGGTTGTGGTGTAAAATAGTTTTACATTGTTTTTCTAGAAATTGTAGGATTCTTTTCGGGTAATGACTAAAATCGGGAGGAAATTGATGATTATTCATGTTGTAATCTTCTTAGTAATAATCTACCAACACTTGACGTTTTGAATTAATCTTGTTGGGGCAGATATCTCTGCTCCGCGCCGATCCTATATGAGTTTGCTTTAAAAGAAGGAAAACTCAAAACAACCAGGATAGGGGTTAAACAATAATCTGTTTTAATGATAAACGGTAAGAATACATTACACTTTCAAAGGAGTGAGTCGGGCCCCACCCACCCCCTGCTCTGGTCCAAATGCCAGGAGAACCTTATCATCTTGTCGGCAGAAGCAAAAGAGAAAGAACTAAAAGATAGAACAGGCTTACATGCAGAAAATAAACCAGGAGGAGCTGTGGTCATAGCAAATCAGCACGAGCCAGCAGAGGACATGGAAACAAGAGTCTCTAGCTGTCTCATATTACTGCAGCTTTCATCCACACACACCCTTTCTGCACATTCCAGAGACTTGAGTTGTGTCTAAAGAATATCCCCTTGTTCATAAAGATAATACATATTAATACTCTCATATTTCCAGCTTCTGGTTACACAGACTGCTTATTATGAATACAAAGTAATTAAACACACACATATACTATTCAAGATATGTAGACTTCCCTGAAACATGACATACTGGAGATCTTAAGCAGAAGGTACTCTCATCCACCTAGCCCACTGTCCTGCATACCTACACCTCCCCCACAGAGCAATACAACCTGTTTACTCCAAGCACCCCAGAATGTTTGGAGCAAGTTTAGTCCTCACATTTATGAAAGGATAAAACAGAGAAATCAATACAAAACACAAACACAGGTATTGTTTGAACAGTATTCACTTAACTGCTACTATTGATAATTACCAGAGAAACTCCAGGGGCCTCTTTCAATTTCTGTAAATTGCAACAAGACTTTCTGCCATTTCAAATGTAACACTCTTCCCAAATATCAGATGATAATAATCTTCAGTAGTCCAAATGTTTTGAAATGCATGTGTGTATAATAGGAAGATGAATCCACAAGGATATCCATCCAGGACTTATGATCCAGGACCACAGCCACGACTCAAGATCCAGGGCTCGCGATCCAGGACACAGAACCGCAGGATCATCCATGACTCCGGATCCCGGCGTATATAGAAACCAAAAAGAAATACATTTGGGGAAGCTGGGTTAATCGGAACATGAGAGTACACAGGTATAGACAGAGAGAAGGAAGAAGTAAGTTGTCCCCCGACAAACTAAGCCTATATCAGCAAAACTAGGGGCTGAATCTAATCAGCCCTAACTATAAGCTTTATCAAAAAGGAAGGTCTTAAGCGCACTCTTAAAAGCGGATAGGGTGTCTGCCGCCCGAACACAAACTGGAAGCTGATTCCACAAATGTGGAGCTTGATAAGAAAAGGCTCTGGCTCCCATTGTACTTTTAGAGACTCTCGGAACAACCAACAACCCTGCATTCTTGGAACACAATGCCCTCGTAGGACAGTAGGGTATAATGAGTTCTTTAAGGTAAGATGGCGCCTGCCCATTAAGGGCTTTGTAGGCGAGAAGAAGAATTTAAAATTCTATCCTGTGTTCTATAGGGAGCCAGTGTAAGGCAGCCAGAACAGGAGTAATGTGGTCCCTTTTCTTAACTGTGGTTAGTACACGAGCTGCAGCATTTTGAATCAGCCGAAGCGACTTGACTGACTTCTTGGTACACCCTGATAATAAAGAGTTACAATAATCCAGCCTTGAAGTAACAAATGCATGGACTAGTTTCTCTGCATCGTTTTGAGGCAAGATATGCCTGATTTTTGCAATGTTACGTAGATGGAAGTAGGCGCTCCTTGAAATTGATTTTATGTGGGCGTTAAAGGATAAATCCTGATCAAATATAACACCAAGATTCCTTACAGTCTCACTGGAGGCCAAATTAATGCCATCCATAGTTAGTATATCTTTAGATAATTTGTTTCGTAGATTCTTCGGGCCAAGGGCTTTTCCCCTTTAAAAGGGCTCAAGACGGCTTCAAATATTTAGGAATTGAGGTCACTCGCTCTCTCCTTACTACTTTCACTAAAAACTTTACCACTCTTCTCAATAAGTGTAAACAAGATATGAACCGCTGGGCCTCCTTACCGTTATCTCTAACAGGGCCCGTCAATCTCGTTAAAATGGTAATGTTACCAACGTTTTTATATATTTTTCAAAACATCCCCGTCTTTATTAAGAAATCGTTTTTTAAGACTCTTGATAAATGTATTATTTCTTTCCTATGGGGGAATAAACCTAGTCGGATCAGTAAAGCTCATATGCAAAGGCCAAAACTATCAGGAGGTCTCGCTCTACCTAATTTCCTTTTCTACTATTGGGCATGCAACATTCAGAAGTTGATACACTGGTTTGAAAACAAACCGATGTCAGAAAAAGCGGAATGGGTGAAATTAGAGTTTTCTTCATATCAACACCACCTGGGCTCAGTGGTTTGCACGGGCTTACCCCTTCTCAACACTAATTTGAAGTAGAGTGTAATAGTAAGTATTTCAATAAGAATATGGGCTCAGTTTAGGAGGCACTTTGGACGACAGGGTGCTTCTGTTCTCTCCCCCATTAAGTCAAACCACATGTTTACCCCATCCTGTGCAGACCCGGCTTTTACTGTTTGGTTTAATAATGGGATTAAATCAATTTATAATCTTTACATTTAGGAGACATTTGCATATTTCTCTCAATTATCTGAACTGTATAGCCTACCTAAGCATTACTTATTTCGTTACCTACAAATTAGGAGCTTTGTATGTAAGACATTCAGCTCTTTTCCAAATAAGCCCAAAAAGTCACATATTGACCATATCCTCGAACTGAAGTCTATTTATATAGCACCTTTCAACACAAGGCAATTCAAAGTGCTTTACAAAAAACGAAAGACATTAAGACAATGGCATTTAAAATCAGTCATTAAAAAGAAAAAAAAGAAGAAAAACATGGATAAAAGTTACAGTACAGTTTAAGATGTGAATAGTTCAATTAAAAGCAGCGGCAAAAAGAAAAGTCTTTAGTCTTGGATTTAAAAGTAGTCAGAGTTGCAGCGGACCTGCAGTTTTCAGGGAGTTTGTTCCAGATATTTGGAGCGTAATAACTGAACGCTGCTTCTCCATGTTTAGTTCTGACTCTGGGGACAGAAAGCTGACCAGTCCCTGAAGACCTGAGAGATCTGGATGGTTCATAATTTAGCAGGAGGTCAGAAATGTATTTTGGGCCTAAACCATTCAAAGCTTTATAAACCAGCAGCAGTATTTTGAAATCTATTCTTTGACACACAGGAAGCCAGTGTAAAGACTTCAGAACAGGAGTGATGTGATCCACTTTCTTAGTGTTAGTGAGGACTCGAGCAGCAGCGTTCTGAATCAGCTGCAGCTTTCTAATAGATTTTTTAGTGAGACCTGTAAAGACACCATTGCAGTAGTCCAGTCTACTGAAGATAAAAGCATGGACAAGTTTTTCCAAATCCTGCTGTGACATTAGTCATTTAATCCTAGATATATTCTTTAGGTGATAGTAGGCTGATTTAGTAACTGTTTTAATGTGACTGTTGAAACTCAGGTCAGAGTCCATGACTACACCTAGATTTCTGGCTTTATCTGTTGTTTTGAACATTGCAGACTGAAGCTCAGCGCTAACTTTTATACGTTCTGCCTTGGCTCCAAAAACCATTACCTCAGTTTTATCTTTGTTTAATTGGAGAAAGTTCTGACACATCCAGTCATTGATTTGTTCAATGCACTTACTCAGTGTTTGAATAGGAGCATAGTCTCCTGGTGAAATTGTTATGTAAATGTGTGTGTCATCCGCATAGCTATGGTAATTTATGTTGTTGTTTTTCATTATCTGAGCCAGTGGTAGCATGTACAGTTGGGCAAAAAAGTATTTAGTCAGCCACCAATTGTGCAAGTTCTCCCACTTAAAAATATGTGAGAGGTCTGTAATTTTCATCCTAGGTACACTTCAACTATGAGAGACAGAATGGGGGGAAAGAATCCAGGAAATCACATTGTGGGATTTTTAATGAATTAATTGGTAAATTCCTCGGTAAAATAAGTATTTGGTCACCTACAAACAAACAAGATTTCTGGCTCTCACAGACCTGTAACTTCTTCTTTAAGAGCCTCCTCTGTCCTCCACTCGTTAACTGTATTAATGGCACCTGTTTGAACTCGTTATCAGAATAAAAGACACCTGTCCACAACCTCAAACAGTCACACTCCAAGCTCCACTATGGCCAAGACCAAAGAGCTGTCAAAGGACGCCAGAAAGAAAATTGTAGACCTGCACCAGGCTGGGAAGACTGAATCTGCAATAGGTAAGCAGCTTGGTGTGCAGAAATCAACTGGGAGCAATTATTAGAAAATGGAAGACATACAAGACCACTGATAATCTCCCTCGATCTGGGGCTCCACGCAAGATCTCACCCCGTGGGGTCAAAATGATCACAAGAACGGTGAGCAAAAATCCCAGAACCACACGGGGGGACCTAGTCAATGACCTGCATAGAGCTGTGACCAAAGTAGCAAAGGCTACCATCAGTAACACACTACGCCGCCAGGGACTCAAATCCTGCAGTGCCAGACGTGTCCCCCTGCTTAAGCCAGTACATGTCCAGGGCCGTCTGAAGTTTGCTAAAGAGCATTTAGATGATCCAGAAGAGAATTGGGAGAATGTCAGATGAAACCAAAATATAACTTTTTGGTAAAAACTCAACGAGACATGTTTGGAGGAGAAAGAATGCTGAGTTGCATCCAAAGAACACCATACCTACTGTGAAACATGGGGGTGGAAACATCATGCTTTGGGGCTGTTTTTCTGTAAAGGGACCAGGACGACTGATCCGTGTAAAGGAAAGAATGAATGGAGCCATGTATCGTGAGATTGTGTGACAACCTCCTTCCATCAGCAAGGGCATTGAAGATGAAACGTGGCTGGGTCTTTCAGCATGACAATGATCCCAAACACACCGCCCGGGCAACGAAGGAGTGGCTTCGTAAGAAGCATTTCAAGATCCTGGAGTGGCCGAGCCAGTCTCCAGATCTCAACCCCATAGAAAATCTTTGGAGGGAGTTGAAAGTGCCTGTTGCCCAGCGACAGCCCCAAAACATCACTGCTCTAGAGGAGATCTGCATGGAGGAATGGGCCAAAATACCAGCAACAGTGTGTGAGAACCTTGTGAAGACTTACAGAAAACGTTTGACCTCTGTCATTGCCATCAAAGGGTATATAACAAAGTATTGAGATTAACTTTTATTATTGACCAAATACTTATTTTCCACCATAATTTGCAAATAAATTCTTTAAAAAACAGACAATGTGATCTTCTGGATTTTTCTTTTCTCATTTTGTCTCTCATAGTTGAGGTATACCTAGGATGAAAATTACAGGCCTCTCATCTTTTTAAGTGGGAGAACTTGCACAATTGGTGGTTGACTAAATACTTTTTTGCCCCACTGTAGATGTTAAAGAGAAGAGGCCCCAAGATGGAACCTTGAGGTACCCCACATGTCATATTTGTCAAGTCAGATGTGTATTTACCTATAGAAACAAAGTGGTTTCTGTCCTTTAAGTAGGATTCAAACCAATTTAGAACTGTTTTCTAAAGTCCCACCCAGTTTTCTAGTCGGTCGAGTAATATGTTGTGGTCAACAGTGTCAAACGCAGCACTGAGATATAATAATACTAACACTGAAGTTCTGCCACTGTCTGTGTTTAAGTGGATGTCATTGAAGACCTTTACAAGAGCAGTCTCAGTGCTGTGGTTTGGACAAAAGCCTGACTGGAACACATCGAAACAACTATTTTTAAAAGCAAGAAATTACTCAACTGTTGAAAAACAACTTTTTCAATGATTTTACCTAGAAATGGCAGGTTTGATATGGGCCTATAATTTTTCATTACTGAAGCATCTAGATTATTCTTTTTTTAAGAGCGGTTTAATGACTGCAGTTTTCAGGGCCTGTGGAAAAATACCGGAGTGAAGAGATTTGTTTACTATATGAAGTAAATCTGAGGCCATGCAACGAAAAACATCTTTGAAAAATCCTGTTGGAATAATATCAAGGCAGCATGAGGAGGATTTCAGAAGTTGAATAATGTCCTCTAGGTTTTTATCATTAATCTGATGGAATTGTGTCATGGTGTTTGAATTGATATTAGGTGGACATAGGGACAACACATTTACTGTACCTGATGCAGAGGCACTGACTGCTTGTGCCTCATTGTTTTCCTCAATGGTGTTTGTCGCTAGGCAAGGGGAATTTGTTGGAGGAAATCTCGGTCTGGGCCAGTGGAAGAGTCCGGACCTCCTCCCCAACATTTCTCTAACAATACATTCTCACAGGTTCATAGGAAGTGGCTGGAGTATGTGTCATTTGTACGCAGACTGAAGAGAGTAGGTTGCTTTTTTCCCATACACGTTTTCCGTACATGTGTCCATGGTCACGTTCCCTGCACTACATTGACCGACACTTGACCTTGTTCGTTTTCTAGCACGTGAGAGGGGAGTTTCTACTTTTGCCCTCTTCCCTATTGTTACTTTGTACCCCATTAACTTCAGAGAATGTGTTTTCCTGAACCTACTAAAGGTGCTTTTTTCATACAAGATATCCGATTAAAGCTGAGGTTCCACAGATTATTTAGGTATATATATCATCACTGAGTGATCCAAACTCTTGACAGGGGAAGCAAACACAGACATCACAACACGTACCTTTATGGAGCTTTTACGGGAGATCGTCTCACCGTAGCTGTCAATCTGATCAAAAGACTGGTTCAATGGCATTAAAACGAGAGAAAACGCAGCTGAATCGGTTAAAGGTGGGGTAGGTAAGTTTCAGAAACCGGCTCGAGATACACTTTTTGTTATATTCCATGGAATGCTCTTAACATCCCGATAGCAATGAATATCTTAAGTGCTTTGACAAAAAATCCATAAAAAAATGTCATCTGTGGAACCCGTAATACTGTAAAAAGTACGCTAAACGGATTGGATTGCCGCCCTGTCTGTCAGCCTTCCATCTCGTGCAAGCACAAATGTATCTCGTGCCCTCATTGGGCGTGCATTGCAGCAGTACTTCAATGACTCGCCAGCAACAGGCGGCCACTTTCACCAGTCTGCTGACGTCATGTGCGCGTTCATGTGTGTTGGAGGAGGTGCTCTGTAAGGAAGTCTGAAGGAAGGGGCAGATTCTTTTCGGCTGTGTACTTTCAAATTTTAGTGCACTCGAGCCGGTTTCTGAAACTTACCTACCCCACCTTTAATCCATAGGTTGATAATGTTTCTGGGCAATATCTTTTTTATTTATAATCCATAATTCCATTTTTATGTAAAAATCGGAGAGTAAAAGTTAGCTGCTAATGGTAGCCACCAGAGTTATCGCAGCTTCCGGTCTTGGCTATGCGGCAGTCTCACACACACACACATTACCAAATAAGGAGTATGTGGGAGTTCTCTTCGATTCCATTGGCTCTGACGGTTAGAAAGAGATGTCAATCAGCAAAATCGACCAAGAGGGACCAGAGATATGGAAAATCCACCCAAATGACCCCAGAAGTGGGTGTCTTTTGCTAAATCTCTCTAAAAAGGATTCCTAAAGCTTTTAGTCTACCATCCCATCATTCAAGGGTGGTTTTCACTATAAGTAATCTTTTTTATGGACGGACACAATTGTTTACGTTTGTTTACTGTGTTCAATCTGAATTTACTTTAAAATAAAAACATCTATATTGATTCTGACACTTCTACATCCAACTCACAGGTGTAACCTTGCTTTGAGAAAAAAGATTATTAATTGAACCCTTTTTAGAAGGGAAGATATGGTAATTTGTTCACACACAATATGCTCTTACCATTAATTACCATAATGATGCCATTCTGAGTCCTTCACTACTACAGTGTATAACTTTATATTTCATGCACCATATCCTACTACAAATGAGTGATAAAACCTGTATTGTGTTGTTGTAGTTGTTGGCAGGAACTTGAGAACAGCTCCTAGCAGCCCCCCCGCTGCAGCGTCATTAGCACAGCGCTGTTACAAATGAGTGGGCACTGCAATCAAAGTTGGGAAGGGATTTCTAGAAACATTACTTACCCAGGGATCAATTCTGCGTGTGATTAAACACAGTTAACTAATTATGGCGACAGCATGAGTTATGATTATGGGAAACTGATATGAATTACCGCACGGCAGTGTAAAGACCCGGGCTGTGATTGATCTGGAGCAGGATCATTTGGGACCCAGAAGAGAACATTTTAAAAAGCAGACGCAAAACATATTAATGCACGGCTGATGAACATCCATCTCCAAAGCATCCGTCATCATCATGTTAATGTAGCGTGCCGGCGGGAAAGAGAATCACTAAAGAGGAAGAGGGAAATTTGGTATTGCTGTTGTCGACTGACATGAATCTATATATAAGTATTCTTTTATAGAAAGAACGCCAGTAACTGTGGCGGGTCAGTATCATCAGGGTGAGTTAAAGCGGGTCAAAGCCTCGCATTGTGTCTCGTATTGCGCATTGAAATTCACATTTATGAATAATCCGAAAACGAGGATCATCATTCCTTATTATAGTTGGTTATTGGTTAATAGGTTATGAGAATTAGTTCAACTTACATCACACATATTGGGCTCAATTTGAGCTGTATATCGGTATGTAGTGTCTCTACTTCATTGAGTCCTCTCCTGCTGATGTTAAGGTGTGTATCAGTATGTAGTGTTCATTTTGTCAGCTATTTTTTTTAATTTAGTTTTAGTCCTGTATCAAATGTCCTTGTTAGTTTGTCATATTTAGTCACCTTCATTCTGTTTTTATTTAGTCAAGTTTTAGTCTGAGCATACTACTTTTTGTTAATGAAAACTGTTGACATTTGAGTCTTTTTTAGTCATCAGATTATATAGAACATTTCAGTCAAACTAGTCTAGCCAAAACCAATAATTTGTCATTTTAGTCACATTTATTTCACAATGAGATTATATCTTGTCCTTATTTGATGAAAAACACAGGTTGAATGATTAAGAATGCAGCTTTGCGGAGAGTATCTGGTCAGGTTTGTGGTGTGTTACCTCTGTTATGGCCACATTGCTTCCCTTCTGATAAAACAATGAATTCGCTTTTTTTCTCCGCCTCATTGTAGCGAAAATGGGCCAAAAATATCGCCTTGTTTCTTTCTCCAAAGTAGTGGTGGCGTTAGACTTTTTCGTTTTCAGTCATTGTGACGGACAGGATTGTAACATTCCCGTCATAATCCATTATTACCCGTTGGGTCTGTACTGAAAAACTGACTATCAGATGTAACGTTATCTTTGATTATATTTCGTCTCCTGCTTTTTTGTTTTGTCAATGAAAGTAAAGAAAGATGTTGGCAACATTTTTATTTAGTAAACTACATTTTCGTCGCGTCACTATTCGTCAACGACATTGCATGTTGATTTCGTTACAGTTATTGTTTACTGACGTCGGTGCCATCTCGTCATTGTCTCGTCTTAAGGTCCCGGACACACCAAGACGATTTTGGCCGTTGATGGGCGTCAGGCCGACGATGAGCGTTGACACGCCCTACTCAGATTGGTGTGTCCCGCAACGTTGTGTCTTTTCAGCCGTGCCGACACCTTTTCGGCCAGTCGGCCAAAGAAATCACTCTGATTGGCTGTTCAGCTAGCGAATCAGTGCATGAGAAGCGAAACGGAAGTGAGGGACCCAAACAAACTATTAAAATCTGAGATTTTATTTAACTCCAGCCCTCGACACAGGTTCGGGAAAGCCCCATGAGCTTCTCACTGTAGAGTGAAAATGGAACGCACACGCTATTTGTTGTTTGTTTATATCACGCAGTCTGTTCTTCTTCTCTCGGTGTATCACGCAGTCCGTCTTCCGGTTGTTGCCTCTTTTGAATGACGAATACACACTACCGCCGCCTGCTGGTAAGGAGAGTTATTGCCACTCACGCATGCGCAGTTCGTACGTGCTTCTTGGCCGTCGGCTGAAGTCTTTGCGGTGTGTTCCAGTGCGACACATGGCCAAGACGCAGAGACGCGAGGCAACACAATAGTCGGGGGTCCGTCTGTGTCAGTTCTTTGGTGTCTGCTTGGTGTGTCTGGACCTTCAGTCACGGAAAAAAAGGTTGTTGACGAACATATTTCGTCATAGTTTTAGTCAACTAAATGAACACTAATGTAGTATCTCTACTTTAAAGAGTCCTCTCATGCTGATGTTCAGGTGTATATAAGTATGTAGTGTCTCTACTTTAAAGAGTCCTCTCCAGGGGCCTCATTTATAACGCCGTGCTTAGGATTCACGTGGGAAGGTTACTTATGTAGTAGAAATCCAAACAATAGGTACAGAAATGTTCCGATTCACCAAACATTGCACACCGGCGAGGAAAGTGCGTACAGCACTTCCTAAGCCGGTTTCTCTTTATAAATCACAACCGACTCGAAATGCGGTGCAGCTTTTGCGGGCTTCACGTAACGCCCATATTTGCCTATAAATAGTCAAAGAAACGCCCATTCATTCATTCAATTATGTTTTTGTATTTGGTGGTTTGTGTTCCAGCTGTCGATCATCTGTGCGCAAGCCTGTGCGTCTCAACCCCCCCCCCCCCTCCCGCAGCAACCCTATATCCACCAGTTAAAGGAAATACAACTAATGTGTTGTGTTATATTAGCTGTACAATTTACCACATATGGTGTTCTTAGCTTCCATACCTCCTGTGTTTTACGAGCGACTTATCAAGTCTTGGCAAACGGCATAAAACACGATTAAACATGATAGTATATAAAACCATGCTCGTATCTACAACCTATAGAAATGCAAAACGGCGTCAGTTTAGACGTAATTCTGTCCTTCTGCTTACCGCATCATTTATGAGAAAACATTTCATAACATTAACACACCATATTCGAGGTGGTTTTCAATAACATATCCGTATTTATTTCTTTCTCCAAGTTGTGTTTTTGTGTGCACTGAGGAGTCGCAAACAGGCGTTTGTTTAATCATTTTAAGATTGGCTTTAATCAATGTTTGAAAATGAATTCTTCATATATGATAAATGAGAGGTAACATTTTATTTATGGTATTATTTCCACATATTTATCTCCATTCTTCCTTCTGCCGACGGTGTCGCAGTTTCTCGTCTCTCCCGTTTTTGTGCTTAGTGCGTACGCATGGGTTAGAGTTTGCGTGGAGGACCGCACATTTTCCCGTCAAGTTAGTATTTTATAAATCGCAAACATTGCGTAGAAACTGGCGTACGCCATCTTTTGAGCGTATATCCCTTTATAAATGAGGCCCCTGCTGATGTTCAGGTGTATATCAGTATGTAATGTCTCTACTTTAAAGAGTCCTCTCCTGCTGATGTTCAGGTGTATATCAGTATGTAGTGTCTCTACTTTAAAGAGTCCTCTCCTACTGATGTTCAGGTGTATATCAGAATATAGTGTCTCTACTTTAAAGAGTCCTCTCCTGCTGATGTTCAGGTGTATATCAGTATGTAGTGTCTCTACTTTAAAGAGTCCTCTCATGCTGATGTTCAGGTGTATATCAGTATGTAGTGTCTCTACTTTAGCCCAGTCTGCTCCGGTTAGCTGGCCGGCTCTGTTGTGATTGGTTAACCGCAGGACGGTTACAGGGAAGGGAAAATCCCACAAAGCAGAATATGGCCTAAACGTTTGACGGATTAATTATTTTATCTTTGAACCTATATGTTCCAAAATGTTTTAAAGCTGCCTTCACATGACCAGTGGTCAACAAGTCAAAATCAGACATTACCCCTGGATCCTCTCTGCTAAGTAATGCTATAGCTAGAGCTAATTCCTACATAAGACTGTAAAGGAATTATTAAGGTAGGTCTTAGGTCGTATACTGTATCTCTCCTTGTGTCAAGTCATTCCCTCAAATATAAGTCACATAACAAGCAGTGGGGTTTGCCCAGAACTGATGAGTATGGTGTGAGGTAATGAAGATAGAACACTGGACACACTCACACAATGAGGACATTGTATCATCACTAAGATTTAAGGAGTCATCGAAATGACTCATCTTTAGATAAAATGAAGCTTTGTGCAGGCTCTGTTTATGATGAATAGGCACAGAGAATGGCTGCGGTCGGAATGGAGGGTGACATACAATGTGTCTGCACACTTACATTAGCTTGCTTTGTTCACATTCTGATTATCATTGGCTGACACTTTTATTAAACATTAAGTGTGTTAGACATCAGGTGGTCTCCAGCTTCCTTGGTTCCCAGTCAATGCTCAAAAATTATTTACATCGCACTTTATTTTCTTTTGCACTTTGATGTTCACTTACTGCAGTGGTTCTCATTCATAACACTCCGTTCGATATCTCACTATGGGATGCGCCTCAACGCGTATGCAAACAGAAGCATCAATCTCATTACGCCAATCCTGATTGGCTGGTGATCTTGACGTCTACGTCAGGGAATCCACCCACCCTTTAAGTAGCTTGCGCTACGTCGCAGCGTCATTCAAACACCTCTTCTTGCTTCAGAGCACATCTCGAATATCAGTAGCCGGGCTAGTTTAACGGTCCACAGACTGAACCCAAGCTAACATTCGATCGACGGGCGCTTGCCGGTTACTTTTTTGCTTTGCAGAAGAATTTAACAAATATTAACACAC
The DNA here is from genome assembly GCA_902827135.1 of Harpagifer antarcticus. Classification (NCBI taxonomy): domain Eukaryota; kingdom Metazoa; phylum Chordata; class Actinopteri; order Perciformes; family Harpagiferidae; genus Harpagifer; species Harpagifer antarcticus. The sequence continues at coordinate 361,714 of CADEHL010001092.1, read as the reverse complement.
CAGTTAATATTGTAATCTTCCCCGCCGTTTTTCTTTCGGAATAACGGTAAGATTTGATTTTTTCTTCAAACAGTAACATACCTGTTGCTAGTTTATCCCTCCGCGCCGACACCACGGCAAGCGAGGACGGTCTCTTCTCTCCCTCACACCAGAGGAGACGGAGATAAGAAAGATATTAACACACCAGTTAATATTATTTGGGAAAAAAATCCACCCCGTCGTTTTTTCCTTTCGGAATAACGATCAGGTTGGATTTCTTTTCTCGGTAACATACCTGTTACTAGCTTGTCCCTCCGCACCGACACCCCGGCAAACGAGGATGGACCCTTCTCTAACTCACACCAGAGGAGTTGGAGGCTCGGCTCTGCGGCTGCGGGTTTAAGATCTCGAGCACGGACTCACACCAGGTCTGCTCGTCCTGCCTTGGGCTGGAACACGCCCAGGAAGCTATCGATACCGGCGGTTCGTGCGGGCATTGTGCCCGCTTCACCATCAAGAGCCTCCGCCGACAGCTAGCGCGCCAAGCCCCTTCATGTCCATTGATTTGCCGGCCGACCAATCGGGACATGGTGGCGACCGGCGCGGAGATTGAGCCCCGCGCTGTGTCAGGCTGGGGCCCGGTGGCAGCAATTGCCGAGAGTGGAGCCCCGCGCTGTGTCAAGCTGGGGCTCCCAGCTGGACCTCACCGTGGTTCCACCCGCGGAGGATGTCCTACAGCTGGATTATATGGAGGAGGATGAAGAGGATGCCTCTGAGTTCCTCTTATCCGACTCGGATGAGCACGAAGATGACATCTTCGTTTAATCTGCCCAGGCTGCCATGCCGGAGGCGCCTCAGTATGGACTTGCAGGCCGTGTGCCAACGCGCTGCGTCCAGGCTGGACATTGTTGGAGCAGATATCTCTGCTCTGCGCCGATCCTATAGGAGTGTGCTTTAAAAGAGGGAAAACTCAAAACAGCCAGGATGAAGGTTAAACAATAATCTGTTTTAATGATAAAAGGTAATAATACAATACACTTTCAAAGGGGTGGGGCGGGCCCCCACTCCCTGCTCTGGTTCTGATGCCGGGAGATCCTTTCATCTGGACGGCAAGAGTAAAAGAGAGCGAACACACAAACACAAACAGGAGATATAGAGGAACCACGGGGAGGAGTCGGGTGAGATTCTCCTCCCACAGGGCCCATCTTGCAGCATTCCAGAGACTTGTTCACAAAGATATACTTATTAATACTCTCATATTTCCAGCTTTTGTTTACACACTGCTATTACTAATACAAAGTAATTAAACACATATATACCATTCAAGATATGTAGACTTCCCTGAAACATGACATACTGAAGACCTTAAGCAGAAGAACTCTCATCCACACAGCCTGCTTAACTTCCCCTCCCCCAGAGTAATAAAACCTGTTTAGCACCCAGGCATGTTTGAAGCAAGTTTAGTCCTCACATTTATGAAAGGATAAAACAGAGAAATCAATACAAAACACAAACACAGGTATTGTTTGAACAGTATTCACTTAACTGCTACTATTGATAATTACCAGAGAAACTCCAGGGCCTCTTTCAATATCTGGAAATTGCAACAAGACTTTCTGCCATTTCTACTGTAACACTCTTCCCAAATATCAGATGATATAATCTTTAACATCCCCTGGCCTGAAGTGGCCAAGGAGACCTCCAGATCTCGCTATGAGGGGAAGAACTTGCCCCAAGCAGCGAAGATGAGGAAGCAGCTTCTCCCAGTCTTTCCAGAGATGCTGGATGAGGTGTCGGTCTCGTGGAGAGACCGTCCTTTCAGCAACAAGGCCCCAAACCAGGGTGCCTCCTCTTTGGACTGTGACGGCATGGAGAAGCTCGGCCTGCTCCGCATGCCGCCCATGGAGCCGCTGGTGGAAGCCCACCTCCAACCGCGGCTGGCTTCGGCACCAAGCAGGAACCCCACGCTACCGGCAAAGGCAGACCGCTTCCAGTCAGCAATGACCGAACGAGCCTATAAAGCCGCAGCTTTGTCTGCCAGGGAGCTCAACGTCTCCTCGCTGCTGACCGCCTACCAGGCGGAGCTCTGCGAGGACATGACGGTCAAACCTGAGCCTGCCGTGTGGGATGAAATCGCAGCGATCATGGACATTTGCCTCCGTGTGCAGCGCTGTGCAGTCCAAGCCACAGGCAAAGCACTGGGGATAATGGTGGTACAGGAGAGAGCCAGGTGGCTTACCCTGACGAACCTTCCAGACCGGGAAAAAGAGGACGTCTTGGACATGCCTATTGTTCCCGAGGGTATATTTGGCTCCGCTCTAGCTTCGATGCAGCAGCGGTGTGAGTCCAAAAAGAAGGAGGATGAGGCTCTCCAGCTTTGTCTTCCCCGAAGGGTCCAGCCGCTGCCTTCAACGGCCCCGCGGCAGTCCTTCGCTCAGGCTGCCTCACATCCTGCCCGTTTCAAGTTCCCGAAACAGCAGAGGCCACAGCCCGCCCCAGGTCTCCAGCCCAGACACGAGGCGAGGACGGACTGGCTCATAGATGCTCATGTGTGTCTTCCCGCCGCCTCGAGTGATGTCAGAACGTCATCCTCAAGTTCGCGCCATGAGGGAAATGGACTTAACATCAACGACAGCAAGCTTCGCTGCTCGTTTAAGTCACACAAACACATGTCATCAATATTGTCTTTTAATAAATAATTTTCCACTGTCGTTTCCAGGCTTAAAGCCAAGGGCGCAGTCAATAAAAATGAAAAGAAAGACAATAAAAACAAACAGTCTGACGTCTACCCCCCTTCTAAGAGTGGCTGCTACCTCTCTCAGAAGGCGGACGATGGACGGGGCTGTGAAGGCATCACCGCCACCCGCATGCGCAGTGTCGACCGGGGTTGTCAACCTGGGGTACCATCGTGTTCAGACACTAGAGGGCCCCATAACACAACAAATAAAGACACAGAGGGCAGACGACAGAGATGTGACATCTCCACTCCCTTTGAGAAGCGAAAAGTGGAGGATGCTCACAGATTAAGACAATAACACGGGGTTACAGACTTCGCTGTCACCCCCCCTCACTTTTTGGGCATTCTGCATTCGCAAGCCCGGGGAGAGTCGCCCATATTCTGGAGCAAGAGATCCTCTCGCTACTAGACTGGCAACTTATCTGGACGATTGGCTCCTTCTCGCACAGTCGGAGCAAGAGGCTATTACGCAGACGAATGTCCTCGTAAAACACCTGCTCGATCTGGGTTTCGTAAAAAACACAGAAAAGAGCATGTTGTCCCCAGCCCAGACTGTACTCTTCCTGGGCCTACGCCTGAATTTGGTGCCCTTTACAGCCTGCCTGTCAGCAGAGAGAGTGAAAGCCTTCAGGGCTTGCCTCGCTCATTTTCAGCCACGCAAATATGTTCTCTTCAGATCATGTCTGCGGTTACTGGGGCTTATGGCGTCAGCCGTCCTGGTGGTACGACTGGGACGCTTACACATGAGGGAATTTCAGCGCTGGGTGGCTGCCCTCAGACTGGACCCCGTGCGTCATGGTGCGCGGAGAGTGATGGTCACTATGAAATGCGTAATGGCACTGCGCCACTGGCTACACCCGACTTTTCTAGTACAGGGCGTGCCTATGGGTGCTGTCCTATCGTGGAAGGTGGTCACCACAGACGCATGTCTGACGGGCTGGGGGGGGTATATACGAAGGTCGACCTGTGAGGGGTCTCTGGAGCAGAGACCTCCAACGGTCACATTAATTATCTGGAGCTTTTTGCGGTGTTCCTCACCCTGAAACGCTTTCTGCCTTTTCTCAGAGGACATCATGTCCTCGTGAGGACAGACAACACGACCACAATATCATATATAAACCGCCAAGGGGGTTTGCGTTCTCTCCAGTTACACATGCTGGCACGCAAACTGATCTTATGGAGCTGCGGACGTCTCCTCTCTCTGAGAGCGACGCACGTACCAGGAGTGATGAACCTCGGGGCAGATCTGCTGTCCAGAGGTGCACCACTATATGCAGACTGGACTCTACATCCAATAATTGTGAGTCAGCTGTGGGTGCGTTACGGCCGGGCCGCGGTGGATCTGTTCGCATCAAAAGAAAACGCTCAATGTCAGCTGTTCTTTTCAATGCTCGATTTAAACGTAAAAGCGTGGACGTGCTCGTGCACGCTTGGCCTCCGGTCCTTCTGTACGCGTTCCCACCCCTGGCTCTGATACCCCCAACTCTGGCCAGAGTGAGAGAACAAAGCCACACGCTGATCCTAATAGCTCCACACTGGCCTGCAATGTACTGGCTGGCGGAGATCAGCTGCTGTGCTGGCAGCCGTGGCAGCTCCCGCTACGCAGGGACATACTGTCTCAGGCGGGGGGGGGGGGCGATTTTTCACCCACACCCAGAGCGCTTGGCACTATGGGCCTGGCCCGTGAGTGGTATAACCTGAATACAGTGGGACTCCCTCAGAAGGTGATAAACACTATTCAGAGTGCAAGAGCTTCCTCCACCAGGTCCCTCTATGACTGTAAGTGGAGGGTGTTTGAGGAGTGGTGCCTTCAAAAAGGACACATCTCTTTTCAATGTCCTGTCGGGGTGATTCTATCATTTCTACAGGACATGATTGATAAACACAGAGCTTTCTCTACGATCAAAGTGTACCTGGCTGCTATTGCTGCCTGCCATGTGGGCTTTGAGGGAAAGACGGCTAGCCAACATCCCTTGGTCTGCCATTTTATGAAAGGGGCTCGCAGGCTCCTCCCTGTTTCCAGGTCACTGGGACACTTATGGGACTTGGCAGTGGTTTTAGATGGGTTCACTCAACCTCCATTTGAACCCCTGGAAGAAGCTGACATGAAACACCTGTCACTGAAGACAGTGTTGTTACTGGCTCTGGCATCTGCCAAGCGAGTCAGTGACATTCATGCGCTCTCTGTACATCCTTCATGCACTCAGTTTGCCCCGGGGCAAACGAGAGTGTTGCTGAAGCCCAACCCTGCCTTTGTACCTCAGGTGGTTGGCACATGTACCCCCATTGACATTGAGGCATTTCCTCCGGCACTGTGTTCTAATGATTATATCATCTGATATTTGGGAAGAGTGTTACAGTAGAAATGGCAGAAAGTCTTGTTGCAATTTCCAGATATTGAAAGAGGCCCTGGAGTTTCTCTGGTAATTATCAATAGCAGCAGTTAAGTGAATACTGTTCAAACAATACCTGTGTTTGTGTTTTTGTATTGATTTCTCTGTTTTATCCTTTCATAAATGTGAGGACTAAACTTGCTTCAAACATTCCTGGGTGCCTGGGTGCCTGGGTGCTAAATAGGTTTTATTGCTCTGGGGGAGGGGAAGTTAAGCAGGCTGTGTGGATGACAGTTCTTCTGCTTAAGATCTCCAGTGTGTCATGTTGCAGAGAAGTCTACTTATCTTGAATGGTATATGTGTGTTTAATTACTTTATATATGTGTGTTTAATTACTTTGTATTAGTAATAGCAGTGTGTAAACAAAAGCTGGAAATAGGAGAAATGTAAAGATTATCTTTGAATAAGCGAAGAGGGTAGAAGTTAAACATAATTAAAAAGCCTCTGGAATGTGTAGAAAGGTGGGGGAAGAAGGCCTGGGCAGGAAGGATGAGATAACGGACACCAGAGGTTTTATTGTCAGCTCAGAAAACAAATTTATCACCTCTGCTGGCACGAGCTGATTTGCTAAGGGAAGATATCTTGTTTTAAATCTCCCAATGGGATGACCTGGGGTGAAGGAAAATTCAAGTCACCCCTCTTCTCTTGTTCTGGACTATATAAGTTAGTGTTTCATTAAGTTCGATCTCTCTTCTCTGGCTGTGAACGACCGAAGGATCTCAACGGCACGAGAACAAGAGCAGGAAGTACTTCCTTTAAATATATTGTATTGCATTCTATTATTACCTTGTTTAATTAAAACAGATTATTGTTTAACCTGGCATCTTGGTGTGTTTTTATGATTTCCCTCGTTGTTATGATTCTGCTCCTTTCGCCAAAAGACACACAGAGACAAGGTGGGTTCTAAAAACCCCCCTCCTTCTGCAACAGTTCCTCTGAGGAACAGCGGCCGAATTTGCTGTGCCCAGTCCGTGCTTTACGCATCTATATGGACAGGTCAAAAGAGTTTCAATGCAATGACCAACTCTTTGTATCCTGGGCTAACCCTCATAAGGGCAAGCCCGTTACCAGGCAACGGCTCTCCCACTGGATTGTGGAAGCAATTGCTCTGGGTTTGCAGGCACCAACGGGCCTGCGTGCTCATTCTACTCGTGGACTGGCTACATCCTGGGCTTTGTTCAAGGGTGTTTCCATCCAAGACATTTGTGCAGCAGCGAGCTGGTCCTCATCGCTCACTTTTGTCTGCTTTTACAGGCTAGATGTCTCTGCTCCAAGTGTGGCCCACGCAGTGCTGGGCACCGTGTTGAGACAGGGTTCTACCTGTTAAGTTCTGGTTGTTTTTGGTGATTTTCGAGATAAGCATGTCTAGCAATACGAGAGTTTCAATATCCCATAGTGAGACATTGAACGGAGTGTTATTAATGAGAACTATAGGTTACTTACGTAACCCCAGTTCTCAGAGTAACATGAAGTGAGATGTCTCACCAGACGGCCCTTCTTGCTAAGGCGAAGCGAGAAGAGGTGCTTATTTTGAATGACGCTGCGACGTAAGGCAAGCTACTTAAAAGGTGGGTGGATTCCCTGACGTAAACGTCAAGATCACCAGCCAATCAGGATTGGCGTAATGAGATTGATGCTTCTGTTTGCATACGCGTTGAGGCGCATCCCATAGTGAGACATCTCACTTCATGTTACTCTGAGAACTGGGGTTACGTAAGTAACCTATAGTTCTCAAACTTTTTCTGTCAGGCCCCCCCTTTGGAGAAAAAAAAAAGTCGGGCCCTCCCAACACAAATAGTCAGGCTCAGTGGCGGCGCCAGAGATTTATTTTGTGGATGCTGTGGGGTAGCTTGACGTTTCGTAGAGGGTTTAGGGTTTCCCATTAATGTACCGGGCGCTACAGTGGAATTTTCTACTGCAACACTCCCCACGCAAATACACAGTGTACCCGCGATTGTTACAATGAAGGCACGATAATCAGCTCACAGCATATAGGTGGTGTGTGGACCTAACATAGGGGGGTCCGGGGCAAGCTCCCCCGGGAAGATTTTTTTTTAAATATTGAAGTTAAAAGCATCAATCTGGTGCACTTTGAGAGCAAAATGAAGAGATCTATGGATACCTCTCTCAACACCCAGATGAAACAGAACTGTAAACAGATTTATTTTCTCTTTATGGATATTTTACAAATCACCCTTTTAAACTTTATTCTTTTTTTACTGTCATATAGTATTTCATACCTGTTTTTCATTTATTCTCTTATTTTTTTATAACTATAATGATCATATAAACGTGTGCCTCGGAATCAATTGTTTACATTAATCGTGACCAAAACGTTTGAGACCCACTGAGATAACTTAGACTAAAGTTAACTATCTAAACACTGAGAGAGTCCTTTAGCTCACTGAGCCTCTCAGTCTGACAGGAGAGGACTCTCTTCCACCTTGTTGTTGAAAGAACTCCTTATATCCATTTGCGTAGCTCTCTAGCACCGGAAGCTTTAATGAAACACAGAGACCCGGGTTGCGTTCCAATAGTCCATTTAGCTTAGGAACCTTCCTAACCAAGTGAAATGACCCGGAAGTACGTCAGTGGCAGCCATGTTAAGTGCCGTTCCAATTCTCCAAATGAAAGGAAAGGAGGTTTCAAACTTCCTTTAGCTTAGGAACCACTGGACCTCCCTTGACGAAAGGAGAGGAGAAAATGCTGCCCCACAATGCATTGCAGCTGCAGCATTTGCCGTCACTCAACAGTCGGCCGTTCACGGAAACAACCGATTATGACCGAGAAATTATATCATGAACGTTACGGTGCTTATTCAGCATTTTAAAACGTATGTGGTAAGTTGCCAAAGTGCTTTGTTCTGAACGTTCATCAGTATTATAATCAAAAAGAGAAATATGAACGTTAGTTTTTACTGAAATGATCAAATAAAGTCAACATTTCACAGTCTTTACTGAGATGTGTGGGGTTTGTTAAACTTTTAAAAGATGTTTGAATGGTGATATACACAGTGATAGATGTTAAGAACTAACGTTTATAATAAATACATTTGTATTGATTTTAAGATATTTTCATAGTTCATACAATCATACGTATTGGGATCATTTGTATTAATGTGGACCGGAGGGAGAGGGTGATGAGCATAAGTTTCACTTTCCTTTTTTATTTCAAATCCAACTTTGGTCATGAAGAATATGTTTCTCTGTTGTCCACGTTCATAAAGCATAAAGCAACAGCATCAGAGCATGGTGCAGAGTCTCTAGATAAGTTTACAGTAGTCCCTCGTTCTTATTAAACATCCATGTTGTAGTCCGCTATAGAAAACTGTAGTTTCCATAGTTTCCCCACAGCAGCAGACGCACATTCATGACGTCCGCTGGCGCATCATAAACACGTCGGATAGTGAAAGTGCATTCGGATTCTCTAAAGTACCGCAGTCTCTTCTCCTAAGTCCTTTTGAATTCTCCTATCCACTATCCCTTAACCCCGTGAAGTTTCACTCAGAGGTCAAGGAATAGGAGATAGGGTTAGAATTTAGGAGCTGGTTTTTGGATTATCGGAACGCAACCCCAGACGTAATAGTACTGTACTGTATCATATTATTTTCGAATCAATACTTTTTTTAATGATTTTTTAAATTTTTTTATAAATAACCATTTTTCCTCCTGGTCTCTCGCGCCCCCCCCCTGTCATGCCTCTGCGCCCCCACTTTGAGAACCACTGACTTACTGTAACATCAGTTACAGAAGACACCACTGAATAAACGTATATTTTCCAAGTAATATTTCTTTTAAATTCTTCAGCATATCCAACCCAGTCTCACGGCATTTCGTGTTATAGTCACGACATTTAATCTATTGATTCGTGTTCACCAACACGATTTTCCCATTTTTTTCGTGTCACAAAGAACGATTTTAAAAGCAATGTATTTCTATTGGTAGTATGTTTTGTGCCTGCAGCACGTCTTTTTGTCCGTTCGGGTCTTGGAAGACCAGAAGCTGTGGAGTTCATAAAAACATGTTCTTACTCAATATCAAGCCACGATTATTGTTTTTATTTTAAACCGTATAATGTCTTACTTTTTTTGTCGCCTGTGAGGAAATGAAATGGGGCTCAGAGCCACAGAATACTGAAATCTGTATTTTTTAAATCTTTTTTTCCTTCTAATTTGTTATTCTCTTCTAAATAACACACTGTTATTTACTCACCAATAACACACAATTATCCTTGTTTTTATTTATTTGTTTAATTCCATAATCTCGGGCTTTTTTGGCGTCCGTCAGGAACTGAATTTCAAAATAAAAATAACCGGAAACAGACGTAGGCCTATAAGGGACATTTCGAGCATACACGATACACAGTCACTGAACTGATTACCCAATATCCTCAGCTATGGTTTAAGCTCGCTGATTGGATGTTTTAGCCGCAATGCATGTACACTGTAAAACATCACAGCCCCATTTTCTCTTTAATTCAAAGAGCTCTGACAAGTTTTAGATTTTGAACTCAACTTTTCTAGTTTTAGAAGGTTAAACTTACATTCACTGTCTTGACAGCTTAAACATTTTGTCACATTGACTCAACTTGCCTTAGCAAGTTATCAGTTGAAAAAAGAAACAAAAGAAAAAGGCGGAAGTGCAGGTTTGAGAGCTACAGAAAAAAACGTAAACTTCCACATTTGAGTTTTTTAAAAAAAACTCCTCCCTAAACTGAATGCAATGTTTAAGCATGGATGTAATCAACTGGTATATCCTAAAGATGTCATGTTTTAATTCGGACTAAAGTATTGACACATTTTGATCTAAATGAGAGGACTACTGCCGCTGGCGGAGGAACTCTGTGCACCTGCAGCGGTGATCCAACGGAGGCGGAGTGATACGTTAACCTACAGTCTGAAACACCGGCGAGGACCATTACGGTTACGGAGGACATTTTATTTCTGCTGCAAGACAGTAATGGAGGTAAGTTTTAATGATTTTAAAACCTTTAATTCTTTGCCTGCTACTACTACGGTTTGAAAAAATAAAGAGTATGAAGTTATCTGTGGACGTTGTGCTTACTAATATTGATAGAAAGCTACAAATATTAAAGTGTAAGCAAATGGGTTTGTTTTTAACTGTTAATATTTTAACTTATCTTTAATTTACTTTCGACATTTAGGTTTTGTTGTGTTAGGGAGGTTTTTAGAACCCACCTTGCCTCTGCATGTCGTTTGGCGAGCTGGATACAATCATAACAGGAGGGAAAACTCAAAACAGCCAGGATGGGTGTTAAACAATAATCTGTTTTAATGATAAATGGTAAGAATACATTACACTTTCAAAGTAGTGGACTCGGGCCCCACTCCCTGCTCTGGTTCTAATGCCGGGAGAACCTTTCATCTTGGCGGCAGGAGTAAAATAGAAATAACTAAAAAATAGAATAGGCTTACATGCAGAAAATAAACCAGGAGGAGCTGTGGTCAGTTTCTCATTGGGAGATGCGAAAAAGATGGCTTCTCTTAGCGAATCAGCGCGAGCCAGGCAGATAACAGCTTTCATCCACACACCCCCTTTCTGCACATTCCAGAGACTTGTTCACAAAGATACACTTATTAATACTCTCATATTTCCAGCTTTTGTTTACACACTGCTATTACTAATACAAAGTAATTAAACACACATATATAAAGTAATTAAACACACATATACCATTCAAGATATGTAGACTTCCCTGAAACATGACATACTGGAGATCTTAAGCAGAAGGTACTCTTATCCACCTAGCCTGCTTAACTACCCCTCCCCCACAGAGCAATAAAACCTGTTTACTCCAAGCACCCTAGAATGTTCATGCAGTTTCAGTCCTCACATTTATGAAAGGATAAAACAGAGAAATCAATAAAAAACACAAACACAGGTATTGTTTGAACAGTATTCACTTAACTGCTACTATTGATAATTACCAAAGAAACTCCAGGGGCCTCTTTCAATATCTGGAAATTGCAACAAGACTTTCTGCTATTTCAAATGTAACACTTTTCCCAAATATCAGATGATAATAATCTTCAATTCCCCCTTTTTATCTCTCAAGAGATAAACTTACACAAGGCATTTTGAAACATATCTACTATCATTCTTTTCGACTGTGTCTGTCCCCCAATATTGTATAAATCTATCAGAAACTGAGACCCAAAGTACTTGAACGTTTGGGAACAGAACACCATCTTCCATGGCAGTGAAGGAACCATTAGAGGACAATCTGAGTACGAGAAAGCAGTCTCCTTGTGTGGTGAATCATCAGCCCCCCCCCCCTCAGAGGAATACGCCAACAAGGGGCAGCTGATAGGGAGGGGGAGATGCGGCTTTCCCTTCACTGGTGGAACTGTTTGACCCACCACTGCGTCTCTTAAAAACAACAGACGTCTGTGAACAGGTTTTCTAAATTAATTGTAGACCTCCTATCTGCCAGTGCAGCTTCAGAATCTTAATACTTGGCCTATGGCAACAAAACAAAACTCCAACATCTCTAGGTGAACCAAATAACATATTTCAATAGCTCTGAATTTCTGACAAGCGTCTGTGTTATTCTTAATGAAATCCCTGAGATCCCATTTAAAATATAAATATAATATGAACTGCTAATGTTTCTGGTAAAGAAACACACTAATGTTATGGATTCAGAAACAACCAAAATCATGATACTGACAAAGTGAATGATTTCCTGGTGATACTGCTTCTACCGGTCAGTGCTTAGATATTATCAAGCTGAAAAAATGAATACAGAATTCCAACAAACTGTCATCAAATGTCTTTCTATTATGAATTTAGATGAAATGTATATCCCCATAATGACCTAAACAATAAAGTCTATGGCTTTTACTTCTTTACCAGGCTAATTACATGATGTTGTCTAAATTACATTCTGTCTCATTACATTACTATGTTTTAGCTTTAACTGTAATATGTTCTTTGTACATTTCAAACCTCAGTTACTTTAATACCTGTTGAAACATTACTCACCGGTCAACTTCCTCAGTATTCCATTCTGGAATTACATCTCTCACAGTAGCCCCTTGGCCACTAATTCTGCATCTGTGTTACCTGTTATAACTCAATCAATATTAGAAACATGTCAACATTCCTCAAACAGTATCTTATCCCCAGATATGGAGCTGGTCAATTCTAAAACTGTCAATCAATGGTCAGATTGAACAATCGAGTTGGGGCAGCAGGTTCCCTTCAGTCCCTAAATGAAAAATGTACATTGTAAAGTTTACACTCCCCCTTTTTACACATAACTCATGTGTAACCAAAATCCTGTATGGGAAGAAAACCTTCAGGTAATAAGGGATTATAAAAAAAATACCCAACATTTTTCCCAAATGTACATCCATAATTTCCACAGTAAACACTTCAGTGAAATTAAGTGTTTCTCTCCATCCTTCAGTCCTAAAAGAAACAGAATCTTCATGTTTTAGTTTGAGTTTCACATTTTGCAAACTCCTGTGGGAGTGCACAAGTGCGGTTTTCCAATTCTGTGGAATTGTGTTGAGCCCCAGAACAATGTGTTAGTCCAAAAGCATGCTTGATTAGTCATTGTTTTAAATCATGCAGTTGCACTGATCACATGCAGACATACACTCACACTCACACTCACACTGTCAGGTTGTAAAGTCAAGTTTGGTCAGAGTCACCCCAGAGTCAGTCATTGACAGTGTCTTCTCAAGTTACACTGTCGGTCAGGGTCAAAGGTCAGTTGGTCTCAGTCTTTTTGGCCATGTGTCGTGCTCTGCAGAGACTTTGATATTTCAGCATAGGCCAGTATCCTTTGTCTACAAAAATCTGTCATATATGGAGCGCCATCATTTATTAATTCATGATTACAACTATAATTTTCCAGATATCTCTAACTTTTCATCGGAACAGCTGTTCCGCACATTCCCTGAAAAGTGTTAGCCTAAAAATGTCACTTCCTTATAGTACTACTACTGCAGTTTATTAACACCTAATCTATATTAAAATGTCTAATAGATCTATTTCAGAAACTTCTGTACTTAACTATTATCTTGTGTCAAAACATTACTAGGATCTGTGTAGCTCTGCATTTCATAGCTCATTAAACGCATTTATCTTCAATTATGGTCTACTTAAAAACAATGTTAAATTCTTTAGCAGTGTGTGGAACCCAGGGTGTCCGAACACACAACAACTACTCCCTACTTTATCATGGATCTAAAAACAGAAGTCATTTCATATTTCCATCCTAAAGCCCTCCCATGGTAATAACCATGCCACAATGGTGAAATCAATACTCTATAGATTGGATCACTACTTTATTCACAAGTGAATCAAAATCTCTTGAAGAATGATTTGTTAACATGATTACATTACATTACATTACATGTCATTTGTTAGACGCTTTTATCCAAAGCGACTTACATACATTCAGTACTGTGGACAATCCCCACAGGAGCAATTTGGGGTGAAGTGTCTTGCCCAGGGACACAACGACATGCTGACTGCAGTGGGACTCGAACTTGCTACCCCCTGATTTGAAGTCCAGCACTCTATCCACTGAGCCACAGCCGCCCACATGATGAAAAGATTGAAGAATATGGTTCTATTCTGTCATATACCCCCTTTATCCCTCAGTGTGTTTTAGGATGATTCTCATTTTACTTTAATAGTTTCCTCTTTACTGCTATTTTTAATTTACCAATTGATTAATTCATGGTTAATACAACTTTTTACCTTCACTTATTTATCAAGTCAATTCAAGTTCTTTAAATGTGCGCTTATAATAAGTGTGTTTATGTGTAAACTCACTCATTCCCGTTGATTCCCTTCTCCGCTCCTCTGGTTTATCTCAAGCCGCGACCCTGGCCTCCTCACATTCTCGACCAACTCCTCTGATTCTGACTCCTCCCCCTTTGTCCATCAGCTGTAACTCTTTGAGGCAGCCATCCGCCCAGCTACATCTGCAGCCCCATCATGCCACTGTTCTTGCACTGCCTTGCATTTCATCTCCTCCTTCACAGTCTCTCTGCTGCTTTATGGAGGGCGGATTCTGCTCTCATGTCCCATACTTTGCTCTTGTGCCAAATCTCGTGGCTCAGCTTGGAACTTCATGCCCTGTCTGAGGGACTGATGAGAGTAGATCTCTGCCTGTCAGCAAGCTGTTTGGTTCTGGATGCCACAGGTGGAGATAGTTCTGGATGCAGTTCTTATTGCAGTCTTGTTGTTGTTGTTGGTTCAGCTTGGGTTCTCTGTCTGTTCGATGGAGGAGGAGTCTCCTGGTTGGGATAGGTCCTCTGTCTGCTTGGAGGGTCGGGGTCTTAGCCGTATGACAGGCAGAGAGAGAGAGGGAGAGATCTCAGGACGCATTACCTATAGTTAATTCTAACATACTGAGGTTAAATAACTCCAATCCTTTCCACTCTGTCTCTTTCTAATCTTACTGTTGGTCTTAGTAGTTAACTGCCATCTAAACAACACAATTAATGTCTACTAATGATATTACAAAAACTCCCTCTAATAATCGTTTCATCCATTGTGACATATTTACCCAAACTAAGTTTTTCAACACCCACATGTTTCCAGCATCGCATATTCCACACACTACAAAAGAACCCCTCCGCATTCAAAAATCCTACTGCTATGTAGCAACAATTGTAAAGTTGCAGAGCACACTAATCAGATCACAGTAATGTAATTTGACCCAAGTGTAGGCCTATGTCGTTCCTAAAAATGTTAGCAAACACCAAACACCAACTACAACGTTTATAGATAAATTGATTTAGCAAAATGAACTCTTATGTAATTCAAAATGTGACAAAAGAACAATGATTTGTCTTACACAAGATTGTGGTCTAACAGAATGACTCTTGACCTCATGGGGTCAAATAACTTGGATGACCGGGGGAAGGGTAGGGGAAGACTCAACCATGTGCAGATACAAACCACACTGCTCTGAGACTGAGTTCAATAAAAATTAAACCATACGACTTGTAGTCTGGCTTCAATAAAAATTTAACCAGACAAGGCCAGTTCATAACACACAATAACAGAGGTGAGCCTACATTTCCCAACATCTCTTGTCCTATCATTTGATCATAGTTCCTAGTCTCTCTCTCTGGGCTGCCTGCTCCTGTCCACAAGCTTCTCTCATCAATCACCTCTGTGTTTATCCAACCGTGTGAGATGGCTTTTAGCCTCGTGCAGCACCTCTGTAATGTTTAAACTTTTAACAGCCTCTCTGGCTGACAAACTTACAACACCTTCTGTTTACTTTCTACTCTTTCTTCACAAACTTAAAAACACAATTGTGGTGAATTGTTTGCGTTTTCAGTTTCCTATCTACATTAAACAACCACCAACTCAGAGTCACTGTGGCATGATCAATACAACTCCTAAATAACATTACAATGTATATTTCGTACAGTGAGTTTGTTATTTAATGTTTAACAAGTTGTCCTCTTTGTATGTCTAATCTAGGTGGAATAATCCACTATTATATTCATACATGTAACCTCTTTTTACTTTCCCTCAACGTTACTGTATGCAATTAAGTTCCTCTGAAATCTACTTAAGTACAATTCTCAGTTAATGACAAATACCACAAAATTCACAATGCAATGCAATAGTAACAATCAGTTCTCAAAACTTCTCATAAAAACCACAATGTGACGTAACTGTATCCCTCAAAAACTATGCTAAAAACAACAAATTATAGTTTCTTATTTATTTCAATATCTATCACCTCAAATCACATATTGATGTATTAATTTGCAATGTTATTCACTCCAACTTCAGATCAGTCGTTGATCTTTCACTCCTTGCTAATAGATCTTCAACGCTCAGCAGCCATTTTCCAGGCATGCTGCTTCAGCAATTAGAGGAACAATGGGGAGAAAGGGGGCTTTCTTGAAACCAGGTGCTTCCATTATGACTTCGCATTTCTTTATCTGACTAAGGCTTTCCTGTGTTCAATAATATATATGCACATAAATATATCCTCCACGCTGTCTGTTCAGCTTTTAAGATGCAATATTTCTTTCAACAGAATGGGCGTTAAACCCAACAGAACAAGAGAAATCCGTTACTTTCAATGGCTTTTGAAGTTCGCGTTTCTACTCTTGGATTCTTACATATAATGCAACTGCAGGCTCCTAAGAAAACTGGAAAGCATTATTCTATTTTGTTCTGGATGGAGTCTTTAGAAAACCACTGAACATCCCCGATGAGTTAGCCGTCTCGATTTCTGAAAAAACCCACGGGGCCTTTCACCTTCGTCTTACACTCCTCATCGCTTCACGTGTAGCTAACGAGTTTAGCCGTATGATTCTGAAAAATCTACGGGGCCTTTCACCGTACTCTTAACACCTCGTTGCTTTATTTATTTATAACTTACCTATCTATGCTAAAATATGTATTGCATCCTACCATCAAGACTATGACACTGGGAAATATTCCTGACAACTCTAAAAATTTGAATATAGCCAAATCACAGATTTTGAGTGTTACGGGTATCCGTGCTTACCTGGTATTTTGTATAGAGCTCTGTATTTAGTTGTCAGAAAGTATTTCGAGGTGTCTTCCCTGGACAACTTCGTCCGCTGGCTGCTGTTGTGACCTCCTCTGTACTCCAACTCGCCTCACGTCGGGGTCACCACTTGTTGTGTTAGGGAGGTTTTTAGAACCCACCTTGCCTCTGCATGTCGTTTGGCGAGCTGGATACAATCATAACAGGAGGGAAAACTCAAAACAGCCAGGATGGGGGTTAAACAATAATCTGTTTTAATGATAAACGGTAAGAATACATTACACTTTCAAAGGAGTGGACTCGGGCCCCACTCCCTGCTCTGGTTCTAATGCCGGGAGAACCTTTCATCTTGGCGGCAGGAGTAAAAGAGAAATAACTAAAAAATAGAATAGGCTTACATGCAGAAAATAAACCAGGAGGAGCTGTGGTCAGTTTCTCATTGGGAGATGCGAAAAAGATGGCTTCTCTTAGCGAATCAGCGCGAGCCAGGCAGATAACAGCTTTCATCCACACACCCCCTTTCTGCACATTCCAGAGACTTGTTCACAAAGATACACTTATTAATACTCTCATATTTCCAGCTTTTGTTTACACACTGCTATTACTAATACAAAGTAATTAAACACACATATATAAAGTAATTAAACACACATATACCATTCAAGATATGTAGACTTCCCTGAAACATGACATACTGGAGATCTTAAGCAGAAGGTACTCTTATCCACCTAGCCTGCTTAACTACCCCTCCCCCACAGAGCAATAAAACCTGTTTACTCCAAGCACCCTAGAATGTTCATGCAGTTTCAGTCCTCACTGAAAGGATAAAACAGAGAAATCAATACAAAACACAAACACAGGTATTGTTTGAACAGTATTCACTTAACTGCTACTATTGATAATTACCAAAGAAACTCCAGGGGCCTCTTTCAATATCTGGAAATTGCAACAAGACTTTCTGCTATTTCAAATGTAACACTCTTCCCAAATATCAGATGATAATAATCTTCAGTTTGCTTTGACAATTAAGTGGTACGTTTGCTAGCTTAAAATTGCTACTAGCAACGTTCGCTGTCAGCTAGCTACACAGTCAGGGATAAGGGAGTGATACTGTGTCACTTTTAATGGCTGTGCGTGCACTTTGGGTTTAATATTGACCAGTAAAAAATACAATTTATTATGAACTGTGTACACTTAAAGACGTGTAATGCGCATGCTGCAGACCCTGGAGGCAACTCACATTTTTGGAGGGAGTTCTATTTCGCCCTCTAAGGCTATCGCTATTGGGTAATCCCACTGCACGTGTGCAGCACTGACAGACTTAATCCACGCCCAGCTATGGGCCCCACCTACGGACTCACTTCCGTATAAATAGGAAGTAGTCCCTACAATCTGCTCCCACTTTTCTTCAGCACTCCGTTGCAGAAGCACTGTACAGGCACAAGCTCTTTTCAGAGCTGTTTACTAGAAAGCAAACATTTCCCCCTGGCCCCATCCTCCCTCTCCTCCGGACGGCGGAGACAGGGCGGGGCTCGGTGTTAGCCGACATATGAGTTACGACCGGCTGTGGCTGGCTTGCTCCAGGGAGGAAGCACAGACGATACAGGTGAGTCCTGCCGGGGATTAGAGCACGCAAACGCAGCTCTCACTCCCCAGGTGTCGTGCACTCATTGTGTCCGTCTTCCTCTGGCCCACAGACAGTGGAGAGCGAACGCTCTCGCGGCTGCGGCCGGGGATGATTGGCTAGGCCAGGAGTCCTACTCTCTGGACCAAGCCCTTGATTATTGGATCCGAGTGGCGGGCAGCAGTCAGGCGACTCCTTCCCCATTCACGGATCACCATGTGGTTCCCCCGGCCCCATCCTCCCTCTCCTCCGGACGGGGGAGACAGGGCGGGGCCCGGTGTCGGCCAGGCAGCCAAGCCTATAGGTTCAGCTGCCGGGCTGACACTATCCGCCATCTCGGCTCTGCCGTATAGGCGGTATTCTCCAGGAACTCCCGGAGATCATCGGAAAGGCAGCCGCCTAATGAGATCTCCCCATTCCCCCGGTTCAGGAGAGCTCTCCTCCGGATGACATAAGCGGCTGCCTCATAGCCTGTCGGTTATTAGGCAACAGGGCTCGCGGCACAAACCGGCTGTCTTTAAAACCTGTCGGTTGATCAGACAGCACGGGCTTGTTTCCTATGTCACAGATATTCCTCCACACACCGTTCATTCCTCAAGCGGGTTTGAGCGTGAACGCGCCTCAATGTCCGGTTTACGAGCCTTCTCCTAAACGGCGACATGATGAGAGCCGCTGTGCAATACAGCGTGTGGAGGTGCAAGAGCCGGCTGTAACCTGTCAGTCAGCAGGCAGCAGGGCTCGTGGCGCAAGCCTGCTGTATTTAACCAGGCGGTTATTAGACAGCAGAGCTTGACGTTTAAACCTGATGCTCCTAACCTATCGGTTAGCGGCAGCAGGGCTTGTGGCGCAAGCCAGCTGTATTTAACCAGGCGGTTATTAGACAGCAGGGCTTGACGTTTAAACCTGATGCTCCTAAACTGTCGGTTAGCAGGCAGCACAGTTTTTTTCCTCTGTCCCAGATGTGCCTACTACACACGGTCTTAATGAGCCCAGGGCTGCTATTATTACGCACGTGTGAATAGCACTGCACACACCTCTGCAGGTATGCTGTATTTTATTTTTACAGTAAGAGGCTGTGAAGTCATTTCACAGTATGAGTACTGTGGTATTGCAGTGAAGTGCAGGCGTCTGTGAAGAGACTGCCGGCGCTTTACTGTTATTTGACAGGAAAATGTGTTACAGTGGACATAATGAGAGCCTGTGTGAAATGCAGCGTCTGGAGGGCTCTGGCGTGGCTCGTCACCATGACAACCACAGCACATCCAGAGCAGGTTGGCTCGCTGAGTGGCGGCGTATGTGTTCAATGGACAGATGGAAGAGAATATGCAGCAAGGTTAAGCCGGCTGCCAATAGCCTATTGGTTACTTGGCAGCATGGCTCGCTACCTAAGCGGTAATATCGGTTTATAAAACAGCAGGGCTTACTATTCAATCCGTCTACCTTTAAATTTTTTGGGTTTAGGCAGCACGGATTTTTTCTCTGTCTCAGACGTACCTCCTACTCACGGTCGTAATAGGCCCACGGAGGGCCATAATTACGCCTCGTGTGGACAGCACTGCCCACACCTCCGCTCATCCCTTAGTGATGTTGAGTGTGAATGCGCGGTTTACGAGTCTTCTCCTAAACGGCGACATATTGAGAGCCTGTGTGAAATGCAGCGTGTGGAGGGCTCTGGCGTGGTTTGCCACCAACCACAGCACATCCAGAGAATGTACACCCGGCGCTATCAGAGTACTGGATGGTACTCAGGGTGGCGGCGAGTGTGTCTTTTGGACAGATGGATGAGCAGGCGGATGGGCAGAGGATAGTCTCTGCAGTTCGCCTCTCCCCCCCCCGCAGTTCTACGGGATACAGGGAACCCTGTTATCCCGGGAACAGTGTCTCACGCTCCGTGCAGAGCGGCAGGAACTCTTGTTAAAAGAAAGCTTTTTTCCAGGGTTCCTCATGGGGAAGAAAATCAGGGTTTTTTACTCCCGGTATTTTCTGGTCCCGAAGGAGAAGGGGCGGGGGGAATGAGACCCATCCTCGATCTGTCAGTGTCCAACAAGGGAATGGCCTTTTCCCATGCTGACGATCAAACAGGTGCTGGAGTGTGTTCACCAGGGAGACTGGTTCACATCCATAATCCTGAGGGATGCAGTCCTCCACGTAACCATCATCTCGAAACATAGCAATTTCCTGCGTTTCTCATTGCTGGCTCCACGCACTTTTTCAAAGTGGGTGGAGCAGCTACTCAGAATGGGGATGAGAGTGTTATTTTACCTGGACGACCGGCTGTGGCTGGCTCGCTCCAGGAAGGGAGGAAGCGGTTTACAGACGATACAGTTCGTATCTCATCTGTCAAACCTGGGTTTCATTATCAACTGGAAGAAGAGCTGTCCTCGTCCCTCCCAGGTTATCTTTTTAACTGGGAGTGGAATTGAACTCAGCCGCAGGAGAGCGCGACTCTCACAGCGGTGAGGGGAGAAAGTGACAGCTCTCCTCCGGCGCGTCACACCCCCGGGGCGGTGACACCCCTCTCCGTGATGCAGCTGTTGGACATGATATCAGCTGGTCACGTGGTGATTCCCCTGGGTCTCCAGGTGGTTTATTCGCCTGTGCATCGACCCCGTGCGTCAGAGGAGACGCATGGTGTACATTCCTCCTTCCGTGGTTTTGGATTTGACCTACTGGAAAAATCTCCACGTCCTGTCAGTGGGGATGCCCCTGAGCAGAGTGACGTCACACACCGCAGTGTTCACAGACGCATCTCTCGCAGGCTGAGGAACGTGCATGTCGCAGGCAGTGGGGGGACAGTGGCTGGCTCACATGTCTCTCCATATAAACGTGCTGGAATTACTCTCCGTATGGAAAGTGCTCCAGCACTTCGTCCCGTTGCTGTACAATCAACATATGTTGATTCAAACAGACAACAAAGCAGCGGTGGCCTACATAAATCGCCAGGGAGGTGTTCGATCAGCGCAGCTGCTGAACACACATCCTACACAGCCAAATGGACAGCGCTCCGTGTGGTGTGTAGGGAAAAGCCTGGACCCCGTTGGGCCCCCTGCCTCATGCGGTCGTTCCTCCAGCTGTTGCTGGACAGGAATTGGCTTATAGCACGGTAAAAACATATGCTGCTGCCATTTCATCTTGCCACGTAGGTTTGCGGTCAGCACGGTGTGTTACTAAAGTTCTTGTCAGCCAAAGTAGCTCTGCTCTTGGCTCTGACATCAGCTAAAAGGGTGAGTGATTTGTCTGCTCTCTCTGTGGCTCCTCATGTCTCCAGATCCAAGGAGATGGCAGCTCAGCTGTTTTGCGCCCTAACCCGGCTTTTATACCAAAGGTGATCACAAGCTCTTTAGATCGAGAGTGATACCTTTGGATGGCTTCTTTCCTCCTCCTCACACATCAGAGGAGGAAGCCACATCTCATCTCCTCCGTCCCGTGCGCTGTCATGCTATATTGCACGCACGGCTGCTTTACGCAGCTCGTCTGTTTGTGCATTACAGAGAGCGCTCAATAGGGCAGCCTCTGTCGGCACAGCGCCTGTCACACGGGCGTATTTCTCCTCTGGGTTGGATCCCCCAGAGAACATCAAAGCGCACGGCACCAGAGGAATTTCCTCCTCCACAGCGTTGCACGGAGGAATGACAGTAGAAGACATTTGCAATGCTGCATCTTGGTCTTCCCCCTGTTCTTTTATTCGTGTTTATTTTGAGGGATGTCTCCCATTCCTCTCTGACACACTCAGTACCGAGTGTCCTGTCAGAGTGAGTAATGTCGGGGACTCAACTGCGTGCCCTCTCTCCTGCCTGTCGGCACTTAGAGAGCTGCCCTTTTCCCCCTCTTTGATCGTTTTAACAAGTGGGACTTTGGTCTCTACTTTTTACAGGTAGCCTATTTAGCCTACCTTCTTTCCCGTATGGAGAATATTCATTTTTTAAATGCTATATTCCCTGGGAATGTGATGCTCCATTTCCGCATGGCGAAATGGACATGGGTTATTAATTGAGTAGGTGTGTTTCTGTGCTTCTGGTAACGGACGGACCAGTGTGGCGTGGACTACATCCTGCTTCGCCCTTAACCCAATAGCGATAGCCTTAGAGGGCGAAGCCTTATACGAAATAGAACTGGGGTTACTACTGTAACCCAGCTTCTATGAGTATAGGCACAGCCCTCTAAGGTACATAAGCACATGGCTACTTAACATGCAGAATGACATCATTTTGCATGCTAAGTAGCCATGTGCTTTCTGGGGCTTAATCTTTATCATAAACTGATTTAACCAGTAAAAGTTCCTTCAAAATAAGAGTCCCGATCTTATTTACTATCAAAATAAAAGTGTAAAACTAAAACTTTACCATAGGAAAATATTGGCATACAAATATAATCACTTCTCTAAAAGTTAACTCATTTTAAATATAGTTAGACATATTAAAGGTCATTTACAATAATATTAATATTAGTAATAAGCTTTATATTTGTATAGCACCTATTACAATAATTGTAGCCAAACTCACTTCACAGCAGTTCAATAGACAGATTAGTAAAACATGACAGGATAAAAGCAATGTTGAGGAGCAGCTATACATTTCAACACATATATCCACGAAGATTAATACATGAAGACTTGTGACTCGGACTTGACTTGGACTCGAACACAGGTAATGATGACTCGGACTCGACTTGGACACTCCTTGGGTGACTCGGACTTGGACTCGGACTCGAACACAGGTAATGATGACTCGGACTCGACTTGGACACTCCTTGGGTGACTCGGACTTGGACTCGGACTCGAACATAGGTAATGATGACTCAGACTCGACTCGGACACTCCTTGGGTGACTCGGACTTGGACTCAGACTCGGAACACAGGTAATGATGACTCGGACTCGACTATGACTCTCCCTTGGTGACTCAGACTTGGACTCGGACTCGAAGAGTGGTGACTCGAGAGTGACCTGGACTCGTGAATTGGTGACTTGACTACAACACTGCCACATTATAATTGAGTGAATGTAAAATGTAAGGATACAGTTATGAAGACATATCTGACATTTCCACTGGGTGACTAATTTCAATTGATGTTGACACCATCTCACAACACCCATAAAATAACATTACTTTCTGAAGCACAATTTAAAATGAATGCTGTTTAAAATCTCAAATTAGATCTATTGTCCATCTATATTTTGATTATTATTTAATGGAAACTGTCCATAATCAAAGAGTCATTCGAAGTCAATCAAAGACTTATTTCACTTCAGGGTGATAGCAGGAAACCGCATCTAGTCAATCAGGGAAAATCAGGACAATCTAATGTAGAGTTTAAAAATAAAATACTTTAGAAATCTCATATATAGGCTATCGTCCTTCTGTTTTTATACAAGAATAAATAAAAAACTTTGAAATTATCAAAGACTTATTTCACTCCAGGGTGATAGCAGGATACCCCATCTAATCACTCCAAGAGAATCAGGACAATCTGAGGTAGAGTTTCAAAATAAAAGACCTTTGTAGTCTCATATATGAGCTATCATTCCTCTATTTTTAGATAAGAATAAAACAAAAACTATCCAGTATCAAAGACTTATTTCACTTCAAGGTGATAGCAGGATACCCCATCTAATCACTCAGAGAGAATCTGGACAATCTGATGTACAGTTTCAAAATAAAAGACCTTTGAAGTCTCATATATGAGCTATCGTACTTCTGTTTGTATCCAACAGTTCAAATGTTCGAATTACATTGAACCAGAATTGTCCTCCTTTTTTCTTTAACAGTGAAGAAAATTGGATATGTTAATGAGATTTTGACCGCAAAACTCAAAATGTCTCCCGTTTTAATTTAGAAAATCTGGTCACCTTATCCTAACCGTAATAACATAGCAGATCCAGAGATCCAAACTCGTCATGTGCACGAGCATAGCTGCGGCCGGGAAGAAATTTTACTTAGGGGGTGTGGGGACAGATTAACAGTAACATGTTGCAGCCCCTCCTCCAGCACCCGGCTCCCGCGGCTATATTATGCACGAGTCAACAGCAGACTCAGAGATTCGCAAGTCCTGACTCACTGTGCAAAACACAGCAGACTCGTGCGGACTCAGAGCCGTAACCGTATAGCAGCAGATCCAGAGATCCAGCAGACTCGTCGTCATGCACGAGTCAACAGCAGACTCAGATTCGCCAAATTGAAAAATAACCCTTTTTTTTGGTGATCAACATTTTTTATTAAAGCAAAAGACACTGCGTAGCGGAGGTTAATATAATGTCAGTTTAATATGCTCGTGAAATGCAACAAGTTTTTGGTTTCACCGATTTCTACGGTCTTGGTGATGCTGACTCATATGACTCAAATGACTCGTATGTTCCGGATCTCTTCAATGACTGACTCAGAAGACCGTCGCCTCATCCCAATACCCCTCCTCGACTCCTCTCTTCCCCTCCTCCGGGACTTGACCCGGAAAACGATCAAGACACGCTATGTTGAAGGACGTCCCAATAGCTGAAATGCACACGGAGGAGTCGAGGAGGGGTGAGGGAGGAGGGGTGCGGGAGGAGACGAAAGGGAGGATACACGCGAGCAGACTACGCGGAAGTGTTTTCACTACTCGCGTATAAAAGCCCCGCCCCCACCTTCACAGCTGGTCGATTTCAACGCAGGAAAACGGAGAACTGGAAGATGAGTGGAAAAGCGTCACATAAATGTATAAGTGCTCACAGCTCCGTGGGAATTATTATGTGCAATTCATTTCTAAAAGGCTTTCACATTACTATAATTATATTTTTATTTAAATGTAGGCTACATTTTACACCAAAACGGAACACAAAAGCAGGACCAACCATCATACATTGAATTCCTTGACTAACAAGAGAAAGATTCATTCATTTAAATAAATATTTAACCAGAAATGGGCCGGTTCTAAGGGGTTATTCAGTTAAGCCCGATGAGAGGGGATCAGCTGTGCACATGTCATCATTAACAGACGTCATTTAAAAGTGACGTTTGAGTGAACGAGGACATCCCAATTAATACCTGAGGACTCCTCTGTCCTCGCGTCACCTCCTCGTGTCTCTCGCTCGCATCTTACGGAGGCTGAGCTAAGACGGAAGGAAGGGAAGCGAGTGAGGGAAAGGAGGAGTCGAGGATGGGTATTGGGATGAGGCTCCTGAGTCCGTAAAAGGATCGGGATTTACCATCTCTACTACCTTGTCTCTTTTTTTCTCTCCACTCTGCGTGTGTGTATGTGGGGGTGGGGGGGCAGGGCAGAGGAGACACGGAGACGACATTTGTGTTGGGTTTTCGTGTGTCTGATATTCAAACTATTACTTTATAAGTTTAAGTATCATACCACAATGTCATGAGAGTAGCTTTGCTTTTTCAGAAATAGTGTGGTGCGTAATGTACGTAGTGTGTGGGCATCCAAGAGCAGGTGAAAGAGCGTCGGGAGCTGGGTGCCCAGATAGCAATTACCTTTGGGCCGGATCCGTTTGTAGCTCACACACGTTTTTTGACTGTGGGCCAGATCCGCACCAGATAGAGCTTTCAGCCTAAACATTCCATTTGCAAGCAGTGCAGTATTTTTGCTGGTTTACAGATTTGGCCCAGATCCGTAATACGTATTTGAGCCGCAAGCGCCAGAAATCATTGGAATGGAACAAATCAAAAATAATATGGGGGTGTAATGTCTTCATATATTTCTTTGATTATTGAATTGAAACATTAAAATAAAATATAACTGTCACAATCTGCTTTCTCACTCACCTATTTTCTGCATTAACATTCCTTAGTCACCTGGTAGCCACACCCTGTCTCTCTCTCACTCTGTTACACCCATCAGCTCCATTAGTATTTAGGCCCACTCCACCTTCACCTCAGTGCCAGATCGTACTTTGCAGCATGCCAGTCTTTCCCGCATTACCCTCCAGATTGCTCTCCCGGTTTCGACCCTGCCTGTTCCTGACCAGCCTGCCTCGCCTGCTCCCTGACCCGTTCTGTACCTGCGACTCCCGTCCTGCTGTCTCCTGGAACCCTCGCCTGTCCCCGACCAGCCCTTTGCCTACTATCTGCCGTGTTGTCTTCTACCAGCCTATTGCCTCCAATAAAGCTGGTTACCGACTATCTCTGGTTTCCCGTGTTCTGCATTTTGGTCCTCAGCTCGTCTGTGACAGAACGATCTGGCCAGAAATGGACCAAGCAAACACCGGGTCTCCTAGAGACCGCTTTGAGAGGGTTAAGGATGCCATCCAAAGACAGGAGGTCACGATAGCTACCGAGACCCACCAGGCAACCTCAACCCAGGGACAAACGCTGGCTTACCTTACCTCCCAGATGCAACAGATGGCCGCCACCGTACAACAGCTAGCCGCTACCATGGCTGCTACCGTCCCTACGCCCGCAGCTCCGATGCTCGCTCCAGCCCCTGGGTCGACGGGATACGCTCCGGAGCCTCGTGTGGGAACGCCGGAACGCTACGCTGGTGAGCCGGAGGGATGCAGGCCTTTTCTCACAAACTGTTCCATATTGTTTTCACTGCAGCCACAGACCTTCTCCTCCGAGGCGGCTCGTGTAGCTTTCACCGTTAATCATCTGACGGGGAGAGCCCGTTTATGGGGAACTGCCGAGTGGGAGCAGCAGACACCAGCCTGTGCCTCTTTTGCCGCATTTTCCGCGGAGATGCGGAAGGTGTTCGGTCCTGTTCGTCTGGGTCCCGACGCTGCTGGAGGCCTGCTAAGTTTGAGCCAGGGTTCCGGCACGGTGGTGGATTACGCTATTGACTTCCGCACCAGCAGCCGCCGCAGTAACTGGAATGAGCCGGCGCAGTGTGACGCGTATCTGAGAGGATTAGCGGATTATATGAGAGATGAGCTGGTTTCCTATGATCTTCCTGCTTCCTTGGATGGGTTGATAGAGCTCACCTCTCGGATTGACAGACGAATCCAGACCCGGAGAGGAGAGCAACAGACGCGAGCAGCGGCCCGCCGCTCGCGACAACAACTTCCGGTTTCCGGGAGATTTCGACTTCCGGGTTCGGCGAAGAATTCCCATTCCTACTCTGACTCACGGTACGAGGTCGAGCCCATGCAAGTGGGTCGTACCAGTTTTACCTCTGAGGAGAGGGAATTACGTCGGAGAGGTAATCTTTGCCTTTACTGTGGTCAGGCTGGACATATGGTTTCCCGTTGTCCGGTAAAAGGACAGAGCTCATCAGTAATGGGGAGTATACTGGTGGGCCAAACCTCTGAGCTGATTCCCAATCTAAGACCCTTGTGCCATGCTCGACTCCTCCTGACAGGCAAATCTCAGGCTCTGGCTCTTTTTATCGACTCCGGATCAGATGTTAGCATCATTGACGAGGAGCTCGCACTACAGCTGGGCATCCAACAGGTTCGGCTGCTCCAGCCGGTACCGGCTAATGCTTTGGATGGTCACCTGCTGGGAACAGTGACACACCAGACGACACCGGTCCATATGCTCATGTCGGGGAACCACCATGAGACAATCCAGTTTCATGTGCTACGGTCCCCCCAAATCCCTCTGATTTTGGGTTATCCGTGGCTCCGCCGCCACAACCCGAACATTGACTGGGCAACTGGGTCCATCCTAGGTTGGAGTTCCTCCTGTCATCAGGTTTGCCTCAAGCAGGCCGCCGCACCTCAACTATCTGTGGATATGAACCTGGTTCCGGATGTCACAGGGGTTCCGGCTGAATATTTGGACTTTAAGGAGGTTTTTAGCAAAGCTAAGGCGACATCTCTCCCACCTCATCGGCCCTATGACTGCGCCATTGAGCTACATCCAGGCGCAGTCCCACCCAAGGCCCGGTTGTACTCGCTTTCGGCACCGGAGAGGAAGTCCATGGAGACTTACGTCAATGACTCTCTGGCTGCGGGAATTATTCGTCCTTCCACATCACCCGCAGCAGCAGGGTTTTTTTTTGTGGCGAAGAAGGACAAGACCCTGAGACCCTGCATTGACTATCGAGGTCTGAACGACGTCACGGTGAAGAATCGTTACCCCTTGCCACTCATCTCGTCAGCATTCGAGTTATTACAGGGGGCTACAATCTTCACTAAGCTGGATCTAAGAAACGCTTATCACCTGGTACGAATCCGGGAGGGGGACGAATGGAAGACCGCCTTCAACACCTCTTCGGGACATTACGAGTACCTGGTGATGCCATTGGACTTACCAACGCCCCTGCAGTTTTCCAAGCGTTGGTGAACGACGTACTCCGGGACATGTTGGATCGTTATGTTTTTGTTTATCTGGACGACATTTTGATTTTTTCTAAGAACCTCAAGGAACACGTCCATCATGTCCAGACAGTCCTCCAGAGACTTCTGGAGAACTCGCTGTTCGTCAAGACGGAGAAGTGCGAGTTTCACACTTCTTCGGTCGCCTTTCTTGGCTACATCGTGGGTCAAGGAAGTGTGGAGATGGATCCTTCTAAGGTTTCTGCAGTTACCTCGTGGCGGGTCCCTGATTCCCGGAAGGAGCTGCAGCGTTTCCTGGGATTCGCCAACTTTTACAGACGGTTCATCCGTGGCTACAGCACCGTGGCCGCCCCGCTCACCGCCCTGACCTCATCCAAGGTGACGTTCCGATGGTCCCCTGCAGCCGAGGAGGCTTTTCAGGACCTCAAGGGCCGGTTTACGTCAGCTCCTATCCTGCAAGTACCAGACCCCGCTGGTCAGTTGGTGGTGGAGGTGGATGCTTCTGACGTAGGGGTGGGGGCCATCCTGTCGCAACGTTCTGGTGAGAACCAGAAGCTCCACCCCTGTGCTTTCTTTTCGAGGAGATTGAGTCCGGCGGAGAGAAACTATGACGTGGGGAATCGAGAGCTTCTAGCAGTCAAGTTGGCGTTGGAGGAGTGGCGACACTGGCTTGAGGGGACAGAACAACCATTTCAGGTATGGACCGACCATAAGAACCTGGAATACATCAGGTCGGCACAGAGACTGAATTCTCGGCAAGCCAGGTGGTCGTTATTTTTCACCCGGTTTAATTTTTTTCTCTCCTACCGCCCGGGCTCCCGCAACGTGAAGGCCGACGCTTTGTCCCGGCAGTTCGGGAGGGAGGGAGACACCCGGGGTATTCCGGACACTATTCTTCCTGCTCCTCGAGTGATCGGCGTCCTCGCTTGGGAGATTGAGGAGAGGGTTAAGACCGCTTTGGTGGACCAACCCGGTCCTAGTTCTTGTCCTCTTAACCGCTTGTTTGTGCCTCAGGTTTTGAGGGCTGAGGTGCTTCAGTGGGCTCATAGCTCCAGACTTTCCTGCCACCCTGGAATTCAACGTACCAAGGGGATGGTTCTACAACGGTTCTGGTGGGCCACGCTGGAGGCTGACACCCGGGAGTTTGTGAACGCCTGTCCTGTGTGCAATCGGCACAAACCATCTCACCAAGCGCCAGCTGGCCTCCTTCATCCATTACCGGTCCCACGTCGCCCTTGGTCACATATTTCATTGGACTTTGTGACTGGTCTACCACCGTCCCACGGACATACTGCCATCTTGACGGTGGTAGATCGGTTTAGTAAGATGGCTCATTTCATACCCCTGCCTAAGATCCCGTCAGCTAAGGAGACGGCAGAACTGATTCTTCTCCACGTGTTTCGCATTCACGGACTGGCGACTGATGTGGTTTCCGACCGGGGGCCCCAATTCACCTCTGTGTTTTGGAGGG
This sequence comes from Harpagifer antarcticus, assembly GCA_902827135.1. Classification (NCBI taxonomy): domain Eukaryota; kingdom Metazoa; phylum Chordata; class Actinopteri; order Perciformes; family Harpagiferidae; genus Harpagifer; species Harpagifer antarcticus. The sequence continues at coordinate 331,785 of CADEHL010001092.1, read as the reverse complement.
AGTTTTGTGAACTGATCGGGGCGACGGTTAGTCTCACCTCCGGTTTCCACCCACAGGCCAATGGCCAGACCGAACGGAAGAATCAGGAGATGGAGACCACTCTCCGCTGCATGGCTTCCGATCATCCCACGACCTGGTCAAAACAACTCCTGTGGGTGGAGTATGCCCACAACACCCTCATCAGTTCCGCTACTGGTCTTTCCCCGTTTCAGTGTGCATACGGTTTTCAACCCCCATTGTTCTCTGCATTGGAGAAGGAGGTTACCTGTCCGTCTGTCCAGGCTTTCATCCGACGTTGTCGGAGGACTTGGAGACAGGCTCGAACAACTCTGCTTCAGTCTGCTAACCGGTACGCCACATCAGCGAACCGCCGACGAACCAAGGCACCTGTGTACCAGGTAGGCCAGAGGGTGTGGCTTTCCACTCAGAACATTCCCCTTCGGATGGAGTCTAAGAAGTTAGCGCCCAGGTTTATTGGACCCTTCAAGATTGTCAAGGTCATTAATCCTGCAGCAGTTCGACTGAGTTTGCCCCGGAACATGAAGATCCATCCCACCTTCCACGTTTCTAGGATTAAGCCTGTCCGGGAGAGTACTATGATTTCCGCCGCCCCTCCACCACCACCCCCTAGGATGATCGATGGGGGCCCTACCTACACCCTTCGTCGTCTACTCCGTTCCCGCCGCAGAGGAAGAGGGGTTCAATATTTGGTGGACTGGGAGGGCTATGGTCCTGAAGAAAGGCAGTGGATTCCTGCTCGGCATATCCTCAACCCTCAACTCATCCGAGACTTCCACCTGCGTTACCCGGAGCAGCCTTCCAGGACCCACGCTCAACCAGGCGTTAAGCAGGGGGGTACTCGTCCGCGACGGATCAGAGGCTTCATCGAGGAGGAGGGGGAAGCATCATCAGGCGAGGAGGACGAGGATTTCCAGGAGGGAGAGGCCGAGAGAGCATTCTCAGATGAGTACTGACCTTCCCATACCTCCACCTTCCACCCGGTGTCTGTAGGGTTTTTTCTTGATTCTTCTCTTTTTTTTTTTTCTTCTTGATAGATATTTCTTAGACGTCTGGAGCCGTCCATTAAGGGGGGGGTTCTGTCACAATCTGCTTTCTCACTCACCTATTTTCTGCATTAACATTCCTTAGTCACCTGGTAGCCACACCCTGTCTCTCTCTCACTCTGTTACACCCATCAGCTCCGTTAGTATTTAGGCCCACTTCACCTTCACCTCAGTGCCAGATCGTACTTTGCAGCATGCCAGTCTTTCCCGCATTACCCTCCAGATTGCTCTCCCGGTTTCGACCCTGCCTGTTCCTGACCAGCCTGCCTCGCCTGCTCCCTGACCCGTTCTGTACCTGCGACTCCCGTCCTGCTGTCTCCTGGAACCCTCGCCTGTCCCCGACCAGCCCTTTGCCTACTATCTGCCGTGTTGTCTTCTACCAGCCTATTGCCTCCAATAAAGCTGGTTACCGACTATCTCTGGTTTCCCGTGTTCTGCATTTTGGTCCTCAGCTCGTCTGTGACAATAACATTGAAAACTAAAAACTTAACACAAAAATAGTCTCCTACAGTAATGTGGCATTGTACGATTGAATTAAATATGAAACGATAGATTATTATTTTTTCATTACGCTAATGCCCACTATCCATAATCCAAGTAGCCTCCTCTGAGCTTTCACAGCCAACGTTCGCCGGCGGCAAATTCACTCAAGAATGATCAACTCAAGTAAGTATAGCCAACATTTTTGTTCTAATTTTGTATTTGTGGTTGGTATATATATGTATTATATAGTATGTATGCGTCGATTGATACGCAAGTGACTCAAAATGCTGAACTTTTTTGTCAAAACTCTGTTAGTTGATCATAGTTTAGATAAGCTAACGTTAGCGTTAGCCAGTGGATAGGATAGCCGAGCAAGTTACAGCCTTGAAGAGTTAATATTAATTTAACGGTGGAACAGTATGTCAAGTAAAAAAAAAAGCAGGATTAATGTATAACTTTAATATTGAACTTTTATTCGAATAGTGACGTTAATGTGAGTGGAGGCATTGTGCTTTTAAAGGCGGACTCAGATGGCAGGAGAGTGGTTTGCTGAAGACTCAATTCGGCATTAAACTTGGTAGCACACAAAAATAAGTTTAACTTGTAGTAAACTTAGACGTCGATATAAATGACTTATGCGAGTATGTTTCCATCCCCACATGCGTATTAAATCTTACGTTTCAATTTGTATATTTTATATTTCAAGTATTTGCTTTTTACTGATCTTAGTGGGCATAAGTTAGCCTGAATGATTCACAACATTACGTTAGTAAATCTTACTTAAAATTAATTTAATTAATTAATTATGATAAATGTGAACCATTACCCAGAAATGTTAAGCCCAGGGATGTAAACTTGTCACCTTTCGGAGAAATTCGCCGTTTTGAATCCAAAATAGGTCGTTTGTGTGATTCATGTAGATCTACAATAAAAATATTTGTGGGGTATGGAGGGGGTCTGGGACCCGGAGTAATCTGCGGCCGGGAGCTGTTATGTGCCGTCATGACACGCATGGTGTTCTTTTTTTATATATTATAAAGCTGGGAGCTTGAGTCTTCCTGCCTGTCGGCTCTGCTCATGGATGTATAATAACGGCCCGTCTACACGACAGGCATCAAAAAATCTTGAAGCCGGGCGTGTCTGAAGCTTGCCGATTTTTTGCGAGCAGCGAGACCAACAACCAATCACATGAATCTCCCGCCCCCGACATACAAAGCAATAGCAATGTTAAAACGAAGTAAACTGGATATAAACTCCCCAAACAGGCGAAAACCTACCAGTTTCACCCACTGTCTCTGCCACCTCCCTCCATGCCTGGTTCCTCCGGTTTGTATCCCGGTAAATAGTTCTGGTCGTAAAGAACCGGGTGATTTGCTACCGTAATTTCTCGTTTGGAATATGACGAAATGAACTGCGGTCTGGCTCTCCCAGCTTGCACGCGGTTTGATTGGCTAGCGCTTGTACTGGCGGGAATTGCATAAACGGGATTTGATTGGCTGATGCCAAGCATCGAGCCTCAAAAGTTGAACAATGTTCAATGCCGATAGATGCTCGTGATGCTTGCAAAGCCATGCCATGCTCCCCACAATGCAGTTCGGTGAAGATTCAAAATCTTCTATGTCACCCCATTCAAATGAATGGGCGAAGCGTTGAAAGCATTTTTCGATGCCTGTAGTGTAGACGGGGCGTAAGGCTCTGCTGCTCCGCGATGATGGTCTAGCTTCAGCAGCTACATTACCTACTACGGGTGCGTTCGTTAATATTAACTGTGTGGTCCGGAGTCACTGTGGCACAGACTGGACCGCTGGTGAACAGCTGTTAGAACGGGCCGTTCAGGTGTTCAGAGCAGAGCTCCCTGTCGGAGCGGCAAAGTGCGATGTGCACTTAAAAGTTTTTCTGTCGCAATATTATCGTTGAGCTAGCTAACTAGCATACATTCTCACTATCTGCTAATGTTAGCTTTAGCCTTCGTTTTCTAATAGTTTTTTTCATAGGCTATAAACGGAGGTGGTATAAGTATTGATCTTGTACTTGAGTAAAAGTAGAAGTACTCAGATTTTGTACTAGAGTAAAAGTAGAAGTACTCATATCTTGTACTAGAGTAGAAGTAGAAGTACTCAGACCTTGTACTAGAGTAAAAGTAGAAGTACTCAGATCTTGTACTTGAGTAAAAGTAGAAGTACTCAGGTCTTGTACTAGAAGTAGTGTAGGAATACTCTGTTACAGTAAAAGTCCTGCATTCAAAATGTTCCTCAAGTCAAAGTATAAAAGTATTCTCATCAAATATAGTTAAAGTAGCGACAGTAAAAGTAGTCATTATGCAGAGTGGTCTATTTCAGAATAATATATATGATATGTTTTATAATGATTGATCATGAAAGTGTTCTCAAAGCTGGTGAAGGTGCAGCTAGTTTGAATGACTTTGTATACTGCAGGGTAGCTGGTGGATTTACTCCAGGTGGAACTAAAGTCTGATTTAACACTTGATTATATTTCACATCATTCATCCACATCTGTAAAGTAACTAAAGGTATTAAATACATGTAGTGGAGTAGAAGTACACCATTTACCTCTGAACTGTAGAGGAGAAGAAGAACAAAGTAGCAAACCATTGAAATACTTAAATAAAGTACAAGTATCTCAAAATTGTACCCAAGCAGTACTTGAGTTTATGAACTTAGTTACTTTACACCAGTTGCTATACAGATAGAAAGACTAAGCCTTGCACAGAGGCATGAAAATACATTTTCAAAATGCTCAACAGTGCTGCCAAAATTATAAACCGACTGCTACACAATTTCAAATAAATGCTTTTATATATTTCTATTAGATGTGACTCTTTGGCATTTGTTATTATTAACACTGCTGCTTTAGTTGTTCTGACTGCTAAAATCATCTGTTATTCCTAATGTTAAAGCCGATATTCCGGGCGGTCGGGGGGCTCGGATCTTTGTCGCCTTTTTCATACCTGATGAGTTTGCATCCCTGTAAGCCACTTATAGCGCTTCTTGATTTGTGTGTTGCTCGTTCACCAAAGTTAAATCTGTCCTGCCCTGTGAAGCCGCCTTTTCTGTGTCATGGAGTCATCGATTTACTTCAGCTTTAAGATTCGCTGTCATGTGTGTCCTTGTAATGTGCTATATGAATAAAAGACTGAACATTTGGAGGGTGTGCTTGTGCATGTGGGGGTTGGGTAATCGAGAAAGGGCATCTGTTCAACTGTCCATTTTTACGTATCCTATGGATTCAGCATTTCTTAATATTGTTCGTGCATCAAAACTTGAATGTGGCACTAAATTTAGCAAACTTTCCAACATTGACCAAAAATGTGTGGCTTTAATTTAATTTTAGTTTAAAAATGTGCTTAAATGTGTTTAATTAAACCATCACTTGTATTTATTTTCCAGATACTGCACACATGATGTCTACTGTTCAAATTAAGGTATAACTTCTTACACACTTAGGATTCAACATTGCAACAATAAATAAAAAAATAAAAAAAAATAATATATTTAAATACATAAATACAGTTGCAAGAAAAAGTATGTGAACCCTTTGGATTCTCCACACATAGCGTTGTGTGTTCCTTCCAAACAACTCAACTTTGGTTTCATCTGTCCACAGAATATTTTGCCAGTAGTGCTGTGGAACATCCAGGTGCTCTTTTGCAAACTTCAAACGTGCAGCAATGTTTTTTCTGGACAGCAGTGGCTTCCTCCGTGGTGTCCTCCCATGAACTCCATTCTTGTTCAGTGTTTTACGTATCGTAGATTCGTCAACAGAGATGTTAGCATGTGCCAGAGATTTCTTTAAGTCTCTAGCTGACTCTCTAGGATTCTTCTTCACCTCATTGAGCATTCTGTGCTCTTGCAGTCATCTTTACAGGACGGCCTTGGGAGAGTAGCAACAGTGCTGAACTTTCTCCATGTATAGACAATGTGTCTTACCGTGGACTGATGAACATCAAGGCTTTCAGAGATACTTTTGTAACCCTTTCCAGCTTTATGCAAGTCAACAATTCTTAATCGTAGGTCTTCTGAGAGCTCTTTTGTGTGAGGCATGGTTCACATCTGGCAATGCTTCTTAAGAATAGCAAATTCAAAACTGGTGTGTATTTTTTATAGGGCAGCTTTAACCAACACCTCCAATCTCGTCTCATTGATTGGACTCCAGGTTGGCTGACTCCTGACTCCAATTAGCTCTTGAAGAAGTCTTTAGCCTAGGGGTTCACATACTTTTTCCACCCTGCACTGTGAATGTTTACATGGTGTGTTCAATTAAAAACATGAAAACATATAATTGTTTGTGTGGTATTAGTTTAAGCAGACTGTGTTTGTCTATTGTTGTGACTTAGATGAAGATCAGAACACATTGTATGACCAACTTATGCAGAAATCCAGGTAGTTCCAAAGGGTTCACATACTTTTTCTTGCAACTGTACATAAATAAATAGTAATATTAATAAATACAGAGAGAGAGAGAGTGGGAGAGAGAGTGAGGGAGAGAGTGCGTGAGTAAGTGAGAGACAAAGTGTGAAAGAGAGTCAACTTATTTAGTTAGTATAATTAATTGTTGTTAAAAAAAATGAACAGATGCAAAACACCCGTGTCTAATTCTGCAATGAGAAGGAGAGCCAGGGTAGAGCTGGGCAGAAGGCTGAGGGATATTGGTGAGGGTGTGCGTGCAGTCACACTACCTCCCAAAGAAACTGCACGATTGCCACCTGATGATGGTGCTTCTACTTGGTTAGAACCTGAAGGTTCAGCAGTTATATTGGACCCCTTAGCAGCTATGGGCCCTGTATCAGAGGACAGGTGTCAAGGTGATTATGATGACACCAACAGTCTGGGAGCAATCTCTGACTGTGAGGAACCTGAGAACCTCAACAGTCGCCTATCCAACTGGGCCTTAAACTATGGGGTTTCCCATATTGCATTTACTGCTCTCTTTGCCATTTTAACAATGTATCACCCTGAGTTGCCAAGGGATGCAAGAACCCTGTTACGGACCAGAACAGTGTATACTGTGAAGGAGCTATGTAATGGTCTGTATCATTACTTTGGCATTGTGTCAGCCACTGTAAGACACTGTGTCAGTGGAAGGACAAATTGGTAGATGGTTGTTGTTTAAGACTTCAGGTTGGTATAGACGGTCTGCCACTCTTCAAGAGTTCAAATGTGCAGCGATGGCCAATTTTGGGTATTCTAGTTGGTGTTCCAATGAAGGAGCCAGTGGTGATAGGACTTTTTTCCGGTACAAGGAAACCTGATTCCTCTCGGACACTCCTGGAAGACTTTGTCTGTGAGCTTACAGAACTACAGGAAGGTTTTAACTATGAGGGGAAAAGGTTCACTATGAGACTGCATTCGGCCATATGTGACACACCTGCCTGTGCTTTTATTAAAAACATAAAATCCTTCAATGGCTATCATGGATGTGATAAGTGTAATCAGAACGGGGTATATATCAATAATTGCATGACCTTCCCCTTCCTGAATAGTGTGGATAGGACAGATGAGGCCTTCCTAAGACAGGACGATGAAGAGCACCACCTGGGTCCGCATGGCTTTGTGGATCTAGATGTTGGACTGGTCTCCCAGTTCCCACTAGACTATATGCATCTGGTGTGCTTGGGTGTTGTCAGACGGCTCATTCATCTCTGGACCAAAGGCCCATTAACTGTGCGACTTCCCTGTAGAGATATTAATAAAATCTCAGATCATCTAGTTAACCTTAAACAATATATCCCTAGGGAATTTGCACGTAAGCCACGGCCACTCAAGGAAGTGGATAGGTGGAAGGCTACTGAATTTCGGCAATTTCTCTTGTATACTGGGCCTACGGTGTTGCGTGACGTGTTGAATTCAGCCCTTTATTCTAATTTCATGCTGTTATCCACAGCCATTACTGGTGACTCCTTCTCTGACTGCTACACACAGTGATTTCGCAAACAGCCTGCTGCATGCATTTGTCAGCCATTTTGGTGGTCTGTATGGAAAGGATCTAATTGTTTACAACATACATGGCTTAAGTCATCTGGCCAATGATGCAAAAAAGTTTGGCAGCTTAGATCAAATATCTGCATTTCCCTTTGAAAATTACCTGTGCAAAATCAAAAACTTTGTCCGCAAACCGTCATATCCCCTTGCCCAAATTATTCGACGGCTGTCAGAGGAATGCTCATTTGACCATGAGCCTTTCCTGAAACCCCTGTTAAAAAAAAAACATGTACCTGCTGGCACAAGTGTTATCAATCAATATGATGAAATACAATTAGAAAAATATACAATACAAACCAAATAAAAAAACAATATTTTCATGATAAGGGGCAATGTCTGCAGCATTATGAATATCATTGAGTGCCAGGATGACATGTATGTGGCATACAAGCAATATGAGGACACTACACCGTTTTTTACGTATCCTATGGATTCAACATTCCTTAATATTGTTTGTGCATCAAATCTTGGATGTGGCACTACATTTAGCAAACTTTCCAAAATTGACCAGAAATGTGTGGCTTTACCCTACACTACAGGGACAAGCTAGTGATCATTCCCTTGTGTCACACAAAGGACTAGGAAATCAAAGATCTTTCCAAGTTTTTTTTTTTTTTTTTAAACAATTTTGAATCAGTTTTTTTACCAACTTTTTTTTCAATTTGTTACGTTTTGTATAGAAGTTTTGTGGAGTCGTTTTCACCGAAGAGAACACAGTGAATTTGGTGGCATCGAACTGGTATGTTGATGGCAAATGCTGGTGGCCAAATTATGCTACTGATGACAAGATTAGCAAGGCCATCAGGCGATTCGAGGAGCCGGGCCCTGGGTGGAGGTCATACAGTGCTCGTTTGATTTTTGAAAGAGGTAAAAAATAAAAAATAAAAATTCAGATGTTCACCAGGGATGATTAAGATTTTGGGTGATAACTGTCATGTTCTTTCATCAAACTAGATGACTTAATTGGACCAACACAAAAATTAAAGGAGTATTTGAATAATGGCACTGTTGGTCTCCAGTCTGAAGCGGAGGACCAGCCCCGAAAACGAAAACGGAGGGAAAAAAAGTATGCACACAATAGTTACAATTATTGGTTATAATAGAACTATTGTTTCTTGTCACTCAAATATTACATGTGTTTTGACTAGATACCCAACCTACGAATCAGACACTGACTCTGAGCCGGTGGCCCAAAAAACGAGGGGTGTTATTTCGCAAAATGCGGCGACGTTACCCTTCATCCCACCACCCTGCATCAGTAAGTCTAACTATGATCAGTCCACTATTGGTGGCACTCCAGTGTTTTTTTTATTGGTTTTATTGCACACACACTCACGTTTCGTTTATATATGTTGATATGTTTCTATATGTTCCATTAGCTGCCAATTCTCAGGACCACCAACGACCACCACCACAACAACCCTGCATCTGTAAGTTTACCTTTCATGGCTCCTTTAATGGTGGCCGTTCATGGCTCCACACACACTCACGTTTCGTTTCTATATGTTGATATGTTTCTATATGTTCCATTAGCTGCCATTTCCATGACCAACACCACCTAAACGACATCAGCTGGAATACAAGGCGTCTGGGGTCTGTGGGTGAGACATTAACTGGTAAGAAGTTTCAGCCCAATATAACAGGTTCATAAATGTATGTATAAAATATATATAAAGATGTGTGTGTGTGTGTGTGTGTGTGTGTTTACTTCTACACAATATATTGTTGTATCTTCAGCTATAACACAAAAATAAAAAGAGGGCATATTTTACTGCAAGATGAATAATTCTACTTAAGTTGCTGATAATACTATTACATAAGTAATGGAGTATAATATCACATACTCCATCATTTCATTATAATTGAGGACTTTCAATGTGGTACAACTACTATTACTGAACTATAGGATATTATACTTCAACAACATAAAGCATGTAATATTTCTTGCCGTTATGTTTTGGATTCCTCTCTTTAAATTACTACCGCATGGTGCTCTTATTTTTCTCTCACTCCTGTCATTTCTCTGTTTTAGCTATGTGCCGAGTTCAGCAGAATTGTCACCAAAGACCTGCTGAAATATTTCCTGGAAGGACTAGATGCCATGGTGCCAAGTCTGTTGGAGGCTTACAAAGCTGCTGTAGCATCTGGAAGAAGGTTGGCCATGAGTGGTGTTCTGCAGTGTCTTCAGAAAGAGGCAAGCATTTTACAGAGAAACTATTACCAAAAATGTGCAAAGATAAGGATTCTAGCTTGGCTATCATATTTACCTACCCTTGTCTGTTTTCCCCCCTGGAGGACACAAACCAGAACAGAAGAATGGCTGCCCTACTCGGTCTTCCAATATTTATTGCAGAGGATTCCTCCAACGTTATCAGGATGTGTGATGTAAGCAGTGGTTACATTTGGATTTGATATGTGGGGGGGGCTCTGTGTGGAAGGGGGGTGTCGAAGATCTCATGATGTTACCTTAAGGGCTATACTGTATATGAGGCCCTAAAGCAACTGCTCCATTATCTGTATCAAATGCAAACATTGATGCCACAACATGACACAATACAAATAGAAATTACTTAATTTAAATTCATTTACATCTTAAATTATTAATGTACACACAAATGTTTACAAATATCCAACCTTCAAATTGATACAGGACGGGTCGCGTGGTTTCGCGGCTCCGCTGCAGACTCTCCTCAATGAGGAGTCCGGGCGGGGGGGCTGCGGGCTGCATCTCCTGATCGGAGCAGAGACACGCTCACTAAGCCAAAAAACTATATTCGGTCACAGAGATCTGCTATTTGAAAGTGAAGTCAACACATATCGACACTAAATATAGTCTATATTAAGAACGAAAAAAGTTTTAACATATAGTTTTTTGTTTATGACAAATTTGCGAGGGTGATGATGTCAGAGCGTCGTCCTATGTGCCGGGGCTTAGCCCCAGACAGTCCCGGCCCAATTTAACCCCTGGATGTAAGTTACTATATTACTATATAATATACATTTACTTTTCTCTCGCTTAATTTGAGGTTTTGCCATAGCCAATATAATGCTCATTGTTACAATATTGTTTATTGTTTAAGTATTACTATTGTTCATTTAGGAATTGCAATAATGACTGAAAAAATGATGACCTTGCAATTTGTTGTGTTTTTATTTCAAGTTTGGAACAGTCAATTAAGATGTATGTGTCTTTGTTATTAGGCTCATGGAGAAACCCTCGATGTGATCCTGAAAGGAATGCAGGTTGGACTGTTGATTGGACATGAAGGCCCTCTGCTTGACTCATTTCCTGTGGAAGTCTTCAATGTGGCTGCGGTGGTAGAAGAGAAGATCATCCTACATGACCTCCGAGATGTGTTAATGGGGGCAATCTACTGCCTCAACCTCGAGTACCCCCGCAACATGAAATACTCTTTTGAGTTCCTTCAAAAGGCCATCATGACCATCAAACCAGACCAGTGCTCCGCAAGAATCCATGGACTCAGAAATAAACTGCTGAGATATCACCTCTAAACAAATGACTGTGTCATAGCTCTTGGAAGAAGGGAGTTTCTGTTTTGGACTGTTAGGCTACATATTGTTCTTGTTTTCAGCAGTGTAGTTTGTAAAGTGCAGGTCAGATATGAACGCAGCTGCTGAGATTGTTAACAAATTAATGCACATTTCAAGCCCTTATTGAGAGGAAACTGTTTTTGGGGTCTCCTACATTGTTCAACTAAGATTGTTCATCTAACAAACATAGTTTGTGTATCCAGCAATATAGTTTGTACAATAGAGTGCCACAGTTTGGCACTCTACGCAGCTCGGGTATGGTCAGCAGGCCAAACAAAATAAAAGAAGACAAAGAGGTGGTAAACCCTTATGTTTTCCTGAACTAAATGTTTGAAAATAATCTTCTTTTTAGTCATGAAAGTTTATTGTATGGTTCATTCTCATTTTGCCATTTCTCTTTTTTCATCTGGCATATTGCCAATTGCATTTTGGGTATAAGTTGATGTATAACATGTTTTTTTTAAATAAATGTTATATCTGAACAAATGCGCTGCAATAATTATTATTCATTTATGTACACTTGCTATCCGAAGTCAATACAACTAATAGATCTAAGTTGAAACAAATGCATTATTACAATCTTCCTAACTTGAAATTATGAGTTATATAAATGTAGATCTTGAAAGTGTGAGTTATTATAATACTGAAATGTGAGTTTATTTGACTAGGTAAATAAAGTTTTCTTGCACTAATAATGTGAGATTGGTAGTTGTTTCAACTCTAAGTATAAAGTAAAATCCACTTAGACAACTTAAAAAACAATGTTAATACAACTAGAACCTTTAAGTCATATCAACGAGATTTACTTGCATTAATGAATTGAAACAAAGATTGTCGTCAAGTTGACTTGATTTGCTTTTTCAAGGCTTTCATTTGCAAGTTAAACTGTCATGAACTGTTTTACAGTGTAGGGATATGGTGTCAATACGATATGAAATCAGAAAAAAAAATTTTTAAAAAGAAAATAATACTTTATTCCGAGTGCTCTTGCTTTTCTCTTTGAAAGTCATCACATAACGGCATTGTAATACACGGTTCGGCTGCATTACATATTACCGATCTGCCGTAGTTCTTTATTCATAGAGCCCTGATGAGAAGACCTTTGGAAAGACTGGAAGAAATGCCGCAGAAACTGACTACTTGACGTGGATCATAAATATATCAACAATTAAACAACATCTTCAATTTCTCTTCACACAATACGTCTCCTTGCAGTATCAACACTAATTCGGCTGACTTTTACATTTGATCTAATTCATAGATAGGTTATATTTACACCATAACGGTGCACAGCTGATATAAAAGGACTTGTAGTTTTTAAAGATATTACTGATTTTCTTTGAATATAAGAATGTAAATACTGAGTCTGAAATAATATAGCAATATGCTGTAAAATTATGTGAAAACATGAATAAAACTACACATCTCCAGATGTTGTACATACATAAGTGTCCTACACTAATAATACAAAGTTATTATGGCCAGAGCTTCCAAGTCTCACCCTTTGAGAGTGAGAGTCACGCAATTTAACCTCTTCACACGCCTCACGCCACACTTGCGATTTCACATGCTTTTCCCCCCCTCTCACTACTTTATAATTATTTTTGTATTTAATGATATATTTCCATAACTTGTTGCTTGAGGCTTGCCGTAGTTCGAATCAGGGACAGGGTGAGTCCGCCCTATTCTGCCCCCGATTGGCTGACCGAGATATGTGATAACCAATCATCAGCCCTCGAGGCTAAATCTAACCAACCCAATGAAAGGCACCACGTATACAAACCAATCAGAGGCAGCTTAGAGTTTCATCCGCAAGTTGCTCTCGAAGTTTCTGAAGCCAGCAGCACTGCAGCACCGGGAATTGCATGAAATCCTCTATAAGGACCAATCAAACCAACTGCCAGGTAATCCTCCAAGTTTCACATCAGCAGATGCACATACACTATCCACTCACTGATCTCACTCACATAGTACTGTTTGTGTTTGTTAGAGGGCTGCTTGTGCAGACAAGTTATGAGTTTGATAATGTCATCTCATCTCATCACACACATAGGACCGCAATGGAAACAAGTCCACAGGACTTTTTAATGTTTTCCTTTTAGCCCAAATGTGTGACTGTACCTTGTGCTGTTTGAATTTCTGTCTAATAAAGTATTCAATCAATCAATCAATCAATCACTGATGTGATGAAGATACTTAAAGGGGTGCTTTCAAGTTAGCTATTGTGGTCTAAAGTGACTCAACACCGGTCTTATTCCCAGTCTCATACTGACATGTTGGTGTTGGGAATGAGAACATATTGCATCAATCTTTCTCCAGAATCGCATACAGCACCTTAATGACCTCTGAGACGTTGTTGATTTATTGTCTCTCTCGTAGGAGAAAAGCTGGTGATCGGCTTCACTACTCGAGCTACACTCAACAGGCTCCTTGATGCAGGAGACATTACACCGCAGTAAGTGCAGAGGTTCCTGCAGGCAACAGTGGCGTTTCTGGTGAGGGCTGTGGAGTATGCCATGAAGAAACTCCCCATCAGAGAGCCCCTGATAAAACATGCCAATGTTTCTGGATATATATTATATATATATATATTATTCTGGTTCTAATTTTGTTACTCTTAAAAAAAAAAATGCACTCAAGGAAAAGGCTGCTATTGGTTCTTAAAAGGCTGCTATTGGTTCTTAAAAGGCTGCTATGTTTTCTTTATATTGACATTTTATAAATATATTTATTTTATTTGTCAAACTTTTATTTGTTACAATTGTTTTCATTTCTACTTGTGCTGGTCAATTATTAACACTAAATAAGCATGAGGAGGCCGACAGTGCAGGGAGAGCAGCTGGCATGGGGGTGAAGACATCACAACAGTCTTAATGTTCATTTAAATTGAGATATTCCTCTAAATCAACGTTAAAAAAGGCAACAAAAAAAATCGAAACACATCTTCCCCCGAAAGTCTCACTCCTACTTTTTACTGAAACTTGGCAGCCCTGTTATGGCTGTGTGTACCTTGTATGTGTAAGGGAAAGGTCTGCCTTATGGACAGAGTTAACATGGGATTTGTCCTTGAAATGTACAAATGTCCGCCCAATGGAAATGTACGTCCACTTATAATGCAAAGTCCCTGCCACCGGCAGGACAAATTTTAAGCACTCGTCTCGGACTAAAATCCTCAATGCATAACAGTTTTAATGTAATTCAGGTTACCAGGGGCACGAACTTCTGACCGGTGTTCCCTCTTGGTGTAGTCTAAAATCCTCAATGCATAACAGTTTTAATGTAATTCAGGTTACCAGGGGCACGAACTTCTGACCGGTGTTCCCTCTTGGTGTAGTCCGTGGGGGAGTGCTTAAGTGTGGGTACACAGGTTCGCCTGGTGCACAAGGTTATGGAGGTGGGGGTCTTGCTGGTGCTCAAGTGTCCATATACTTCACCCCATATTCACGTAACTTTTCCCCGGCTTAAGAGCCACTATTTCGGGGTACAATTTATCCATTTTCACACATTTTAATCAGCCTGGAACAGTGCAGGAACACTTTACCCAGCTTTCACACCCTCATTCCGGGGTAATAAAGCCATGTGCATGACCCTGGAGCTCTGCCTGGGACAGTGGGAGCCTGCTTAGAGCAGAGACAGCATGCACTCTGCTGCTTGTACATTTCACCCATCAAATGTACATGAAATGGACAGATTCCTGTCCATTTCATGTACATTTGATGGTGAGTTTTACCCGGCTTAAGAGACACTATTTCGGGGTACAATTTATCCATTTTCACACATTAATCAGCCTGGAACAGTGGGACCCTATGCAGGAACACTTTACCCAGTTTTCACACCTTTCCAAATCATTTTCACACCTTTCCAAATCATTTTCATTTTCACCCATCAAATGTACATGAAATGGACAGATTCCTGTCCATTTCATGTACATTTGATGGTGAGTTTTACCCGGCTTAAGAGACACTATTTCGGGGTACAATTTATCCATTTTCACACATTAATCAGCCTGGAACAGTGGGACCCTATGCAGGAACACTTTACCCAGTTTTCACACCTTTCCAAATCATTTTCATTTTCACCCATCAAATGTACATGAAATGGACAGATTCCTGTCCATTTCATGTACATTTGATGGTGAGTTTTACCCGGCTTAAGAGACACTATTTCGGGGTACAATTTATCCATTTTCACACATTAATCAGCCTGGAACAGTGGGACCCTATGCAGGAACACTTTACCCAGTTTTCACACCTTTCCAATGTACATTTGATGGTGAGTTTTCACATAACTTTTCCCCGGCTTAAGAGACACTATTTCGGGGTACAATTTATCCATTTTCACACATTAATCAGCCTGGAACAGTGGGACCCTATGCAGGAACACTTTACCCAGTTTTCACACCTTTCCAATGTACATTTGATGGTGAGTTTTCACATAACTTTTCCCCGGCTTAAGAGACACTATTTCGGGGTACAATTTATCCATTTTCACACATTAATCAGCCTGGAACAGTGGGACCCTATGCAGGAACACTTTACCCAGTTTTCACACCTTTCCAAATCATTTTCATTTTCACCCATCAAATGTACATGAAATGGACAGATTCCTGTCCATTTCATGTACATTTGATGGTGAGTTTTACCCGGCTTAAGAGACACTATTTCGGGGTACAATTTATCCATTTTCACACATTAATCAGCCTGGAACAGTGGGACCCTATGCAGGAACACTTTACCCAGTTTTCACACCTTTCCAAATCATTTTCACACCTTTCCAAATCATTTTCATTTTCACCCATCAAATGTACATGAAATGGACAGATTCCTGTCCATTTCATGTACATTTGATGGTGAGTTTTCACATAACTTTTCCCCGGCTTAAGAGACACTATTTCGGGGTAGAATTTATCCATTTTCACACATTAATCAGCCTGGAACAGTGGGACCCTATGCAAGAACACTTTACCCAGTTTTCACACCTTTCCAATGTACATTTGATGGTGAGTTTTCACATAACTTTTCCCCGGCTTAAGAGACACTATTTCGGGGTACAATTTATCCATTTTCACACATTAATCAGCCTGGAACAGTGGGACCCTATGCAGGAACACTTTACCCAGTTTTCACACCTTTCCAAATCATTTTCACACCTTTCCAAATCATTTTCATTTTCACCCATCAAATGTACATGAAATGGACAGATTCCTGTCCATTTCATGTACATTTGATGGTGAGTTTTCACATAACTTTTCCCCGGCTTAAGAGACACTATTTCGGGGTACAATTTATCCATTTTCACACATTAATCAGCCTGGAACAGTGGGACCCTATGCAGGAACACTTTACCCAGTTTTCACACCTTTCCAAATCATTTTCACACCTTTCCAAATCATTTTCATTTTCACCCATCAAATGTACATGAAATGGACAGATTCCTGTCCATTTCATGTACATTTGATGGTGAGTTTTACCCGGCTTAAGAGACACTATTTCGGGGTACAATTTATCCATTTTCACACATTAATCAGCCTGGAACAGTGGGACCCTATGCAGGAACACTTTACCCAGTTTTCACACCTTTCCAAATCATTTTCACACCTTTCCAAATCATTTTCATTTTCACCCATCAAATGTACATGAAATGGACAGATTCCTGTCCATTTCATGTACATTTGATGGTGAGTTTTCACATAACTTTTCCCCGGCTTAAGAGACACTATTTCGGGGTACAATTTATCCATTTTCACACATTAATCAGCCTGGAACAGTGGGACCCTATGCAGGAACACTTTACCCAGTTTTCACACCTTTCCAAATCATTTTCATTTTCACCCATCAAATATACATGAAATGGACAGGAATCTGTCCATTTCATGTACATTTGATGGGTGAAAATGAAAATGATTTTTATTCACTATCATGGGGCTATGTAAATCAAATTCCGGATAATTAGGAGCACAATTGTACATTTTACTATTTAAATGTATTTGTATTATATATTTTTGGGCTATTAAAATGACATTTCTGGGTGACTTTGTCAGTTTATGGAGCTTAGCCCACAATTCCCGGAGGTTCCAGGCCGAATTTGGGAGCTCATAGGCGGCCTGCCATGCGCCCCCACCCGTGGAAAGCAAAAAAAAGTAAATAAAACGGTCAATTATATCTTAAAATAATCAAAAATGAAGTTTTAAAAAATTCTCGAAAAAACGACTGAGTGCCAACGGAGGAGGGGCTCAAAACTGCTCAAGTCTTCGGCGCTTCCGGCGGAAGCCCCGGACACATTTCCACTGCCCCGTCGCAATTTACAACGGAGAAGGGATTCGAGACCTCCCTTCCCCCGTCAAATAAATCTATTCATGTTTTCCAAGCTACCATCTGCACGAAATCGGAAACCCGGTTTTTGGAGGCACTCAGAAAAAAACCGGCTGTTTCACATCATGGAGGAATGTGTCCGTTACATGAGTGCTTTGGCTCGGATACAATTGTTGCCTGGAGGACCCTAATCATGGTTCTTAACAAAGTTAAAGTGCCTCTGGAGGAATACAAGGGTAGATGTCACGGAATAATGAGGCACTATTTTCGGATACATTTTATCCATTTTCACCCCTTCCTCTGGTTCTACCAAAAGTTAACTCTGACTTTTTCTGCCTCTGGAGGAATGCAAGGGGAGTTGTCACGGAATAATGAGGCACTATTTTCGGATACATTTTATCCATTTTCACCCCTTCCTCTGGTTCTACCAAAAGTTAACTCTGACTTTTTCTGCCTCTGGAGGAATGCAAGGGGAGTTGTCACGGAATAATGAGGCACTATTTTCGGATACATTTTATCCATTTTCACCCCTTCCTCTGGTTCTACCAAAAGTTAACTCTGACTTTTTCTGCCTCTGGAGGAATGCAAGGGGAGTTGTCACGGAATAATGAGGCACTATTTTCGGATACATTTTATCCATTTTCACCCCTTCCTCTGGTTCTACCAAAAGTTAACTCTGACTTTTTCTGCCTCTGGAGGAATGCAAGGGGAGTTGTCACGGAATAATGAGGCACTATTTTCGGATACATTTTATCCATTTTCACCCCTTCCTCTGGTTCTACCAAAAGTTAACTCTGACTTTTTCTGCCTCTGGAGGAATGCAAGGGGAGTTGTCACGGAATAATGAGGCACTATTTTCGGATACATTTTATCCATTTTCACCCCTTCCTCTGGTTCTACCAAAAGTTAACTCTGACTTTTTCTGCCTCTGGAGGAATGCAAGGGGAGTTGTCAGGGGACTTTACCCGCATATGAGGCACTATTTTCGGATACATTTTATCCATTTTCACCCTTTTCTATGGTTCTACCAAAAGTTAACTCTGACTTTTTCTGCCTCTGGAGGAATGCAAGGGGAGTTGTCAGGGGACTTTACCCGCATATGAGGCACTATTTTCGGATACATTTTATCCATTTTCACCCCTTCCTCTGGTTCTACCAAAAGTTAACTCTGACTTTTTCTGCCTCTGGAGGAATGCAAGGGGAGTTGTCAGGGGACTTTACCCGCATATGAGGCACTATTTTCGGATACATTTTATCCATTTTCACCCCTTCCTCTGGTTCTACCAAAAGTTAACTTTGACTTTTTCTGCCTCTGGAGGAATGCAAGGGGAGTTGTCAGGGGACTTTACCCGCATATGAGGCACTATTTTCGGATACATTTTATCCATTTTCACCCTTTTCTATGGTTCTTCCAAAAGTTAACTCTGACTTTTTCTGCCTCTGGAGGAATGCAAGGGGAGTTGTCAGGGGACTTTACCCGCATATGAGGCACTATTTTCGGATACATTTTATCCATTTTCACCCTTTTCTATGGTTCTTCCAAAAGTTAACTCTGACTTTTTCTGACTCTGGAGGAATGCAAGGGGAGTTGTCAGGGGACTTTACCTGCATGTGAGGCACTATTTTCGGATACATTTTATCCATTTTCACCCTTTTCTATGGTTCTTCCAAAAGTTAACTCTGACTTTTTCTGCCTCTGGAGGAATGCAAGGGGAGTTGTCAGGGGACTTTACCCGCATATGAGGCACTATTTTCGGATACATTTTATCCATTTTCACCCTTTTCTATGGTTCTTCCAAAAGTTAACTCTGACTTTTTCTGACTCTGGAGGAATGCAAGGGGAGTTGTCAGGGGACTTTACCTGCATGTGAGGCACTATTTCATGGAGGAAAGCGTCCGCTACATGAGTGCTTTGGCTCGGATACAATTGTTGCCTGGAGGACCCCAATCATTTTGAACTGGTCTCTGGAGGAATGGAAGGAGAGTTTGAGAGGATTCTACCTGATGCACTATTTTCGGATACATTTGGCCGGTTTTCATGGTTCTCCAAAAAAGACAACATAGTATTTCCCTTCCTCTGGAGAGGCCGAGAGATGACAGGGATCTCTGCCCGCCTAACGAGTGCCTAAATGGGACACCTTTCGCACGATGATGCAAATGAAAAATTAACGTTTTGAATATAACCTGGATAGATTTGAGATAGGGTCCTTCTAGTTAGCTGAGTGCAACGTTCTCGAGTCTTTTCACTCTCATTCTACAGGGTACACTTCCCGGTACCAAAATGCCCATGCATACAGATAGGATGTTGCTGTGTTGTCCGATCTGTAACCATTCCTTCCGTGCCCTGAGCAAGCATTTGCTCAGAAACCATAGTGTGCGTAACTTGGTTGAAAGAAGAATTCTCCTGCTCTTGGCAAATGGACATACAAATATAAGGCTGCATCCCTGCATCATTGCAGGATGCAACTATACCGGGACAAGGCTGGACCGGCACTTGTACCGGGACCATGTCGAGCTGTCGCGGGAGGAGCTATGTCTCGCTGTTATTAAAGTCAAAATGACAGTGGCAACGAAGGACCTTCAAGCGCTCCGACTGACAAACCCCACAGTAGCGATGATTACCACTTGGGATGTGGACACTGAGGGTGATGAGGTCCTTTCACAACCTCCACCCTTGTCCCCAGTGAATGAATGTGACAACCCGGACTGTAAGGAATGGAGGATGGAGGCAAACACAATGAGGGCTCAGAGGGACAGATATGCTGCTGAGGTGAAATCTCTGCGCTTCAAGCTGCAGCAGAGGATAAAACATAAGCGACAGAGGTTTGACCAGAGGATAGCAGATAATATGCATGGCTATGATGAAGAGTATGGGGAGGAACAAGAGCGGGTGTTTCTAAGGAAACGACCCCGAACAGAGGCGACACCAACGAGGCAGTCCAAGTCCAAAGGTCCATCCTTCAGCAAGTCCCCCGTTCCCTTGTGCAGCTATTCCCCCATTCCCTCGTGCAGCAAGTCCCCCATTGCCTCTCAGACACCTGCATCCAGCTCCTCAGAACCTGCATCCGTAGATACCGAGGCCTCATCAACCTCCCCTCCCATAAATTCCCCCTGGTTCTGCGGCAGGGGCCGGGGGAATATAATGCGGAATATAACATTCCCATGCATAATGGGTAAGTGTGTTAGATGTGTCACAAATGCAGTTTCTGTAATACACAATGTGTTGTCATTAAAGTACTGTGTTATGTTTCACAGAGGAGTATCTGCAAGGCTACCGGGAGCATTATGAGGGCATCGACCCAACAGTGAGGCTCCAAGAAAACGCAGTCTCCAAAATAAGCAGAGTGAAATCGTTCCTGAGCTTCATGGCACACGGTTTCAAACGCCTGTCTGACTGGCTCTTTCTGAGGGATCTGAAGAGGATACGTGGGTGAGTAACATCAAAAAACTGTCCATGATGTCAGCATCATTGTGTGTGTTCTCCCCATTGACGCAATACGATGTACTGATGCGTTTTCCTTTGCCAACAGCTGGTCCCGGAGCCTGATACTGTCCAGCCTACAGGTCACCACCTCTGACTTCTACATCAAAAACATTTCACACTTTCTGAAATACATGGCAGCCACACCATGCAAGGGAAGCAGACTCAACCAAAACGACATGATTGTCGTCCAACGCGAACTTGCTGCCATCCTGAGGTCCCTGAGGAAAAAGGTGATCGTCCATCAGATGCAGGTGAAGCGGGACAAAATGGAAGGCTTGCCGAGCCACAAGGACATCATGACTTGTTTGACTGTGGCCAAAGATCGCATCCCTCAGCTCTTGAACCTGATGGCCAGCAATCCCACTACCGCAACCCGGCTCTTGCTCTATGGTTACATGACCCTCCACTGGAGCTGTATTTACGGCCACCGGCCGGGGGTCTACTCCAACATGACCAACTGTGAGGTCCGAAAGGCGGAGACAACAGGCACAGACTTCGGCTACCTCATCCACGTGAGTGCTATTACAAAATGTGTTTATTCTGGCAGTGATAAACATGTTGTGCATGATTGATACTTGTATTGATGCTCTCTACCTCTGTCATAACAGGTAAGCAACCACAAGACGGCCAACGCGTTTGGTGAAGCGCAGCTGTACCTCACCATAGAAGAATTCGGATGGATGAAGAGGTGGCTGGAAATCAAGAGGACGCTGACCTGCACCCAGAACCGCTACTTCCTATACACAGCGGGGAAGAACCCGTCGAGGAACCTTGCCCACTTCCTGAGGTTGGCATGGGCTGATGTGGGACTAAAAGGTCCCATTAATTTCACCGACCTCCGCACAGTCCATGCCGATAACGCAAAGAGGTTTCAAGACGTAGACAACCGCCAGCGAGTGACTGACTTTATGTGCCATAACACGGCTACGGCAGACAAATTCTACGCAAAAAAATCCTTCTTTGAAGGAGGCTGCGGAAATAAGGCTGCTCTTCACAGAGTCACTGCAAGCAGCGGCAGCAGCATCATCGGGGAGTGAAGACAATTTGGGGGACATTGACAGTGGCAGCTCTGGAGAGGAGCATAGCTCCACTCCCTACCAAGACTCCCCCGATGCCGAGACGTCAGACGAAGAATTCGATTTGGGTGAAGAGAGGGTGCCAGACTCTGCACCAACGATCCATGATCAACTTGTAAATATGAAATGTGTTGTTATACTCTGGCCCCTTCATGTTAACATGTTATGAAATTAAATTATGGAGGAATGCAAGGGGAGTTGTCAGGGGACTTTACCCGCCTTACGAGGCACTATTTTCGGACACTTGTAATTGTATATTGTATATAATTGTATATAAATCTGTATATAACTGTATATAACTGTATATAAATCTGTAAATAAAATTGATTTATTTAACTGACTTGGTCCTATTTTTTAAAAACTATTACACCCTAGTTGAGTTGGTACTGGATAAATGGAGTGAACAAGTGGCAATAGTGAGCAGTGTGAGAGGGAAGGTAAAGCAATATGCTGAAAATAAGGGTGTTTTCCCCTTTAAGGTCCCCAGGGGCACGAGGTTCTGGTGGTGTGCATGGAGGGGTTCAGTCCGAGTGAGGAGTGCTCAAGTGTGTTGGAGGATGTGTAAGGCAGAGTAGGGTAAACAAAAAGTTAAAGTGTGAACCTCCAGCAGGGCAGGTGAAGAAGGCCGAATATTGATGCTGGTGGGCGGGCAGTTGAGCACCGCAAAATCCACCCCTTTATATCTAACCAGGGGCATGATAACATCCTCCACAGGAGGGTGAGTGGTGCTGTGAATAAGGCCGAATATTGATGCTGGTGGGCGGGCAGTTGAGCACCGCAAAATCCACCCCTTTATATCTAACCAGGGGCATGATAACATCCTCCACAGGAGGGTGAGTGGTGCTGTGAATAAGGCCGAATATTGATGCTGGTGGGCGGGCAGTTGAGCACCGCAAAATCCACCCCTTTAAGGTTCCCAGGGGCACGAGGTTCTTGAGGGTGTGATCATCTGGGTTTAGTCCGTGGGGGAGTGCTTAAGTTCGGGGGCCCGGGGTCTCGCGGTGTGCGAGGTTATGGAAGTGTGCATGTCAGGGGGACATTCTGGAGCTGCTTCGTCCGTGGTTTGGGGCTCTTTGAGCGGGTACAAATAGGTGGTGTTGCCGGTGTATTTCATGGATGTCTGACATAGCCTGTTTGCTCATGTCAGGGCGAGATGCTGGAGCACTTTACCCGCCTTGTAAAGCCTTCTTCCTGGGTAAAACAATCAATGAATTTCCGCCTGCTTTCCATCAGCACCTGACAGCCTGTTTGCCCATATCAGGGAGAGATTCTGGAGCTGCTTCGTCCGTGGTTTGGGGCTCTTTGAGCGGGTACAAATAGGTGGTTTTGCCGGTGTATTTCATGGATGTCTGACATAGCCTGTTTGCTCATGTCAGGGGCGAGATGCTGGAGCACTTTACCCGCCTTGTAAAGCCTTCTTCCTGGGTAAAACAATCAATGAATTTCCGCCTGCTTTCCATCAGCACCTGACAGCCTGTTTGCCCATATCAGGGAGAGATTCTGGAGCTGCTTCGTCCGTGGTTTGGGGCTCTTTGAGCGGGTACAAATAGGTGGTTTTGCCGGTGTATTTCATGGATGTCTGACATAGCCTGTTTGCTCATGTCAGGGCGAGATTCTGGAGCTGCTTCGTCCGTGGTTTGGGGCTCTTTGAGCGGGTACAAATAGGTGGTTCGCCCGGTGTATTTCATGGATGTCTGACATAGCCTGTGATAGCCTCTATTTACAATACTTTTCCCCCCCTTTCAAACACGTATTCCGGGGTTGAAAAGTCAGGTGCTGCACCACCTGTGCTCTGGGTCTGTATTCACAACCCTTTTCCCGACATTTCAAACAGTTTTCCGCACGTTTTAAACACTTATTTGCAATGTCCATTTCATGGACACCATTCTATGTATTAATGTCCGTGATATGGACATGTTATTCTGTACACACCACGGACAATGATGTCCACAAGGTGGACTCTGCGGGGAAAGCTCGTCAGTCTCCGGGTCTTTTTCCACGTGGAAGGCCCCTGCACTGGGTATCTATGTAGCACCCCAGCTTATTTTTATTTTGCCCTGGGGCCGAACTGCATGCCTGTACACTTGGAGTACCGCGACCTGTAGTTAATGTCCACACGGTGGACACACAGGTCCCTAAGGTATGTAAGGGAAACTTCTGTGTAGCAGCAATGCAGTGGGAGTCACCGACTCAGGAAAGAGACACGGGAAGAGCAGGAGCTTTGATGTCAAACACTGATGGTTTATTTGGAGCTTCGGCTGGAGAATTCACATCACAAGTCACAGCAGCCACGATCTGACTGCAAGGTAGAGTTGTCACGTCAATTCTGAACAACTCTACCCCAGACCCATGTATTTAACTAGTTCCGAGAGCATCATCAACATGCTGCATAACAAGATAAAATCATAACACCTCTATCAGCTGACGTCAACAGGCAGGAACATAGAATCATAGTACCTCTATCAACTGACCCCAACAGGCAGGAACAGGGAGACAGAGAACAGCAGCCAAGGTTACGAGGTGCGTGGTGCTCAGTCGGGACAGTTTGAACTGATAAACTGGGTCAAAGTTATGGGCCTTGGAACATATTCCCCAACAGTGTGCACC
Source organism: Harpagifer antarcticus (assembly GCA_902827135.1). Taxonomy (NCBI): domain Eukaryota; kingdom Metazoa; phylum Chordata; class Actinopteri; order Perciformes; family Harpagiferidae; genus Harpagifer; species Harpagifer antarcticus. The sequence goes on along the minus strand of CADEHL010001092.1, from coordinate 307,209 downwards.
GCCTAGTGCAGGGGTGGCCAACCAGTCAGAGGTTAAGAGCCACATTTTTTCTATGTTACTGCAAAGAGCCACATCAAACACACAGTCACTGATACCGCTGGTTTCAGTTTTTTGTTTTCTGGAGACAAGATTTCAACCACGTCACTGATGCATTTTTGTGGCATTGGGATATATATTTTAAATCCTCTGGAGCAGAGAGAGGAGCTGTGGATTATTGTTATTGATTAATGCATCAGTGTTTAGTTTATTTAATAAAAGAGCACATGTGACAGTAGTTATAGATTATTTGCAATTTGGTGCTATATATATATTTAAAAAAAAAAATTATATATATTTTTTAAACACCTTGAATTTCAGGGGGGGTCGCGGGGCACCGTTGGCGGGACGCAGCGCCCCTCCAAGACAATGGTAGGGGAAACACTGGATAGTGTTTAATCAACGATAGGTTCCCCCCCCCCCCCCCTCAAAGGTGATTGGCTCTTGGGCCACATCAAACATTAGACGCGCTGTCATCCTCTCATACTGACACCTGACACCACACATACACACGTAGGGAGAGCCGGGACGAAAGTAACACGGGGCGAAAGTAACGGAGCGATTTTATCCGAGCCCAAATAACTTTGACCGGCCAAATTACGTCAGAATGATCAGCATTCAATACTTAACAGACCTACTAAATATCAGGTTTAACTGTCAGGAGTAGCTAGTGTTGTCACATACCAACATTTTGGTTTAGATACCAAGTCAAGAATTGCGATTTCGATACTTTTCTTAAAAAAAGGGAAACAGTCTTAAATGTAATTATTGTGCTTTATTTCACACCAGAACCATAACACAAACTTTTAAACAATGAGAACAATAAATAAAATAAATGACAATAATTCGTATTAAATAAAATTTATATATTTCTTACAGACAGGCCTCGTGGTGTCCGTAGGCTTGCCCTCACTGTCAGAGATATAGCTCAAATACATCCAAATATAGCTTCTGGAGTCTTTTTTGTCAACAAGCCGAGTCGCAGCGGCAGTTGCACTCCCACTTGCAGCCATGCTTCTTGTTTTCTCACATGCTCTGGCAGCTAGCGCGTGCAAGAGAGAGGGGAGGGACTTAGAGCGTGCTTGAGAGGGGCGGGACTGCAGGCACGGCTGTAGTGCAGGGAGTGGAAGCAGAGCGCTGAACACACACGGCTCTTAGTAAAACGGCGCTTTCTCACCGGAGTACTTTCCCCCGTCATTCTTAAAGTACCGATACTAATGCAACGGAGGAATCGTAACGTTTTTAACGGCAGGGTATTGCGGTACCTTTCAAGTATCGGTACACCGTGCAACACTTGTCAGGAGTCAGTGTCTCTCCCCCAAACTCACACAATTCGATATGAACTGAAGAGCCGCATGAAACTAGGCAAAGAGCCGCATGCGGCTCGAGAGCCGCGGGTTGGCCACCCCTGGCCTAGTGGTTAAAGCACGTTATTGAATTATTGTTTTTATGTGTTATATTTGATTAAAAAAATATTAAGAGTACATACTTTCATAGGGGGAAAGTAGAAGATCAATGATAGAAATATAGAATATAAAAAATCAAGAAGATACTGTAAGTGATCTCTACAATAAAACAGTTTAGTGCAGGATGTACAAAGATATTAATATGAGGATGTGCAAAACAGAACAACAAATTAACCTTTATTTAAACATTAAAGAATACTTTAGATTAAGGTCTTCTTTTAAATAAGAAAAAAACTTTGGGGGTATCAAAAGATAAATATTAAGCCTGACAAAGTACTTAACGTCTAATATATTGCTTTCCTGCAATGTTAACTATGTTGAAGCACTTATTTTAACTGATATTATACATATGAATTGTACTCTTATGTATGTAGATAGTATAATAAATGTGCAGAATATGACAGTTTAATGGTGGAGGTATACACACATATTGATAGATGTCTTGTAATGCGCTGTTGAGGAACCTCAGCTGCGACCCAAGTTTTTCATTCATTGCATAACTACACCGTAGTTGTGTATATGATATGTCAATACACCTTAGAAAATCTTGAAAGGGATGTGCAAAATAGCCATTATATACAGTCTTTAATTAACTATTAGTAGAGAAAAACGAGTAATGAATATACTTTATTACTCGTTTCCATTCATGTCAATTGCAGATAAATGTTTAGTCTTCTCAAGAACCAACTATCAAATATCGCTCCTGATTGTTGGCACTTGACAATCACCTTCCCTGAATTTGACTCAGGTGTAACTAAAGTCTGATTTAAGGGTTGTTTATATTTCACATTATTAATCAGAATCTGCAAAGTAACTCAAATAAATGTAGTGGAGTAAAAATACCAGGTTAACCTCTGAATTGTAGTGGAGTAGAATTACAAAGTAACAATGAGCTGTCATGTGGGTATATATTAATGCTGCGCATTATGGACACAAGCGATTTTCACCCATTTATTAATTATATGTTTTACATTTGATAACACCAATGTATTTAATACTGGCAACTTCTAATTGTGGGAAAAACGAAAACGTTCAGTAGAGACGTCCCATAGAACATTTTGCGAAACACAATAGCCAGCATGTGTAGTTCTGGGGAGGCGTTCAATTCCAGTTTTGGATAGTCTGCCGTGGTTTCGTTCCATTTCAAACAGCTGTTTGACGCTCGGCGTAACCTTGGCGCACTGCCACTCCAACATCCAATCCCAGAGCTTGAAGATTAATCACGGGGACAGTAGTCCTAAACGATAGCTGGGGATTGTAGTGTAGTGTCTTCGGCCATCCTAAACTCAGAAATGTTTTTCGGATTTCATATCCCATTAACACCATATCCCTACATGCATGCTAAAACATCCAATCAGCGAGCTTAAACCATAGCTGAGGATCTTGGGTAATCAGTTCAGTGGCTGTGTATCGCAATGATGCTCGAAATGTCCCTTATAGGCCTACGTCTGTTTCCGGTTATTTTTATTTTGAAATTCAGTTCCTGACGGACACAAAAAGCCAGAGATTATGGAATTAAACCAATAAATAAAAACAAGGATAATTGTGTGTTATTGGTGAGAAAATAACTGTGTTATTTAGAAAAGAATAACAAATTAGAAGGAAAAAAAAGTTTTAAAAAATACAGATTTCTTTTCCTCACAGACGGCAAAAAAAGTCAGACATTATACGATTTAAAATAAAATCAATTATCGTGGCTTGATATTGAGTAAGAACATGTTTTTATGAACCCCACAGCTTCCGGTCTTCCAAGACCCGACCGGACAAAAAGACGTGCTGCAGGCACGAAACATACTACCAATAGAAATACATTGCTTTTGAAATCGTTCTGTGTGACACGAAAAAAAGGGGGAAATCGTGTTGGTGAACACGAATCAATAGATTAAATGTCGTGACTAGAACACAAAATGCCGTGAGACTGGGTTGCATATAAACCTAGGTTAAGAAAAACGAGGGGAGCAGCAGAGAGCAAAAAAAATATCCATACAAAAAAAACAAAAATAATTATAAATAATACAACCTCTGACTCTAAACCTGTAAACTCTTACCCTTGTGTGATAACTCACTTTGTGCTTGTTTTGCTCCACACTACACTACAAGCTATGTCACCAAGAGAAAAAAAAAAGGATTTAGCAATGAAAAGTAGTAATATGAACTTGCTAAACCATTGCTTCCCGGGTAACAAAGTGACCATGTGGGGAAACCACCATAAACTATTGGCCACGAACAATCAGCACGTCCTTAGAAACAGAGAAAGATAGTGAGTACAAAATAAATAGGCGGACAAAAAGTAGGAACAGCCCAATAGCCTAGTAAATCAAAAAGTAACCTGATAAGGTGAGCAATGCAACGTATGGGATCACTAGGACATACTTATATATCAACTCTCATAACTCCGTAACAGCCGACCGAAAAGCTGTATTTTGAACCTTACTCCGTACCCGGTAAAGCCCCTGTCACACTGTCCCGAAATTGACACCCGATGGACACACGATAAAGGAAATGTTCAAATTCGGCTGTGATCGTAGCAACATCGGGCCATTCGTGAGGGCATCTTAAGCCATCGTATGACCGCCGGTGGAGTTTCTCAGGCTCCGGCAGCAACTTCGTGAGCGGCAACTTCGTAAGGCACTCGTGAGGGCATCTTGTCAAATCGTGTCATCTTCGTGTTATCATCGGTGCATTCACCCTCACTCTGATCGGGGCGAATGCCCGATGGCACCGATGATAACAAGATGCCCTCACGATGGCCTTACGAAGGGCAAAATGGACACAATTTCGGGACAGTGTGACAGGGGCTTTAGGGAGACCAGACAGCTTTTATCAGAAGAGGAAACATAAAAGCCAGAGCAAGATATGTGCTCAACCAGTGTCAAAAATTACCAGGTACCATGACTGGAATTAATATTAGAAACCAATTAACAGTTGAGCAGCAATAGCATCTAGTTTGCAGCAGGTTGACGGCGCTTAAAAAAAGCAGCAACTTCAGCCGGAGAGTTGAATTCGTGCCTCGTTCCGTCCACAACAACGCGGAGTTTAGCGGGGAAAAGGAGGCTGTAAGCGAGCCCGGCGTTTCTCAGCGAGGATTTGATGAGGGTAAATGCGGTTCTCTTCCTGGCTACTTCTGGACTGTAATCCGCATATATGTGGATCTCTGCGTCTCTGTACATCAGGGGACCCTTCTCCCGTGCAAGCTGCATTATTACGCGTCGGGCCGAATATTTCAGCCAGAAAGGATTCAATGAAAGTAGTTGGACGGGCACCCTCAGCTCGCTCAGGTATACCTGTTATACGAATATTACACCTCCTGGATCTGTTTTCAAGGTTGTCAACTTTCAGCTTAGGTTGTTTGTTCTCCTGCACTATATCAGCCAGTGTAGACTCCACTGTAGTTATTCTTCCTTAGAAGACGTTCATTGACTTTTCAATGGCCTGGATTGTCTCATCGTGCCTGATTATAGCTGCGTGGTTGGATGTTATTTGTGCTGTCAAGCTTCCAATTATACGCTCTTCCATGCCGGTGAGTAGTTTCTGTATGTCAGAGAGAGACAGCGCCTGGTTGCCGACCTCGCCATGTGCGGAGTTGTTGCTAGCTTGTGAAGCTAACTCACAGCCCTCCTCGCCTCCGCCGTCGCTTTCATCGCTTTACTTGTTCTTCCTCCCCATGACAAATTGTGTACAGTCGACACCAAGTCAAAGTCACTCTTAGAAGCAGGCCTTGCAAGTTTAGATGGGAAATTAGTAGGGTAAATGACAAATAAATGTTAAATGGTGACAGAGCTCTTCCGGCTAGCAGCTTACTCCGCCATTCGCCAGACCGTGTCTCCTTGAACACGACTTTTGAACAGAATAACAGCAAAAGGTGAGCATATCTCCGTGTTTTGCTACCTAAAGCTACATCGTGTGTTGTCTGTATTTGCTTCCCCTGTTGCGAGTTCTGTTCGCTCAGTGATGATACTTATATTTCTATAATCTGTGGAATCTCAGCTTGTTAGCTAAACTTGTTTGTGCAGATCCGATAAGTATATCGATAGATTTATACCTAGAGTTCTGTGCTAAGTGCATTAGCATGTTTTCGCTCAGGGCTCATTTAGACCCTTCTTGTGAGACTTGTGTTTTGTTTCGATAAAAATGGTTTGTATCATCAGTTAGCTGGGTTTCTTCCCGTTTGGATGGTATGACACATTCATAGTTTTTTAAATATTAAGAAGCCCTGAGACACAGTGTCGTGAAAAAAGGGGCTTAACAGGTTGAACCCGCTGTGTTATTATCCAAAGTTACTTTAAAGTTCTGAATCATGTAGTAACTACACTGAACAAATATATAAACGCAACACTTTTGTTTTTGCTCCCATTTTTTATGAGATGAACTCAAGGATCTAAAACATTTTCTATATACACAAAATAACCATTTATCTCAAATATTGTTCACAAATCTGAAAAAATCTGTGATAATGAGCACTTCTCCTTTGCCGAGATAATCCATCCCACCTCACAGGTGTGGCATATCAAGATGCTGATTAGACATGATTATTGCACAGGTGTGCCTTAATCAAAAAGGCCACTCTGAAACGTGCATTTTTGCTTTATTGGGGGGGTCTGGGGGGGTCCGAAAACCAGGCAGTATCTGGTGTGAGGGGTAGGGGTAGGTTGGGGAAGAGCGCCCTGCGTAGTGCACTGGCTCTCGATAGATAGATGTTTAAAAAAAACATTAAAAACCTCCGTAAACATAAACCTTATAAAAACCCTTTTAAAAGCATCATAAAAGCTCCGTAAGGACAAGACCGTTTTAAAAGAATAGTTAAAAATGCAGAGCGGAGCTGGACCACGGAACGGCGGCAGAGTATGTTAAAAAGCAGATCTCCCCGTCCCAGGATCTCTGGAGGGTGGTGTGTGTGTGTGTGTGTGTGTGTGTGTGTGTGTGTGTGTGTGTATGTGCGTGTGTGTGTGTGTGTGTGTGTGCCGATGTATTTACGTGTGTGTGTGCGTGTGCGGAGCTTGTCCCAATGGAATCTATAAAAGACCCTAAATGATAGGGGGATCTAAAATGGCCAATTCAAAAGTGATTCCAGTTCTATTAATATAAGCCATGCATAGAAGTGTAAGTGCAGTTAAAACACAAGTGCAATGATGAAGATACACATAATTAAAACAATCTCCCCAGTAATATTAATTTAAAAAGTAAAGGGAGTGTTAAAATGAACTAATAATAATAACATAAAAGCACTACGGGTTAGTAAAATCGTATAAAATGAACTGGATGTCACTGAAAAACAAAAAACACTCAAATCAAGGTCGGGTAAGTTTAAAAGATTCCAAAGGGCAGGTGTTTTTTGGATTTAAATGGGTAGCAGGTAGGTGAAGAGTTTCTCTCTGCGGGTGGTTTTCTGGCCTCCAGGTAATAAATTAATTTAAAATAAATATAAATAAACAAATAAAAGTGTCCCTCCTCATGTGGCTTTGATCATTATCAGATAAAAACATACAAATATATACATTAAAAATATAAAACATGTAAAAACATAAATATGAACACCATTAAGATAGATAAGATAGTGCTAAAAACATGGGATAAAAATGTAGCACACCACTAAAAAAAGTCCGGGGGCCTCATTTCTAACGCCGTGCGTAGGATTCACGTGGGAGGTTGCTTACGTAGTAGAAATCCCAAAAATAGGTACAGAAATGTTCCGACATTTTCCGATTCACCAAACATTGCGTACCGGCGAGGAAAGTGCGTACAGCACTTCCTACGCCGGTTTCCCTTTATAAATCACAACCGACTCGAAATGCGGTGCAGCTTTTGCGGGCTTCACGTAACGCCCCTATTTTCCTATAAATAGTCAAAGAAACGCCCATTCATTCATTCATTCTGACTGACTGCATGAAGAAGATAGCAGGAAATGACGACAGAACAGCTAAAAAAGACATCTCACACCGTGTCAGATTTTGGTTCCTTTGGGGAGGTCGAGATAAATCACATTGTTTGGTGGATGTAGTTTGAACCAGAGAAGCAGCATGGAGGTCAGATCGTCACCAAAAAAAATAAATAAGTGGTCCGAAAAAGGTTCATGACAAAAAAAATACACGTAGCCTTCCTCAGGCAGTGTGTTTGTACCGGGGACAGGAGACCCCCCTTGATGAGAGACTGTAAGAAATGATCGGGGAATCCCTCCGGAGTGGAGTCATGACGACTGAATTATGTTTTCGTATTTGGTGGTTTGTGTCCCAGCTGCCGATCAGCTGTGTGCAGCATCTCCACTGCAGCACCTCTATATCCACCAGTTAAAGGAAATACAACTAATGTGTTGTGTTATATTAGCTGTACAATTGACCACATATGGTGTTCTTAGTTTCCATACCTCCTGTGTTTTATGAGCGACTTATCAAGTCTTAGCAAACGGCATAAAACATGTTTAAACATGGTAGTATATAAAACCATGCTCGTACAACCTAGAAATGCAAAACCGCATCATTTATGAGAAAACATTTCATAACATTAACACACCATATTCGAGGTGGTTTTAAATAACATATCCGTATTTATTTATTTCTCCAAGTTATGTTTTTGTGTGCACTGAGGAGTCTCAAACAGGCGTTTGTTTAATCATTTTAAGATCAGCTTTAATCAATGTTTGAAAATGAATTCTTCATATGATAAATGAGAGGTAACATTTTGTTTATGGTATTATTTCCACATATTTCTCTCCATTCTTCCTTCTGCCAACGCGGTGTTGCAGTTTCTCGTCTCTCCCGTTTTTGTGCTTAGTGCGTACGCATGGGTTAGAGTTTGCGTGGAGGACCGCACATTTTCCCGTCAAGTTAGTATTTTATAAATCCAAACATTGCGTAGAAACTGGCGTACGCCATTTTTTTTGTTGCGTATATCCCTTTATAAATGAGGCCCCAGATGAGGAGGATCTATAAATAATTAATAAATAAATATAAGTGCTAAAATACGTGGAGGGCGGATTAAAACAGGCTGACATACCCGCAGAGAAGGGAATTAAAATCACCCATCTGCAGGGGAGAGACCCTGGGGGGAGAGGAGATCACACAGGTTGTTAAAGTTAATAAAACATGTTTAAGTGGTGGGAGGCGGACCCATCAATTGTATTTTTCATTTAGTCCACCCGGGTCAATGGTGCCCAGGCGATGGATCCACCTCCGCTCCGCCGCTCGCCTCCGGCCCGTGCTCCAGCCGCTGCTGCTCTCCAGGCCCATAGACTGTACATTCTGGTGGCCATGGAGTTTAAAACGGTTGTATAAAACGCTCGTGCCGTCCCCGTCTCTAATTCTATATTGATGTTGTTTAATTCTGAGGCTGATCTCATTGCGCGTTTCCCCCACATAGAGTCTCTGGCAGGACTTGCACCGAATTTCATAAATAGCGTTTTTTGTGTTAGGTGTCAAGGCCTGCCGTACATTGCTCCGCTCTCGAGAGAAGGGATTGAAAACGTGGGGGAGGCGAACGAAACCAACCTCAGAGACCCGAGGCGCCTCCCTAGTTTTAATGCTTTTATTCAGTTTGGTATGGACCAGGAGGTCCTGGAGATTTTTGTTACGCCGGTCGGCAGAGGTCATAGTCGCCCCTGGCCCCCTCAAAATTGGCCTTTAGTTTGCTTAAAAGGCTGGTCAGGCTCCCTGAGTAGGTTGTGATGAGGGGGACCAGGGTAGGGCCGGGCGGAGATGTCTTTGTATTTCTCTATGAAGGTGCGGCTGACCTCCAGATTTTGGCTTTTTTCTCTTTTCTTGTGTTACCAAGATACTTTTAGATACAGTTTGGTGTCTGAAAACTTTACAACTGGTAGAATGTCAGTCACTGTGTAACCCTTCTATTTTCTTAAAGACTGATTTTAACACTTTGTTTAGATACTTTTAGACACACTTTGAGGTATGCAACACCTTAAAACTAGAAAATTAAGTACATTGTCTGATTAGATTTTTTCTTAAAGACTGTTTCTCTAAAAGGCAAGTTTGTGATTTTAACGCTATTTCAGTGGAACGATCCAGAACGAACATGTATTAAAAGACTGTTGGAGGATCTCTTTTCTAGTATCGGTTGTCATTACATCGAAGGATATGCCAAAACGTGTGACGACATAGACAAAGCTTTTGAAGACAATGATATGGTACCTGTCCTTACAGCTAAACAAATCCTATGCCAGGTATTCAACAGACCACAAGAAGCACAAGAAGCCCCAGAAAGGATTACATTCAGAGCTATAAATGGTGAAACCGAAGAAGAAGCAAAGCAGATTATAATCGTTGCGGGTGAAAGGATAGAGCATTTGCAAGTGATGTTAATGCATGTGTCTGATATAAAAAATGCATTCGTTGACTTCCAAGAGAACCCTAAACATCTACTTGAGCAGTGTGAATTGAACGATAAACCGATCACTGTAAATGAAACGCGGAGAGAAGCAGCAGTGCAAATCGTTAAGTCTATTACCTTGTATGCAGTACGACATTAACTTGGTCAAATGTAATATGTTTTTCTGAAAATGTGTTGAATGTTGTGTTTTCAATTAAACAACCATAACAAATGAAAATGTGTTTTATTTTTGCTTTCATATATAGTAATAGTATTGTAAACGAAACATTTAACAGATTAATAGACTAGTGTTTCAAGTTAGCTTGCTTTTACAAACATGCAGAACGCACGGTTATGGTATAACGTTAGTGGATAAAATGAACGTAAATCCTCTATGCCTCTAGTCTAAGTTAAAAAAACATGCACAGACATGCATGCTGTAACAAAAAAGAAGAAGCCGCCATTTTAGGTTCGAAAATAGTGTTTCTCATTTTGTGAAAACTTTGCAACCCAGCTAACCTTCAATGTTTTTTCTCTTAAGGAAACTGAAGCAACTGGCAGATATATGGCTTTTTCAATCTGGTAAGCCTCACAGTGGAGGAACTGTGACGCGCTGGGGGGGGGTGCGAGTGGAGCCTCGCAGCGGCGCAACTGTGGCATGCTTACGGCCCCTACACACACACACACACACGGCAGCGGGCTTGTCTGAAGCTCGACCAACAACCACTCACATGAATATCCCGCCCCGGACACACAAGCACGCGGTTTGATTGGCTAGAGCTTGTACTGGCATATGATTTGATTGTCACAATGCAGTTTGGCATAGCGTGATGTCACTCCATTCAAAGTGAATGGAGTGACGTTACTGCCCCTACACACGGCGGTGTGCGTTGAGGCTTCTGGGGTGACGTCACGCTTAGCCGAACTGCATTGTGGGAGCAAAGCGTAGCTTTCATGTGATTGGTTGTTGGTCTAGCTTCAGACATGCCCGCTGGCAAGCGTCAACACACGCCACCGTTTGTAGGGGCTGTTACACTGTAGGTGCGCCGCGTTTTGGGGTGCTGCAGCCCCTTCCCGCGTCCATGTTTATTCCACATGGTTACTAAAATTTGAATGAATATTTAGTGCTCAACACTGAAATTATGTTAGATTTGTGTTGGTGCCTGTGAATATTGTTACATTTTCCAATGGCTTGGAGATGCAAACTTTGTGCTGCTGTCTTTGATACAAAGGCAGAGTTACTTGAACATTATAACATTATTCCCTTGATTTAAAAGTTAATGCAGACTAACTTTGCCCTGCGGCGCAATGAGATCATCAATGATGAGCTACCTGTTGGAGAGATCCTGGAACGCTGACCTGCCTTGAAAATGGAGTCACAGGTGAAAATATTTTATATTAACTGTGGAGGAAACTTCTGTGTAGCAATGCTTTGGGAGTCACCGACTCAGGAAGGAGACACCGGATGAGCAGGAGTTCTGATGTCAAACACTGAGATTTAATGCAAGCATCGGCCGGAGAAATTCACATCACAAGTCACACAGTCAAAGGTTCTGACTGCACGGGTGGATTGCCATGTCAATTCTGAATCCCTTCTCATCTTGGCAGACCTTTTAATTAGCTTCACTCAGAGTCAACCCACATATTGGGGGGGGGAAGGTGTCCGTGACCACCTGGAGGCACTGAATCACTTATTTGACTTTATGGCTCTTGTGACCGAGAGTTGACCGGTCATAAAACTCATAATGTCAGCAATAGGTGAAACTTCCCATTCCTTAAGACAGATAACAGACTTCGGCTCCGTCGTAAACGTCAACAGGCCGAAAGGTCAAATATCTTAAGTAAAGACAAAATTATTCCCTCACAGTCCACTCTTTTTATCATCTTTGATAACCTGAAAACATTAGTCTAATAATAATGTGGTCAATACTTAAATCAATAGGCGTCTTCAGAGTTGAGTGTGGTCCCACCGTACATCAATTTACATCACAAAGTAGAATAAGACTGAAACATTCAACCACAATGATTGACACAGACAATCACAATAGAAAATCATCTCTCATCAATGTTTGGATCGTCTGTTGTCAAAAGCACAATAATGAACACACATAAAACACAGACGCATAATAGCAAAAACATCATTAGCTGATCTCACTTATCAAACTATAAAATCAAAACCAGCTTGTAGTTTAAAGATTTACTTTAAGGCAATCACTAGTCAAATGTATTTTAAAACATAGGATCATAAGAGATCCAGGTGAGGTATAAAATCAGGATCATAACAGATCCAGCTGAGGTATAAAATCACAGCTAAGGTATAAAATTCACAGTGGTGATTTGATCAATTTGTAATCTGCAAAGTTACAGTGTCCTCAATTCAGGATTACTTTACGTTTACTTCATTACATATTAAATCAAAAGATTATGGCATGATAACATAATTACATTACTTCAACTATCAATCTTTATGTTATTTCAAAATCTGATGGGAAAACTACACAATTCTCAAAATGTTTAACAATCTGAAAAGGAAACGTTAGGCAAATATTCAAAGACTTTTGTAAAACCTGGAAAGGAAGGTTTAAATATTTAAAACTTTAAACATCATTGTAGGTCTTTCTGTGCATGGATAATACGTTGAAGAGTAGTGTTGTTAAACCTGATTGCTGGACAATTAAGGATAGTAACATTATCTGTTATAATATTAGAAATATCTTATTGTTCAATATCTTATAATCTGAAAATATCAATTAATTTATTTTGTTTAGTGTGAAAGTGTAATCTGATCTGACAAAATATATTTATCACCAACTATTTAACACTTTTCTGTTCATCGGAAAAATAAGAACTATCATTAATTGTACATCTGTAAACATCTGGTCATTCAATTCAAATGATATCTTTGTACAAGAGCTGGAAGAACATGTCCTCCTGACTCGTTCTCGTCCTCTCTTTATGACACAGAATGTCTGGTGTGTAAAGGCATCCTGATACTGTATAGATTAGCACTGAGGTGCTGATTGGCTCAAAACTCTTCTTCATCAGAGCGCCATATTTCACCCCCCCAATTGCTCTGCTTTTTGTGTGGCTCATTAGTGAGCACTGTAGCTGATCCCCCAGTGAAATGGAGGCTCATCTGCCTGCATTCCTTCTGCTTGAGAGCAGTGCAACTGCCTATTCCAAGTGGCGTGATGGGAGAGGTTAGGAAGACATCTGCTCCTCCAAGAAGCATGGAACCTTGTATGAAGCCTCTGAAACCATCGCTCGTCCTGCAGGGTTGTCTACTTGCCCCCCCCCCCAGCAGAAAGATGAAGAAGCATCCCATCTCATCAGAAAGTTGAAGATTAGAATCCTCTCATCTCGAACGACCTCGTGCCTCCTTGCCCGTGGCTGGATGATTCATGTAGATTTTGTAGATTTGTGTGATTCATGTAGATCTGCAATAAAACATATTATTGGGGTATGGGGGGGTCTGGGAACCGGAGTAATCTGCAGCCGCGAGCTGTTATGTGCCATCATGACACGCATGGTGTTCTTTTTTTATATATGATAATGAAGCGTGAGCTGTGTGCTGGAGTCTTCCTGCCCGTCGGCTCTGCTCATGGATGTATAATAAGGCTCTGCTGCTCCGCGAAGATGGTCTAGCTTCAGCAGCCACATTACCTATGGGTGCGTTCGTTAATATTAGCTGTGTGGTCCGGAGTCACTGTGGCACAGACTGGACCGCTGGTGAACAGCTGTTAGAACGGGCCGTTCAGGTGTTCAGAGCAGAGCTCCCTGTCGGAGCGGCAGAACGTGATGTGAACTGAACATTTTTTCTGTCGCAATATTATTTAAGGAATCGTTGAGCTAGCTAACTAGCATACATTGTCACTATCTGCTAACGTTAGCTTTAGTACTCAGATCTTGTACTTGAGTAAAAGTAGAAGTACCAGAGTGTAGGAATACTATGTTACAGTAAAGGTACTGCATTCAAAATGTTACTCAAGTAAAAGTATAAAAGTATTCTCATCAAAATATAGTGGAAATAGCGACAATAAAAGTAGTCATTGTGCAGATTGGTTTATTTCAGAATAATATATATGATATATTTTATAATGATTGATCATGAAAGTGTTCTCAAAGCTGATAAAGGTGCAGCTAGTTTGAATGACTTTTTAGACTGCAGGGTAGCTTGTGGATTTACTCCAGGTGGAACTAAAGTCTGATTTAAAACTTGATGATGATGATGATGATAGCTCTCTTGTAGCTGTTCTACAATCTTTCACTCCTTGTTGCTACACGGACCACTATTGCGGTAAGCATGTTGTAACTTCCGGTTGTTGTCATTGTCATCTCCGGGTATCCCGTGTGCCTGATCTGTTGCTGATAGCTTATTATCTTAACTTAATCGATCGTTTTAAAACTCTTGATCACGGCAACTGCCTGACGTTGTAATCACACGTTACTACAGCTTAAGCACTCACAACTCTCCGTCTCTTAGCGACTGTAACTCCACAGTTGCCTACACTCTTTTCGGGTTTGCTAACGGTAGCTACTTTAGCTTGATAGCTAGCCATGACTCTTTCCCCACCCTCTGGTGTTATTTCCTGCACTTCCTGTCTCATGTTTGGTTACTTCCCTACCTCCTTTACTGGTACCGATACATGTGTTAAATGTAGTATAGTTGTTAGGTTGGAGGCGGGAATCATAGCCATAGAAGCCCGGCTCCGCATCTTAGAAAGTAACTCAGCTACAGTAAAGCCCATGTTAGCCAGTGCGGACCGGCAAAAGGTAGCTCCTATTAGCCGTCCCCCGGCAACTCCCGAGCAGCAGGGAGACTGGGTGACTGTTCAGAAGGGGCATAACGCGAAACCCGCAGGTCCCCACCATCCCGTTCACGTGTCTAACAGATATTCCCCACTCAGCGAGACACCCGCTGAGAAGCCAACTCTGGTTATTGGTAGCTCTATTATGAGACACGTGAATTTAGAGACCAAAGCCTCCACAGTCACATGCATTCCGGGGGCCAGAGCGGGCGACGTTGAGGCGCATCTTAAACTGCTGGCTAAAAATAAACGTAAATACAGTAGGATTGTTATTCACGTCGGTGGTAATGATGTTCGTTTACGCCAATCAGAATGCACCAAACTTAATGTGGAGTCGGTGTGTAGTTATGCTAAAACAATGTCGGACACCGTAATCTTCTCTGGTCCCCTCCCCAATCTGATCAATGATGACATGTATAGCCGCATGTCATCATTTCAGCGCTGGTTGTCTTGGTGGTGCCCAGCAAACAATGTGGGCTTCGTAAATAATTGGACAGCCTTCTGGGGAAAACCTGGTCTGATTAAGAGAGACGGCATTCATCCTACTTTGGAAGGTGCAAATCTCATTTCGGCAAACATTTCAGGGCTTTGTGGACTTAATCCATGACAAACTGGAGTTGAGACCAGGAGGCGGAGTCGCAGTCTTACACGCTTCTCTGCGCTCTCTCCTAGGCAGTCATCCATAGGAATCCCGAACCCAATAAAATACCCAATATTAGCGGTGTGTGTGTCTGCCCAAGGACAATTTAAGGTAAAACCTAATAGAGGTGTCATACATAATTACCTAATAAAAGTAAATGTAACAACTACTACAGTGCAACAAAACAGGAATATTAAATGTGGTCTCTTAAACATAAGATCTCTAGCATCTAAAGCAATATTGGTAAATGATTTAATATCAGATTATAATATTGATATATGCTGTCTCACTGAAACTTGGTTGAGACATGAAGAATATGTCAGCATAAATGAGGCCACTCCACCCAGCCATATCAATACTCATATTGCCTGAGGCGTGGGCCGAGGAGGTGGAGTTGCAGCAATCTTTGACTCAAGTTTACTTATCAATACTAAACCAAAATTAAATTATACCTCCTTTGAAAGTCTCGTTTTTAGTCTTACGCATCCGACCTGGAAAACTTTGCAGCCAATCTTATTTGTTACAGTGTACCGTGCACCAGGTCCTTATTCAGAATTCTTATCAGAATTCTCTGAGTTTTTATCAACTTTGGTTCTTAAAACAGATAAAGTAATTATCGTAGGTGACTTTAATATTCATGTTGACGATGATAAAAATAGCCTTACTGTTGCATTTAACTCTATATTAGATTCTGTTGGTTTTTGTCAGAGTGTAAATAAACCAACCCACTGCTATAATCACACTCTCGACCTTGTTCTGACTTATGGTATTGAAATTGAGCAACTATTAGTCGAACCGCATAATCCTGCTTTATCCGACCATTTCTTAGTAACTTTTGAAGTACTGTTACTAGACTACAAAGCATTAGTCAAAAGCTCCTGCAGCAGAAACCTATCTGTTAGTGCTATAGCCAAATTTAAGGAAGAGATTCCACCAATACTTAACTCGATAGCATGTCTGCATGTAGGGGAGGAAACTTATACAAAATGTCCACCACCCCAAATTGATCATGTTGTTGATAGTGCTACAGATGCGCTGCGAATAAAATTAGACTCTGTTGCTCCTTTGAAAAAGAAGAAAATAAAACAACATAGATTAGCTCCATGGCATAATGCCGAAACCCGCAAAATAAAGCAAAAGTCGAGACAACTTGAAAGGATATGGCGTTCCACTAAACTTGAAGAATCTCGTTTAATTTGGCATATTACTCTCAATGAATATAAGAAAGCACTGCGTAAAGCGAGAGCAGCCTACTACTCTTCATTAATAGATGAGAATAAGAATAATGCAAGATTTCTTTTCAGCACTGTAGCCAGGCTGACAGAGAGCCATAGCTCGATTGAGCCTTCTATTCCCATAGCACTCAGTAGTAATGATTTTATGTGCTTTTTTAACGATAAAATTGTTACTCTTAGAAACAAAATTAATGACCTCTTGCCTTTGACCAGTATAGTGTTATCAACTCCCGGAAACGTAAGTTCTAATATTACACTAGATAGTAAACTAGAATGCTTTTCAGCCATAAACCTTGAACAATTAAATTCAATGATTCTCTCTTCTAAACCATCAACGTGTATGTTAGACCCAATTCCAACTAAGCTGTTGAAGGAAGTTTTTCCATTAATTAGCATTTCTTTATTAAATATTATGAATATGTCTTTATTATCAGGCTATGTTCCACAATCATTCAAAGTAGCAGTGATAAAACCACTTCTTAAAAAGCACAACCTCGATCCAGAGGTTTTAGCCAATTATAGACCTATTTCTAATCTTCCGTTCCTCTCAAAAATTCTTGAGAAAGCAGTCGCAAAACAGTTGTGTGATTACTTAAAAAACAATGATTTATTTGAAGATTTTCAGTCTGGCTTTAGAACACATCATAGCACAGAGACAGCTCTGGTCAAAGTCACAAATGACATTCTAATAGCCTCTGACAAGGGACTTGTCTCTATTCTTGTTTTGCTCGATCTCAGTGCTGCATTTGATACTATCGATCATGATATCTTATTGCAAAGACTAGAGCACTTAGTTGGCATACAGGGAACTGCTTTATGCTGGTTTAGGTCCTATTTATCTGAACGCTCTCAGTTTGTACGTGTCAATGATGAATCTTCCACGCAAACCAAAGTTAGCCACGGAGTGCCAGAGGGCTCAGTGCTCGGACCTATTTTGTTCACATTATATATGCTTCCGTTAGGCATTATTATAAGGAATCATTCTGATCATTTTCATTGTTATGCGGATGATACTCAACTATATTTATCAATCAAGCCTGATGAAATTAATCATCTAAATAAAATTCAAGACTGCCTCAAGGACTTAAAAACGTGGATGACCTTAAACCTTTTGATGTTAAACACGACCAAAACTGAAGTTATTGTTCAGCCCCTAGTTTTGCTGATATAGGCTTAGTTTGTCGGGGGACATCTTACTTCTTCCTTCTCTCTGTCTATACCTGTGTACTCCCATGTTCCGATTAACCCAGCTTCCCCAAATGTCTTTCTTTTTGGTGTCTATATACGCTGGGATCCGGAGTCATGGATGATCCTGCGGTCCTGTGTCCTGCATCGCGAGCCCTGGATCTTGAGTCGTGGCTGTGGTCCTGGATCATAGGTCCTGGATGGATATCCTCGTGGATTCATCTTCCTATTATACACACATGCATTTCCAAACATTTGGACTACCTATGTTGCAAATGTATTATCTTTTCAATGTACACACGGCATCTATTGCACGTCTGTCTGTCCTGGGAGAGGGATCCCTCCTCTGTTGCTCTCCCTGAGGTTTCTCCCATTTTTCCCTTTAAACTGTGGGTTTTCTTCGGAAGTTTTTCCTTGTACGATGTGAGGGTCTAAGGACAGAGGGTGTCGTATTGTCATACTGATATTTTGTACAAACTGTGAAGTCCACTGAGACAAATGTAACATTTGTGATATTGGGCTATATAAATAAACATTGATTGATTGATTATATTTCACATCATTCATCCAGATCTGTAAAGTAACTAAAGGTATTAAATACATGTAGTGGAGTAGAAGTACACTGCAAAAATTACTGATCTTGCCAAGAGTTGCCATCTTATATCAAGCCATAAAATCTTACTGGACTTGTTTTGAGAATAATGTACTATGCAAGAGCTGCTTGTGTAAGATGATGAATCTTCTTTTAAGAACATTAGACTTCTGAATTCTTATTTGGTCAGCAAATCTTGAAATAAGGTATTTTACAAACAAATTAAGATAAATTACTGTCAGAGACACAGGTTTGGGTCACTGCCTCATATCAATTTGTTTGTTTTTTTAGCTGTAAGAACTTGTTTCAAGACATGTTACAACTTATTTTAAGAATCACATGGGATCCATTTAAGTCAGATTCATATTTATGTCAGATGTTAAATCACAACAATAATTCCCAAAACAATAACAAATCAAAAATATCAACTTGGAATGGGGCAATATATCGAAATTCAATGTATCACAATAGCTCAATTTAGTAATTATTTCTTAGTAAATGATTCTGCCTAGCAAATATCATTGCTACAAAAATGTGTCTCAGAAAAAAACACTGTCAGACTGAAACTTTTATTTATGACATTGTATCATGGTTCTATCAAATTTCAACCCTATATTGCATTGTCAATCACATTGAGATAATCTAACTGTAATCCCTATCACCTGTATCAGCTCTTCATATACACATCCTTACAATGCTCATTCAATGAACTTTCATTTCAAGGAGAACAAAAGTAGAAATAATAATAATCATACTTTCCTAAATCAAAATTCCCTGACTATACTATTATGCAGGAAAAATAATGTTACAGCAGTGCATTACTTTATAATGTTTTTTCTCCCAACACATGTTTGTAAATAAACAGTCAATACAACGACACAAATAAATCCGTATTTGGCAGAACTCTTTGTTGGATTAGACAAAAAAAGGGTAACCGTACTCTATGACGGATAACAATAATAAAATAGTAAAAAAGACATTTAAAAAAAAAAAAAACACTTCCTCACTCAAATTATCATGTTGCATACACAGGTATAACCTTCCAATGCTCATTCAATGATCATCATATTTAGGTTTTAAGTGCAATGACATCCCTAAGGTTATATTTGATCAAAATATACACACTGTTTTCAAAACTCATCGAATAATAGGATGTATAGTCAACAAGCTTTTCTGCATCCATCACCTCTGTTGCTTGGGCAAGATTGGGTACAGTGACTTCATATGCTAATAAATCTTTGTTAAAACAGACAGTTTCATAAAGCTGATGTTCAAAGCAATACAATGAAGAATCTACGACATAAATGTTTTTTATAAGTCCAAAGATAGGTACTGTATCATTTGCATTAGTTATTATCAGAGACTTTCCGCTGATGTACTTGTTACCATTAAGAATAAGCCACTTGACTGAGACTGCATGTTGTATGCCATCAATCCCCAAGAAATCTCTAATCTTTGCTGTGATGTACTCTTTATTTGTCAATTCTGAGACGGGGCCCAATTCTTTCTCATGCAAAAATATTGGATGCTCAATGCCCATTTCATTTTGACAGCATTCGAGAAGCTGGTTATGGTTCACCAACGATTTACATACATTTTTGAAGTTCAATTTAGATGACCACTGTTTAAAAAAACAGTGCTTTGACTCAAATCTCATGCACATATGCCTTGTCAAAGGACCCAGAGAAAGAATTTGGGTAGGGAGATGCAACATGTAATGTTGCTTAGGCGTTACATTTTTGTCAGGAAAAAGTTGCTTAAACTGTTTTAGATGCTGCTCAATCATTTGTTTAAGTCTTAATACAGTTTGCAGAGATATGACCGGCGCAAAAACTATTCGAACTATCTCAATTAATTCCAAAATAAACTTAACGTAAATATTTCCCTTCATATTGTTCAACAGAAAAGGCATGATCTTTAACAATATCAGCATTTGCCCAGAAGACTGTTTAAGTTTGTTATCATTAGATGACAAGGTATTGACACTGACAGGACAGGGCTTGTCTCGTACATCAATAGATGAAAAAGGAAAACTCTGCATGGCTGAATTGAAAATATCCAACTCCATTTGTCCTGACAGAATAAGGTATTTTAACACACACTTAATTTCCATGGGTGCAACACCCTCAAGAATTATGTGCATTATGTCCTGTGGAGTTTGCTGAATGAGGTCAAAGGCTGGAAATTCAACCAGCTTGCTTTTTCTGTTTATTCCGTAGGTGGTTTTAAGGGCAGATTTCAAGAACTCTGTGCTGGCCCTTTCTATTTCAATGCACTGTCTAATGTGCTTTTCCACTGTCCTTTTAGTGAAACTTTGTTCGTCAAAATTGACTTGCATGTCCTCAAAGGTACATTCACAGTGCCTGCACTTGCTATATGCAAAACCAACTCCTTCCTTAAAGCCAGCGAGCTCATGTTGCGCAAGTGTGTCACCACATAGTGAAATTAAAGCACCAAATAAACCCATTTCACCATTCTGTGTTTGTATTTTGACACCATTGTACAGCAATTTTAAGTCTTTATCAATTCTTTCTAATACAACATCAACACCACACTGGTCAATATCATTAGCTTTTGCTATAGCAAGGAGTCTAATTGCTGCAAGCTTCGATCTAAACTTGGGGTCTATGTTTCCTAGAGTATAATAAACCATCAGTAATTTGTTTACAGAAGCATGTGACCCCAAGGGGTTGCATATCTCTATTTCATCAGTGTACAAGATCAGCTGCAAAGCAGTAGGTTTTATTGAAAACAGAGGGTGAGATTTAAAAAGACTCCCATCAACAATGTCATACAAAAACCCATCTTTGTTGCAGCTTTGTGGTGCAGTGTTGATCATATCAAAGATTCTGGAGTTGGACAACAACTGTTGTAGACTATTAATTAGGGGTATATAGTAAAAACTTTTGTTTTTGATTACAAGAACTCTTGAGTCTCCCTTTTTAACTCTACAAACTTTTTGAGACACAAGTATTTCCTCTGGTTTCACTGGGTTAAAAAGATTCTGAATGGTGCTATCCTGCATGTAT
Source organism: Harpagifer antarcticus (assembly GCA_902827135.1). Classification (NCBI taxonomy): domain Eukaryota; kingdom Metazoa; phylum Chordata; class Actinopteri; order Perciformes; family Harpagiferidae; genus Harpagifer; species Harpagifer antarcticus. Next base: position 285,905 of record CADEHL010001092.1, on the reverse strand, counting down.
GTGGTGGCCATTAGGGTGAAAGGATCCTGAAAATGATCAAATGTTGCCAATGCTTCCTCTTGGAGCTGCGCCGTACTCCCTGAATGACTCTCGAAGACCCTCTTCATTTTGTCTCTCAAGGTATACAGAAGAGCCGCTTGATACTGTTGGACCCCAGAGACAATATCGTTGACACTCCTCTGAAAGAGAAAATTAAAAAAATGAAATACATCAGAGTATGCATTTACAGTCCGAGTGTCCATAGCTAACTAACATAACTAAAGTGCCCCCATGTCTGAACACAAGGTTGAAAATGACATACAAAGATTATCACCACTCTTCAATCCCTTTGACTACAGGCACACTTACATTCATTATTACACTTTTGTACAAAGCAACTAATAGATGCAATACCTGGGACAGGTGGCATTTTTCACGGACATTGATGGCAAATGCAACTGCACGTCTGGAAAGATTTCCGCCAGATGTATCAGCTTCTTCCTGGAGACATATTCATAGTAATATTACACAATTAGAAGAAAGACTAATTAACTCAAGTGTTGTATGTTTGAGTAATGTTATCATGTAAGATATGGCTTTTAAACCAGCAGCCCCTGTCCAATATGTCTTCTTTAAATAGTGTCTGTGAACATAATTACAGGAAGAAGGTCCTGTGTTCTGGCTAGTGAAAATTGCTATTTCAACCAGTGCCCGCTGGTCCATAGAGGCAGAGGAGGTTGCTCCTCCTCTATTTTTGAGAAGCAAGAGGAAGATCAAATCATCAATCAATCATTGTTTTACTGCTTAAGTTTTCATTGGACAGAATACAGTAGAGATAAGTAGCCAACTAGTGTAGTAATAATAATAATAATAATTAGTATTTATATAGCAAAGTCCAGATTAAAGGATTTCCAGAGTAAAAATAAAGAAACCCATATAAGACCCCCCTTTATGACATACACAAATTAGGGTTATTTCACTACGACAACAAAAGCACGTGAACACAACGCACTCGTAATTACCAATTCACAAATGAAAAGGATCATCATTCCCATAGCACGTGAAGGCACCATTAAAGTAGCTTCACATGTAGTGAGTTACTTTTGCGGTGTTTGAGTAACTTAGCTTGCTACATTTGACTGGTTGGTAGCTTCTGTGTAGTGAAGCTCCATAATGGCAGAGTAACTGGTAGCTTAGCTCACTACATTTCAAAGTAGCTTGCCCAACACGGCATCTTACCTGATCAAGAGGTTGAATCGGGAATTCCTCAAGCTGTTGCTCCTGTTGTGAAGGGACACATGTGCTGACTTGACTGTTGGTCCTTTGCATCCCTCGTGTTGCAGTGGCACAACCAGAAAAAATGGGCATATCAAAATCTTCAAATCCAACTCTAGATGGTTCGGGTGCAGTTGTCATCAACCCAGAAGGCGGGCTTCCATTTTCAAAATACAGAGCATGTCTACGTCTGATGTGGTAGTAGAACGAGTTGAAAACTCTGTATTCTTCGGTACATCCATTAATTCCACATACAACACGGAAATCTGGACTGCGGCCATGTGCCTTGTTAATATGGCTCAGCAGAGACTTCAATGTTAACGCAAAAAAGACAAAGCAAATCACACACCGCCAATACGCCATGTTCCTCAAAACCTACTGAACTGAGGAGGAGATGGAAGCTGACAGATTGATGTGACAGACAAAACATCTGCTAAAGGCAAAGTTGAACCACAGCCCGCGCCAGTACTGGCGGGCTTTGGCACGTTGGTTGGGTCAAACCATATTAACAATGGGGGGGTGGGGTCTCTGATATATCCTTTTTAGTATGTGCTGCGATATGAAAAAGCATATGTATTAGCAATTACAAACACTATCGTCATCTTTTTATCCTCAAATGGTTAATTGTATCATCCCTATTTAGTATTTACCCAGATTATTATTTGTCGAAGGAGGAGTTCAACCCACTACTGTATCATTGTCAAGTAGCCAGTTCACGAAGTTAGAAAGAAGAGAAGGTCACAGAAGAAGAGAAGAGAAGAAGGTCACACATTGGAGAGAAGGTGTGTATTCATATTATAATAAAAGCGCATTCATTTGTCACGGTACCAATATTGCTGGGTTAAAAATTCAATGAATATTATGTCTGTTAGCTAGCTAGCGCTACTAGCGAGCTAGCGCTACTAGTGAGCTAGCGCTACTAGTGAGCTAGCGCTGCTAGCTAGCTAGCTAGCAGCGATGCTAACGTTGTCGTTCGGGTTAGCAAATCATTACAGACTGCTGAATTAATCCACTAAAATTGTCAGTTGCTTCTTTTCTACACCAGTATAGTGGTACGTTTATTAAATAATGAATTAAAAACGACATGTATAACTTTTTTATTTGTATCGTGACTTCCATTACGCAGTCAAAATGGTAACTAAGAGTGGAAAGTGTTCAGCGTTTCACACTGAACTATTTGACCGTTATAATGAACCATGCGGGTACTACCGGTAGGCCTATAGTGCACACAAATATTTCATGCTTCAGATTGGAACACATTTATACACTCAAAACAGTAAATGTAAGTCAGAAATATGCAAATTGAGATACAGCAAGGGAAAGATAGCTGTTTTGTCAGAATTCACTAAAACCAGTGTGCGAAATACAGGTCCCTTCGTTCTGAGTTGGAGAGTAGCACGTTTAAGTTTGCGGCCAAATAGTAATTAAAGTTTGTTACTATACAAGTTAAGCGCCTGTAACATCAGTGTTAAATGTGTATGTGCCGGTTGGTGTGCGTACCTTATGAAAGTAAGTGTTTATCGGTTCGCAGACGTAATGAGCGACGTTGCAGTGGTCTACATGTAATGCGCAACGTTCTATTGTTTACAATTAGCATGCTAAGCAGAGTTAGCTTTATTCACGTCTTATGTTGCCTTACTATGTAATATGAATGAGATTCATGTTGCTTAGTGTAATGCCCCATCCACCGCTTGCTTTGCATGTCCCGCAAACCAACCAGTGGAAGTCAGGGGAGGGCGAAATAGTTTCGGAAAGGACCACTCTACTGCGATGAGGTGGATTTGTTTATCAGCGTTACTATAGCGATCATGACGGTACTGAGCATAAAGTAGATAGTAGATGAGACGATAGAAGGGTAAGAAACCCATATGAAGATAGGCTTTTTACTTCAGTTATCCTATTTTTGCACCGAAAATATTTGAAAACCATGAAAGTTTAAAAAGTTCAAAATAATGACCACTACACAATAGGGCTGTACCCGAATATTCGACTATTCGAATATTCGTTCGTTGGCCAACTATTCGGGTTTCAATTTCATTATTCGGATATTCGTTTTTTTATTTTTTTTCCAAAACATTTTTTTTCCCCCTAAATGTATGCTATCAATAAAGGCGAATTTCCATATTCTTATACTATATTTATACTTTTGAATTGCACTGTTAAAATGCGGAAATATATACAATCTCAGCCTGTGCTCCTGACATCGCGTTCACTCACAGTCACGAACGCAAACGGCACGCTTCTCCTTGCTTCACCTCGCTTCACACACCTGAACACAAAATGCCGAAGACTCCAGCTGTGTGGGACCATTTTAAATTGGACGACGGTAAGAAGAAGGCAGTGTGCCAAATATGCGACAAGAAACTGGCCGGTGGCACAACAACTCTGAAAAGTCACCGGATGCTGTAAGTAGTAGCCTAGCTTAGCTTAGCTGTTGTCAAGTTGCCATGATGAAGCTGCGTTATCCGCCGTTTAAACAGTAACGTTACACATGATAAAATCGTGCTCTTACTATCCTTGGAAAATAGTTGCAAGCAAGCAACCGAATTGTTTTTTTATATTAGTTTTTCAATTTTATCCGAATAGTGAAAATAATAGGAGCGATGTGGGAACATCTGGGGCTAAGGCAATTATTGGCATACAGTTCGTTCATTTATTTTTCGTTCTTCATTTATTTAAATACCGTTTACTGTTTACGCCTATATCCCCGGCGCTGCACTGCGGCTGGGTTAAATGCAGAGGACACATTTAGTTTTAATGTATGCGAGTACTGAGACAATAAATAAATATAAATCGTAATAGTATGCTCTTTCTGCGCTTCTGCTTAACAGTGTGTTGTCAGGTGTCTCGGAGCGTGTTATGAAAAAAAATCTCCGCACCGAATATTCGAATATTCGCTGCTGATTACTACCGAATATCCGGAGCCCGAGAAATGGTATTCGGGACAGCCCTACTACACAAGCAAAGTTGTGACGCCCCGTGTTCGTTCCCAGCGCCCCCCTAGGTTATACGAACGCCCCCCACGGGGCGCTGACGCCCCCGTTGAGAAACCCTGTAATATAAAACAACGTGCATCCAAACAACTTTAGCCAATGCAACCTCCTATGTCAGTGTCGCGCAACAATCGGGAGATGGGACCCCCCGAATATTGACGGGTATTTCGCACACTGACTAAAACCATTATTTTTCAGCCTCTGTAGCAGATAAAAACATAAAATGAAAAGCATTTAAGAGCTTAAACCACAAGGAATGATTGTATTCACTGTAATATTCAATCACATGTTTGTAAAGCTGTTTGAAATCAAATGATGATAATTAATTAATGTTTTTTCTTCCTACCAGGTTATAGATGGGACAATGGATAAACTGGATGATGTTACAGTGTCAATTTTTAAGGGTAAGTCATTTGTGTTTGAATCAAAACAATAAATAATTATTTGGGATTGTAAAATGTTGGTAATGATGCTGCTGTCCTAATAGCTGCTAACATTGATGAGGTGTTGATGTACTCCCTCACTCGTGATGATTTGAGAGACCTTTTTCCTGGGCCAGAACACTTTCTTAGGAGAAAAAGAGTGTGGTCTTTCATCAGCCCAGAGGTAAATGGTTACCTACTTTGGTCTAAAAACAAAGTTGCACAAGACATTGTTTGACTTTGACTGTTTGACATTATCTGCTGTTGTAGGACGAGAATCCTATCTTAAAAGATAAAGATGGCCCTTCTGAAACAGGAACTCCACCTTGTAGAAAACATCGTCTCCCCCCAACATCCACTCCTTTGGAGAAAAAAACGCCCAAAGATGACCCTACAGCTACCTAGTCCACCAGAGTATGTGATCTACACGGACAGGGAGGACAGGAGAGGACGCTGGCGCTTGTTTGTTCGCCGCTTCTCCTATGCCTCAGAGTTTTTATCTGCTTTTAAGCTATTTTATCAGCTTTTAAGTTATATGGCTAAACTTTGAGTCTGTTTAAGTGCTTTTTTATCTTAAACCTCGTGATTATTGACGGTTTTGGACCTGACGACTGTCGGGACTCACCTGCTGTATCGCCCAAATTCGCCGACTATCTCCGGCTGACTGCTTGCCTCTCTCCCATCCTCTGTTTCACTCCCAGACGTGAGGTATACTATCGGGATAGCCTTCCAGCTGTCTCGTTGCTGTTAGCCCTCGCTGCTAAGCACCGCTACCAAACTTCTTCGGCGCCCGACCTGTTGACATGTTGAGGTTTTCTATTCCCCAACTCCTGAGTTTCAACCACTCCAACGCTCCAACCAGCACCTCAGTCATTAAACAACTTGGACTTCTTCGTCGGCCTCGCTATATCCACCGAAGCCAAAGAAGTAGACAAACTGTATATTCCCAGCACGGAGTTGCAGATATTCCATCCATCCACTCTGTCTGCCGTCGTGTCGCACATCTGACGAGTCATCAGAGCCCGTTCATGGCGGGGTCAAATCACGCCAGAAACATCGCGAGACCGCTGCATGAATACACGGAGAGCATCGCGAGACCGCCACACACGAAGGAGTCTGGAAAACGTGGAGTGGATTACAGCCTACTCCGGCCCCTACAGAGATTCACCACATCTTCCAAAGCCAAAATAGAACTTCTGAATACACAATCTCTCAGTAATAAAGCATCCTTCATTCATGACCACATCACTGATGAGAAAATGGACCTCATGTGCCTCACTGAAACCTGGCATCAGCCAGAGGTTTACTCCACCCTCAATGAAGCTTGCCCTCCTGGCTACAGCTACTTGGAGAAAGCCCGCAGCACTGGTCGTGGTGGAGGCCTAGCTGTTATCTACCGAAAGGAATTGGAACTGTCACTCCTGCCCCTGCCTGTATTGTCCTCTTTTGAATGCCTTGCATTTAAATGTAAACCCCCCTTCGCCCTGACAATACTTCTGATCTACCGGCCACCCAAACCCAACTCAGCTTTCATCCCAGAGATACACGACCTTCTCACTACGCTATGCACAACCTCTGCCAATATTATCATACTTGGAGATTTTAATATTCACGTTGACTCCCCCTCCTGCCACCTTGCCACTGAGTTTCTGCTACTTCTGGACTGCCTCAATCTGACACAGCATGTTAATGTCCCCACACACGCCAAGGGCCACACGCTCGACCTGGTCATCACAAACTCCGCCCCCATCAGCAATCTGCTAGTGTATGACTTGGGGGTGTCTGACCACAAGACCATCTCTATGGAGCTCTCTTTCCAATCCCCACTCAGCATGCCCAAACGCCAAATCCGCTTCAGGAACCTGAGGAACATCAACCCGGACACCATGACCCTGGACCTCCAGCATCTATCTTCCGCCAACTTCTCATCAGTAAATGAGTCAGTTGCTTATTACAACCAGTCCCTTAACAGTCTCCTTGATCTGCACGCCCCCCTCAAAACCAGGATGGTCACCTTCTCGCGCTCAGCCCCTTGGTACACCGGCGAACTGCGGAGAATGAAGACAGCTGGGCGTGTCCTTGAGCGGCGGCTCAAGGCCTCAGGACTCACTGTTCACCGGTTAGCCTATCGTGAACACCAGAAGGCCTATGCACAGTCCCTCAGAGATGCACGGTCCCAATACTACTCCTCCCTCATCAACAACAGTACTGGAAACTCCAAGCAACTCTTCTCTACCATAAACCACCTCCTCAAACCCCAAAGTCCTCTACACTCCGACTCCACTGACAAGCAGTGTAGCAACTTCGCCGCCTTCTTCAATAACAAAGTTGCTACCATCCGCTCCCTCCTCTCTAGCCCCTCTGCACCTCCAGTTACAACTGCTGACCCACAGCCTGGGACAACCCAGCCTCTTCGCTGTTTCTCGGACATCTCCCAGCGAGAGGTTGATGGCATCGTTAGGAGGATGAAGCCCTCCACCTGTGTCCTGGACCCCCTTCCTTCAGCTCTTGTAAAATCTTACATCGGTACCATGAGCCCCATGATCACTAAGATCGTAAACCTCTCACTCCAGGCTGGCCATGTCCCCTCTGCCCTAAAAACCGCTGTCATCAAACCTCGTCTCAAGAAACCCTCCCTTGACCCGGGAGTCCTGGCCAACTACAGACCCATTTCCAACCTTCCTTTTCTATCAAAGGTGCTGGAAAAAGTAGTTGCTGCTCAGCTCCATGACCACCTAAACTCCAACAATCTATTTGAGAAGTTCCAGTCTGGTTTCCGCTCAGGCCACAGCACAGAAACTGCCCTGGTCAGGGTCACCAACGACCTGCTGATGACGGCTGATGCTGGCTCTCCCTCTCTCCTCATCCTCCTCGATCTCACTGCAGCTTTCGACACCGTCGATCACGGCATCCTCCTCCATCGTCTGCACTCCACCATCGGACTCTCTGACTCTCCCCTTGACTGGTTCAGATCATACCTCACCGGGAGAACAGAGTATGTCTCGTTGGGCGAGGCAGAGTCGGGTACCCACAACGTCACCTGTGGTGTCCCTCAAGGATCAGTTCTCGGCCCCACCCTCTTCACACTCTACATGCTCCCCCTTGGCTCTATCATCAGCCGACATGGAGTATCATTCCATTGCTACGCTGATGACACCCAACTGTACCTCAGGATCAACCCTACCTCCTCTGCAGCCCTGCCTTCACCCACACTCACTGCCTGCCTGGAGGAGATACAGGCGTGGATGAAGCAAAACTTCATGAAACTCAACAGCGCCAAGACCGAAGCAATTATAGTTGGCACCCCACACCAGGTTCGGTCATCCACCATCACCACCATCACCTTCTCCGGCCAGGACATTACCCTCTCCTCAATAGTCACCAACCTGGGTGTTAAAATGGACGCCCATCTGACCTTTGAGGCCCACATTAAACAGCTGTGCAAGAACTCCTTTTATCACCTCAGGAACATCGCCAAACTCCGCCCCACACTCACTCTGTCTGACGCCGAAAAGCTGGTCCATGCCTTTGTCTCCTCCAGGCTGGACTACTGCAATGCACTCCTCATCGGGATCCCTAACAAAAGCATCCAGAAGCTCCAATACATTCAGAACAGCGCTGCTAGGATCCTGATGAGAGTGCGCAAACATGATCACATCACCCACATCCTTAAAGCACTACACTGGCTACCTGTGAAACTAAGGATCGATTTCAAGGTCTCCGTCCTCACCCACCAGTGTGTCCATGGAACTGCCCCTCCCTACCTCAAGGAACTCCTCACCCCCCATACCTCCTTACGGACCACCCGCTCCAGCAACTCCAACTTCCTCAAACCCCCCAGGACTAAGCTCCGTACTATGGGAGACCGGGCCTTCTGCTCGGCTGCTCCCAGTCTGTGGAATGCTCTCCCCGACCAAATGAGAGCACCACAGACCGTGGAGGCTTTTAAAAAAGGCTTCAAAACCCTTCTCTTCAAAAGAGCCTTTGCCTAGACCTTTTTATATCCCTTTTATTTATTTATTTATTTTTTATTTTTGTATTGCTTTTTTCTTAATTCTACCGTGTTGTGTAATGTTTATTTATACTGTTCTGCTGACTACTTGTAGCACTTTGGGATCTGAGATCAGATATTAAGTGCTTTATAAATTGAATCCATTATTATTATTATTATTACAGTGAGTTGGAACAAGCTCGTAGACATTACTTTGAGATGGCTCGCACAGGCAGAGAGGGGGAATGTGTAATGTCCAAGGAGTTGAGTTGCAGGCTAGTGAGGAACACACTCACCAGCATGATTGCCATCCTGAGAGCAAGTCCACAAGGAGAAGAGCTTCAGTACCCTTCCAACCCTGAACTCACAGCCATGGCTAAGAAAGTAGTGGAGTATTATCCCATGTTACAAGACAAAGATGAAGCTGTGAAACATGTAAGTCATTAAAATGTGTGGCTGTTTATTTCTTGCACTTTGTTGATTGCGAAGTACTTAATAATTATTTGAATTCACCGTCATCTCTTAACATTTTGAAAAAAAAGTCAAGGCTTCATCAACATGATTAAGTAATTCTTATAAAGTTATTCTTTGTTATTTGCCACAGACAACCATTCACAATAAACTTAAAAAGAGGCTTCTAAACGTAAAGTCTCCGCAAAAGAGGCAAGGGCCTGCACAAGAGAGGGGCTGTCCAAAGAAGAGGCGTTGCCTTGACTTGTCAGCAAGTGACTCAGGAAAAGATTATGATGCTGACTCAAGTGACGCAGGTGGATCAACAATTATTTTGGATCAGACTCTTACCAGTTCTGATGAAAATGAAAGTACATGTAAGTAGAATTGCAACTTAATTTCCATTTATATGGTTCTCTACTCGAAAGGCATATCCACACATTGCTGAATGCATAACATCATGTGCAACATAAAAGTTGTTTGTAATGGACAGGGATATTATGGTCATTTTCTGTCATTCATTTTGTAGAGAACATTTTAACCTTTAAGGCAGCTATATATAGTTATGTGAGCATGTCGTTGTCGTTTTCTGATTTATTGTTTGACAATTGTGGTAAGGCACAAAATGCATTTTTGAAAGGACAAATAAATATCTAAAATATCTTCATTAGCTTCCACAGTAGCCCGCTCGGGCCGCCGGCTGCCCAATTACACCGCGGACCAGCGATCCAGTATGGTCATCCGTTCTCCCAACTCACACCAGGGAGCCAAAAAGCAGCTGGTAAAGGCCCTCCACGGTACACTTTACCCAGCAGAGGACCAAGAGCCAGCGGAGGAAGAAGAGGGTAAGTCCTGAGTCTTCCAAACTTTTCTACTTGTGTTTTGTTTGAATATTTTTACAGACATCACCCAGCCATAAGAGGGCTGCTTCTAAAGGGAGACCATTTTTGACAGTCTTATGTGCACATAATCATTTTTCATTTTAGTGGACAAGGATAGTCTGCAAGCACAGGCCAGGCATTTTAAGACTCTGCATGAGATGTACAAGAATAAAAAACAAAACAAAGATGCTGTCTCTCAACTCCTTGATCTCGAGTTTGAAGCAAGAAGACTGTTCATTGACAGTGATGTCCTGAAAGTGGAGGACAGGCACACAAAGGTCCTGGATGCCTATCCATGCTTCAAGGATCTTCAGAATGTTAGTAAACGACTTCCCATTTTTACTTTTCAACAAAAGTTCCAGATTTTAATACTTATTCACTCTGTAGGTGATGTCTGAGCTGCGTCGCATCCTCGATAAAGACAACCACAAATACATAGCAGAAGTAAAGAAGAGATGGGACGACTTTGTTGCTAAAGTGCAGTTTTACGGAGTTTTGAAGAAAGCGATGAAACCACCTATGACCCTGGATCGTGGTAAGTCACCTCTTAGTGTCGACAGTGTGTTGGTGAAGATATGACTGAATAGGAGTGTGTCATTGATGCAAGGCTGACCAACTAAATCTAAAATGATAATGCTCTGGGGGCATTTTCACACTATTTTGTTATCTTACCATAAGTAGGATCCCTCTATCACACTTTAAGTTCCTAGCTAAAAGTTGTATTTTAAAACCTATTCACAAACTTGCTGAGATCAACTTTTCACTAAGGAATTAGGAGAAATCCAACTGGGTTGGCCCAGATGACATCGCAATTCCTGAAACAGTTATTGGTGGAATGACGGACGGACTTCAAATTTGTGCGTCATTAATGGCGTCTGATGCAACCTCTGCAGCAGTAGCTTAATAAGTCACAACACCAACCAACTAAACAACAGACATCGGCTACCTCCAGGGAGCATGTCACCTGATGCACCCTAAAATTAACCTCACAGTGCATGTCTCCTAAACTTGGAATAACTTTGACCTTAAGTCAGTTATATATTTATATGACTTTATATGCATTATCCTTTGTTTCATGTGTCTAAACTGTAGTTATGTTAATACAGATTGTGTGAGCTAAAACAGTGTCTGTCTTTCCATCCACCTGTTTGCTTTCTCTTCTCTCTTCTCATAGTGGAATTCTCGATTGCCTTGTTCAAGGCACTCCCTACACTCTTTCCTTCACCAGCTGCACCGCCTAAGAAATTGGGACATGCCAGTGAGGCATTGATACATGTTCTTCAGGTGAGCTATTGTGTCACATTCAAATCTTGATGTTTTTTTTACTTGTGTCTATAAAGCCATTTACTTCCATGCTTTATCCTTTTTGTAAGTCTATAATGGGGTCGCTTTTCACAATTAGGACAACATTTAACAAGATATGTTGATGTTTTTTAAGCTGCCTTGTCATGAAAGGACATTCTCTCAGCGGCAATTGATAGTAAAGTTGAAATAATTTTATTTTAAGCGTAAGCACTGTGGCAATTTGGAGCTTGTTGGCACCGTTCCCTCCATTGGAAGAAATCGGCACATCAGTGCAGAGCTGTTTTACTGCTGGTCATGTAAGCCAGCTTTCAGCAGGAGGTTAAGCAATTTGTTTTCATTATTTTATTGGAAGACATGTTTTTGTATTTTCATTAGTACATAAAATGGTGCTGTCTTTGGATTCACATACTACATGCAAAGCATTATAACTTCAATCATAGATGCAATATATACATAATGGTAGTAGAGGGTCTGCTTTAGTAGTTCAATGTTATGGATGTTTATCAGAGTTTTGCTATCTCCTTTAGCTTACAGAAGATCCCACCGTCTACCTCCAGAAGAGATCTCTGTCCAGCCCCATCTTACTTGTTGATGACTCCAACTGCCTTGTCGCCATAGGAACCACTCCCATCACTACATTTGCCAAGCAAGACCTGCATGAGGGTTTGCTATATCTAATGGCCTATTACTACACAATACATCTCACTTATCCGAAGTGTGTTGCAACCATCCTTTCTGTTATTCAAACAGAAATATTGAAGGACACTATCCATGACCGAGACGCCACAGCCTCATACAAAAAAGCCATGGCTGAGTGGAAAGCTTTTATTGGGGAGTAGATCTTGGTGGTAGTTAGGTTCCCAACCTGTTTCTACAATGCTCACCCGCAATGTCTGTCGAGGTTGGGAGAGAATAACATCCCAGAAAACAACTCATGTACAAAAACAAAGTTGCAATATTCAGCCCATCATTTCCTTCCAGCCCTCTTTTCCTCAAACTGCAGGTAGCTGCACCTTCAAAGTAAGTGTCACTTACCATAGCCACCTCTCTGTGGGCATTGCCCACATTCAGCCAGCAGGATGCCCACCTTTTGTTTTTAAGGTGCAACTAGCAATACAAATGTGATCATTGCACTTTACAAATGATCAGCTGAAAATTGCAACTTTGCTCTTTGTAATGTAATTAAAAAGCCAGAGTCATTTTTAGGTCTATATATTGAGTTGTGCCCATTTGCTGGGCACAACTCATGCTCACTTAGACATATACAATGTGGGTGAGCTAGGTGGTAGTTGGGCTAGTTATTGTTAACAATTGATACTGGTACCAGTATCTGTTTTTGCATTGATACTTTGGACACAAGAGACATGACTTTCTATCATTCAGTGTTTGAGAATTTTTGTTCAACAATAAGAGAAAACAGTAATATTGAAGCTCTTAAGTTATAATTCTTCATTTTTGGTTATCTAACAAAAAGTAATGTTGAGTGGTTTTCAATGTTATAATTTAAGTTTAAAATTATTGTCATGATTAATTCATACGTTTTGTAAAATGCATGCTAGGTTCTTGTTTTGAGATCTGTCTACTTGAATTCAGAAATAAACAAATGGTAAAAGAAAATTTGACAACTTGTTTTGAGTATATTTGGCTTATACCTGTGCATGGAATAAGTGTTTTTCTGCTTACTTCAGGACATTTGCCACTTTTCTAGCATCCATATATTTCTTATTTCCAGAATTCTTATTCATATTTTAAGAATTCTTATTTCACGCATTCCTATTTCAAGAATTGTTATTCTTATTTTAAGAATTCTTATTTCAAGAATTATTCTTATTTCACGCATTCTTATTTCAAGAATTATTATTCTTATTTTAAGAATTCTTAATAAGTCTAATTATCTCACTGCACTGGCAGATTATTACACTTGTTTCAAGTCTGTATAAACTCAAATCACATATTTTTTTTCTTGTTATAAGATGGATGATTTTTGCAGTGTACACCATGTAGGCTACCTCTGAACTGTAGTGGAGTAGAAGAACAAAGTAGCAAAACATTTAAATACTTAAATAAAGTACAAGTATCTCAACATTTTACCCAAGTATAGTACTAGTTGAGTTTATGAACTTAGTTACTTAACACCACTGGCTATACAGATAGAAAGACTAAGCCTTGCACAGAGGCATGAAAATACATTTTTTCTCAAAATGCTCAACAGTGCTGCCAAAATTATAAACTGACTGCTACACAATTAAAATAAATGCTTTTATATATTTCTATTAAATGTGACTCTTTAGCGTTTCTGTTATTATTACTACTGCTGCTTTAGTTGTTTTAGTTGCTCTGTCTGTTCGCATTTGGAAGTCTCATGATTTATGGGCCTGTGAAGGAGAGGCCCAGGGAAAACAACATCTATCTTGGAACTGCAATTACTTATCTTAAGGCGAGACACGGCAGGCAAAAACATCGTTTTTCAAGTACTGGTCAATTTTGAGATTTTGTGCTATTTTGATTCCATAACATGTTTTCTTTCAGGCTTTTGGAAGGAAAACGTACAAAATACACATTTAAGTGTTTATTTTACTATAGTTTGTCTATTTGCGTCTGTAGATTTCTCCTAAATTCACCAAAAGTTAGCTTTCTAACGTAACATAAAGTACCGCGACCGCTGTGAGCACCATGTCAACAGAGATATCGTTGGAAAGCTCCGTCTCTCCTGCACAATCTCATCGGATCCAAATATGGTCATTTCCTTTGTATCAGCAACCAATCGTGAAAGCACAAAGGGGTCTTAAACCAAGAAACGAAATCTCATTGGCTGGGGTCAATTTCTGACAACGTGATTCGTTCAGATGCGTCACGTGGTGTGCTAAAACACTTCCTGTTTAGCTTTCCGCTAGAAATTGAAATCTCAAAATCGCAAAAGAACGGCGAAAAAAACGTTCACAGAGAAGACGACAACAATTGTCACTTGCACGAAGCAAGGTTATACAAAACACAAATGACCCCGAACATGAACACGAACATGCGTCGATGCGCGAGCTGTCATCCAGAGAACAGGAGGGTTTAGCTAGCGCCACACTGCAATCTTTAAAGGTCCTTTTCTCAAAATGAGTTTTTTCTCCTACTCTGAGTTCGAAATTTCAACTTCAGAAGCACGTAGAGACACCAAACCTTCCAGTTTTATTCCTATCAATATTATGAAGGCTTTTACAGAAGGGTTTGTTCATATATAATTCATAGCCTGAATTATACAACATTGTATACCTAAAAACATGGCGAAAATGGATATTTTAGGGCTGTTGACAGTATTTTCTGATTTATTGAGTGATAAAAAGAGATATCCAATATCCCTTCTGTAAAAGCCTTAGATACTAATATGACTACAAAATGAAACAAGAATTTGTAACCTGGCTTTATCCAAAGTTCAGATTTCGATTCCTGAAATGTGTTAAAATATGCACATATTTAATGAGATAATGGCTAATTTGCATATTTAAACATGCTATTTCAGAAAACTTGTAATACAAAAGACAATTGCCTTATTGTAAGACATTAACTGGAGAAATTTCTAGCTGATACCTTTAAGTTAAAAAAATTACCCTATTCACCTGGGGTGTCTCGCCTTAAAAAGATTGCACCATCATACTTCTTTTCAAAAAAATTTGCTCAATTCATTTAGCACATTTAATTATGCACACAATAAAGACTTCAACAAATATAATTGATCCTGGCCTAACCAGCGACCTTTACTCTATTGTTCATAAGCTCAGTAGTTTAACAACTATTAGAATTGTATTAATGTCTGTAGACCAATTTTACTAGAAATAATTTGAAACAGTTTAATAAAGAATGTTAAACTATATTTAAAAACGCAAACTGTAATTGAACTTCAACTTATATCAATTATCTGATTCCAGTGGCCAGTTGGAATAGACAATCAACAAAGTTTCCATTTTGCAGCAACAGCGCAAAAGATTTCAACCACAATTAGTATTATGTCTGAGTCTAGTTCTGTCTTATCTGCTTTGTTTCGGAATGTGTTCAATACATTATGTTTTTTTATTCATTATTACCATACAATACATAGATTAAGAATAAATGAAACAAATAATACAACATTGACCTAATTGAGCAAACAAATTTTTTTTTTGCAACCCTGATCTCCTCAGGCTGGTATTTATGACCAGCAGTGATGCCTCTGATGGTCTCAGGGTGTGAGACAGATGCAGGACATAAAAACACTCTTTTGCTATTTATTTTCATTTTGCAGCACATTTGCAGCACATTTATACTATAATATATATTTTTGCTTTACATCTTTAAATTATTTTTTTTCTTAAGTCATTTACTTTTGGTGAGATAACTAAAGTTTAGTTCATTTTACCCTGGCTATGGACTGATTCATTATTAGTTGTTACAAAGCATACACAAGACGGCGGGTAGGCAAACCAATATAGAAACAATTAGACAAACAAACATGAACTCGCAATAAACACCAGCGCGACAGCAAAGTTCATTCAGCTCAATTTAGTCCGAATTAGGAGGTTTTCAGAGAGGGTAGGGAATTATAGAAATGGAGCACCTTGACTCGCGCATCCACCCTTGTACAAGTGCTAAGATCGTGCCTGAAGACCGTCCAAAAGCGATAACTAGCTTATCCTCTTGCGACAACCACTACTCTGTTCTAGTGGCGCTATGATCTCCCGACCAGGAGAACATAGACTTTTTTCCGCTACCCTTTCTCTCCAAAAAACAGCACAGTTAACTGTAGTCCTACACGACCAGCCTATATACCCACCATCGTGTTCATCACAATTATGAAACACAGTTTTGCTCTATGCTTGCTTGCCACTGCCCACCCTTGATCAATTAGCCTATAATTGTATGTATGCACCCCGGACCGACACCAGATCTAGCAAAGTAGGGAACGCTTCCAAGCAACAGAATGTTCCTCCAGCAGAGTAGAGAGCTGTGGCGCATCGGGTGATGCACGCACCTCGTGCTGCCCCAGCCTTGCCAGCAATGCAGAAGACAGTCGCAAACAACGAGTGCTTTTAGACCATCAAGTTTTCAATAGAGATGGCGGTGGTGTGAATTAAAGCTATAGACAGAAACTGTGACTTTCTTCCTCTCAGCTGCACGGCTGAAGCCACCTAGACACGGGGGATGTGTACACACACACCCGTGGCTGCTGCTGGAGCCGTGCTCACAGAGGCGATAGGGGGAATATCTCTGGCAGCTTATTTCTAACTGCTGTGTTGGCCGCTGAAACCCCAGAATTCGGCGATTTGTTCAATACAAATCTTTACATTGCTTTCATACAGAAGCTCCACTTTACTGATGTATTTCTTTAAGGTTACTCTGAACATAAGCTGTGCATGCTTGTATGGTAATTTCGTCCCAAGCAGCAGCACAGAGGCAATCAGCCAAATGTTCATTAACCAAAAATGAAACACAACCGCTCAGTTTCACAGGTAATTTTAGGATACCGTCAATCACAGATTCTGGTAAGGCAATGTCCAAATGTGGATTTGAAATTACACTTACCACTCTCTGAAGATATGTTGGTATCCTGCCGACAATGCCAATTTGTAAGGGAAACTTCTGTAGCAAGAGAGTCAGGACTCAGAGAAACACGGGATGAGCAGGAGTTCTGATGTCAAACACTGGCAGTTTATTACAAGCATCGGCCGGAGAAATTCACATCACAAGTCACACAGTCAAAGGTTCTGACTGCACGGGTGGATTGCCATGTCAATTCTGAATCCCTTCTCATCTTGGCAGACCTTTTAATTAGCTTCACTCAGAGTCAACCCACATATTAGGGGGGAAGGTGTCCGTGACCACCTGGAGACACTGAATCACTTATTTGACTTTATGGCTCTTGTGACCGAGAGTTGACCGGTCATAAAACTCATAATGTCAGCAATAGGTGAAACTTCCCATTCCTTAAGACAGATAACAGACTTCGGCTTCGTCGTAAACGTCAACAGGCCGAAAGGTCAAATATCTTAAGTAAAGAAAAAATTATTCCCTCACATTAACTATATAATTATTTTGTGTGCCTTTGTCACTGATAACTTTGTTTACTCAGATTTAGCATGTTATGTTTCTGTTTATCTCTGCTGCCTTCAGTCCACATATACATTGTACTGTGAATTAAATAGTCATTTTATATTTTGGCAGAGTTTCACAGGATAACAAACCTCAACCTGAAGAACCACTTCTATGCGGAGTTGGATAGACATTTCCTCCATCTTCAGAGCCTGTTCAGGAAGAAGGCGGCAAGCAAAGGAAAGGAAGCTGAAGTTCTGGATCAGCTATTCGCCTCCTATGACCATCAGGTGAGTCGGTTATGCCTCTTGGTGTTTTATTCTCATACTAGAGTGGATTATCTTTGTCAAAATGGTAATCTCTTCAGTCATGGAAGAGCCCTTTCTTGTGATATCAATTGTTGTGTGGTTATACTGTTTAGCATCCAAAGTAAAACAAAGATGTTCTCACACTCAAGGAGCAAGGTGACGTCCATGTCCGACGTGCTGCTGTCCTCCGTGCTCTGCCTGCATATTGTTAGATATTATAATGGATTTACGCTCCACGTTTCAAATATCTCCGCGTCCGTCTGTGAGCTGTGTTATATGGAAGGAATTCAGTGCCACCAAGTCAACCATACTCTACTTTAATGGCAATATTACAATGCACCAGAAATCATTACATTCAATACAATAATACATACAATAATACAATATACTTGGAATACAATATACTTGGAAACCCAAATTACCTTGTGATCACGTCAGCCAGCCAGCAGAAAAGAGAGAGAATTCAGTTGTGTCTCTTCCCTTAAGCTGAAGCAATGGGAGGGATCATCCGATCTCTCCCCTTTGATTGGCAGCCCAAATATCCTCAACACCCCAAATCTTAGTTCCCCCACTCACAGGTGGCGAGAGCATTTGCATACAGTGCAAGTCAAGACATGCGGCCACCTTCCCCCGTAGATCCTTTGTCCTAAAAAGTCCATATGGTCTCTCTGAAGTCACATGTGCTTGCCCAAATTCCAGCTCTCAGTTTTAACCCAAATCATTCTCATTTTTAAACTTATTCATTTGGAGCTAACATGAATACATTCAAATATTCCATTACAAATCCCCCTTTTGATTTAAATTTAATAAATCAACTACTTTCAAGACATTCACATTCGTTCTGGGATTCAGACTATTTAAACGTTCAGAAATGGCTCCACATATCAACTTCATACGACCGTGTTAGAAATACTAAAATATGTAAATAACTCCATACATCTATTACATTACTTAGTAACAACAAAGTTAAAACCCTTCAATCAGAATGATTGAGTATAGTCAATCGTAACAGAAAATCATCTCTCCTCAGTGTCTAGACAAATCGTTCATCAATAGCACAAAAATAAACATACCAACAAATATAGAAGAAAGTAGTAAAATATATGTTTCCGAATAACCTCTTTTATCCTTCAGTCCTCCTTAATCATCCAATTACCAACTTTTTTTTTAGCTTGCATCTCAAAGATTTGCTTCAGGACAATTATAGTAAAAACATATTTCACATTTAGGATTATTAGACTTCCACCTGAGGTATAAAATCTGGATTGTAAAGGTCCAGTTGAAATTCACAGTTTAAGGTATAACACTCACAGTGGTGATTCAATTAATCTGTAATCTGCAAAATTGCAGTGTCTTCAAGCTTTAACATTACTTCACGTATACTTCATTACGCTTTAGTCAAAAGTAAGGCACTTGTCTATACATTCATTTCAGTCAAATACATTGTTCAAACATCTGGAAAAGAAGAATCAGACATTTATGGCGTAGTGTAAAAACCCGAAAGGGTAAAATCTATATACATGTTCTTCATTCTGAGTGCCAATTTTAATCAACTTGTTATCAATTTTGTGGGGGTCCCCATGGCGCAGAGGCCGTGATTAAGCTCCACGGATCTGCAAGCTGGGCATCGTACATCAACACGGAGTCATTAACTGTGGAATATCCTACTAGTCTCTGTGGAGCCTGGATGACGGTTTTGGTCATCTTTCGTATGGCTAGTTTAACTACCGTGACCAAGCAGATTATCACAATTAGCACAACTAAGATAAACATTGAAACGGTTACTACAAATTTAACCAACCCCGCACCCCATGATCCAAAAGTTCCAGTTAAATCCCCAAGGGTAAACCCATGAGTTTCATGCAACTCTTTTATCCCCCTGGCGGTATCATGAGCCATATCCATCACCTCAGGTGTAGCATCAGAGATGAAAGAACAACACTCAGATCCGATCACCTTGCATGTGCCCCCCTGGGCGGCTAATAGAAGATCCAGTGCCATACGATTCTGTAATGCTACAGTCCTAACCTCCTGCAATTCTTTATGTTCGGCTAACATGGCGGTGTTAGATGCATTTAAGTGATTCTCCACTACTTGGGACAACGCCACTATTTCCTGCTGAGAAACATAAATACCGTACCATGGTAAAAATAGACTAGCCATCCGCTGTCCTTCTGTAATTGACCTACTGTTTCTATGTAGAGAGGGAAGTATAGCTGCAATCTCATCAGTCTTTACTTTACGGATTAAAGGGATTAGATAGGCCAGGTAACAGGTGCCATAGAAAATGTCGTAAGGCATACAGCCATAGGCTCGGTCCCCACAAACTAAATAAACTCTCTGCGGGAGGGGCATTCTGGCTAACTGCACCTTTATTACGGTATTACAGTCGCTGTGACCCACATCTGGAGAGGTAAGAGATCCTCTTTCATTCTGGAAACAGATGGACACATTCTTCCACTCATGTACTATAACTGGGGGAACATAGACAGAACAGTCCCGGGTAGGGGACTTACCTAAGAGTAATGGCTGCGAACAGTCATGTATTTTAACCTCAACTGAGTCCACTGTTCTGGAGCCAAACCAGGGCACTACTGTTACCAAAGCCTCAACTAATAAAGATGGAGTGTGTGGTTGCGGAGTACATATTGGACTGGTAACGTTAACCGAGCAATTAGTCTGGGCTAGAGCTAATTGGAATCTGTATTCGAAAGCTTGGTTAATATATTTCTTCATATATATTAGTCTTAGGACCGTCAACTGTTTGAACCCCTCAGGCAGGTAATCTTTATTTACTGTCTCAACAATGAGCGAGATTAGACCCTTGTATTGTAGAGGTTTCTCAGAGTTTATTGGGTACGAAGGAGTGTAACAATCCTCGGCCTCCTCTCCAATGCGGGATGCTATGTCATTCCAGCTAACTAAACCGTAGTCAGCTTTCGTGAAAGGAATTGGGCTAAACATGGGAGAATGCACAGATTCTGGCATATTCTGGCACAGCCAACAGTTGCTAACATTGCGTTCATGTGCATAGTCTAACATGAAACTCATTGCCGAATTGGTCTTAGTTAGTTTAGGTGGAGCGATTAAGGCCTTTTTTGAAGAATCTACGTCCTCTCCTGTTTGCTTAGGTGGAGTGGATATTGGGGCATTTTCTGAAAAACCTGTTTCATGATATGGTTCAATATATGTTGTAATAGAGGCGTGTCCGGCGACCCCTAAATTAGAAAAATCTGTCTTATGTTCTGATTCAGTAAATGCACATCCAGTGACCCCCGAATTGGGAGCTTTGTAATCTGGTTTCCTTGCCGGGCACTGGAACTCATATTTTAACTGTTCTGCCGTGCTACACCACAGTTCTGGGGGCATATTTGCAATGGTGTTGAGTATTATTCTTACCATCCGTGGCGAGACCCGGAACTCCTGATAGTGCGTCCTTGGATACGCTTTCCACACCGCGGAGTCGCCACCCTTGCTAAAGAACACAGGGTAGGCAACAACACAGTTTGGTGCGTCACATATTGCAGTTGGGCAGTTAAAAGAAACATTCTGTGGTTCGTGAGCAGAGAGAGGGGCATTCCTCCTTCTTCTCTCTCTGTGTCTCTCTCTTTGTCTCTCTCTTTGTCTCTCTCTCATCGTACTGAATGTTTGTGTGGTGATTGGAAACAACCTGTCTTTGTTGCTAGGCACTGAATGGCCCGTTGGTGTGATTTTGCCCTCAGGGTCTGAGCCCTTAGATAAGAGTACCTTCATTTCTCCCCCCGAGGGGCGAGAGCCCTCGCCACCTGTTGTTGGAATGGTCACAGCTTCATCACGCAGGGCTACCTTGGACAGGTACAGCAGGCCCAGCACGAGGAGGATGATGACAGCTTTCACACGCCAGCCTCCGGTAGAGGAGACAGACGCCATCTGGAAGTGTTGATCCACCCCGCTCTGCCTCGTTCCCTCAGTGCCGTTCTTCGACGCCCTCTGGTTCCTCCTCCTCTGTGCGGCCCGCGTCCGGGATGATGTTGTCTTGGATCCTTCCTGGAGGTTTGCCCACTGCGCACTGATTCCAGTGGTACCAGATGTCTCCTTTCCCTTCCAAGCGGACAGCGTGAGATGTCCTCTGCATCACCCGATGGGGTCCAGAGAACCTGGGTCTCAGCCACTTGGGTCTGATCGCTTTCAGCCAGACGAACTCTGCAGTGTTCGCTTCGTGTTTCTCGGGTCCCCCTTTTGCCTCTGCAACCTGGGTGGAAAAATCTGCCACTAATCCCTTAAGTTGCTGGAAGTATGGTTTCGAACTCAGAACCTCTACTTCCTTTCCTACACTTAGGGCTCCTGGGCCTGGGAACTGGTGACCATGAGTGAGCTCAAATGGAGAGAAACCTGTCCCTTTGTTAATTGAGCTCCTGATTGACATCAGAGCTAGAGGCAATGCGTCTAACCATTTCATGCCTGTCTCTTCACATGTTTTGCTGAGTTTTTGTTTTAGGTTCTGGTTCATCCTTTCCACTTTTCCCTGAGACTGTGGATGATAAACTGCTCCAAAACTGTGTCTTAGCCCTAGGGACTCTTCTACTGTGCGTAGGTCATGGTTCTTGAAATGGCTGCCATTGTCTGACCTCACTTTCCTAGGAAATCCATGTAATGGAATGTAATGCGTGACTAGGAATTTGATCACTGAGTCTGCATCTTCTCTTCTGCAAGGGATAGCTTCTGGCCAACCTGTGTATCCATCTACTACTACTAACAAATATCTGAATCCTCTTACTTTGTCAATCATGTCAGTGTAGTCAATGATGATTTCTTCTCCTGCCATCTTAGGTAAAGGAAACTTTCCCTGGTGTGGTTTCACAGTGGCTCTGATGTTATGGGTTAAGCAAATGACACAGTCTTCTAGGTGATTTGCTATCATGTCTGGTAGGTATGGGTGCCACCAGTGGGTCAGGTGCCTGTTCATCTGAGTTTTACCACAATGTGTTGGGCCGTGTGCTTCTTTAAGCATGGATCTTATCCACTCTGGGGGTATAACCGGTCTCCCATCTGGGGAGTACCATATCCCATCTTTATTGGTAGCTCCCCTGTTTGACCATAGTTTTTTGTCTTGAGGAGACCCCGCTTCTTGAGCTTCTTTAAGCATCTCATCTGTTATTGCGGGCAGCAAGTCAGCAGATTTTAAGACAAGCATTTGATACCATGGAGTATATCCTGCCTTCTCTTTAGCTGCTTTGTCTGCTGCATTGTTACCCCAAGCCAAGTAGTTGTTTTCTGTGTTGTGACCTTTACACTTAAGTAAAGCTAACTTGTTGGGCAACATTACTGCTTCTGCAAGCCTTTTGATCTCCTTCTCATGCTTGATGGGGGTATTTGTGGATGTTACAAATCCTGCTCTCAACCATTGTCGCATTTCCACGTGAATTACGCCGTGGACATATGCTGAATCAGTGTAGATGTTTACATCCTTTCCTTTTGATAGCTC
Organism: Harpagifer antarcticus; assembly: GCA_902827135.1. Classification (NCBI taxonomy): domain Eukaryota; kingdom Metazoa; phylum Chordata; class Actinopteri; order Perciformes; family Harpagiferidae; genus Harpagifer; species Harpagifer antarcticus. The sequence goes on along the minus strand of CADEHL010001092.1, from coordinate 262,786 downwards.
TAATGCTGCAATGACTCCCATTATTCTGCCAACTGTGCTGATACTTTCCCTGTTACTTCCCCCGCTGATACTTCCTCAAAGTGTCCCTCAGGTTTTTGTTTTACTACGGCATAGGCTGCTTGGAGGCCGTTTTGGGGGTGTCTAAAACAACAGCCGTCTGTGAACAGGTTTTCTGCCTGTGGGATGGGCTCGTCTCTGAGATCTATTCTTAGCTTCACATCTTGGATGATTCTTTCCTCACACCTGTGGGGCTCTCCGCTACCTATGGTGTCTGCGCTGTTCACTCCTTCGTGTGTGTATGTGATGTGTGCCTTTGTCAGAGTTTTCTCCAGCCTTGTTTGTCTCGTTGAAGTCATTGTGAATGCACTTGAGTTCACAAAAGAGACAATGCTGTGTGTTGTCAGTACTGTCAAAGGATGGCTCATCACAATGTGTGAAATCTTGTTTAAGATTCGTGCTGTACCTGCCGCGTGTCTCATGCAGGGAGGTTCTCTGTTTTCCACTCTGTCCAATGTAACACTAATATACATCAATATTGTCCTACAACCCCCCCTTTTCTGAAAAAGAATCCCATTTACTGTGTTTTCATTTTCAGAAACATCAAGAAAGAATGGTAATGCATAGGATGCAGAGGCGAGAGCCGTGACCTGGGACATGGATTGTTTGAGAGAAATGAACGCAGCTTCTGCAGCTTGTGTCCAGTCTAGTGTGGCAGTGAGATTGCGCATGCCTTTGTCATTGATGAGTTTTCTGAGTTCAGCTGTTTTCGGGTTATACTCTGGGATGTAGTGTCTGCTGTAGCCTGTGAGGCCCAAAAAAGACAACATGTCTTTGACTGTTTTGGGTTTCGGGTGGTTCAAAATGTGTTCCTGATGCGCTGCTGACATGCCCGTGCCTGCTGGGGAAATCACTCTGCCCAAAAATGTCACCTCTTTACGGGTGCATTGTAGCTTTTTCTTGGAGACTTTGAACCCTGCTGTGTAGAGCCGCACCAGTAGGTTTCTGGTGGCCTCCAAACAAGAGGCTGCAGAAGGTGCTGCGATGAGAAGGTCGTCTACATACTGTATTAATACTACCCCTACTGGCAATGTAACGCCCTCTAGCTGTTCCCTGAGTACTTTGTTAAATATTCCTGGAGACAAACTGAAGCCTTGTGGTAGTGTTGTGTATTGTAGTTTCTCCCCTCCTATTGTAAAAGAAAAAATAGGTCTCATACTCTCTGCGAGAGGTATGCAGAAGAAAGCCTTGGCCAGGTCAATACAGGTGAACCATGTATGTTCAGGTGAGATATTACAGATAGCCGTGTAGGGGTTAGGAACTGGTATCAGAGCTGTAGTCGTAATAGCATTAATGGTTCTCAAATCATGAGCCATTCTGTACTCCCCGCTAGATTTTGATACAGGAAGTATGGGAGTATTCCAAACGCTTTGTGAGGGTTCTAACACCCCTGCTCTCTTCAGTCCCTCAACTGCCTTGTCAACACCCCCTTTTGCCTGTGGCTTGATCGGGTATTGTGACCGGTTCACAGGCACAGAGCTGCTCACCTCAAATGTTACTGGTGTGGCTTTTAAGCAAAAACCTACATCATGAGAGTGCGACGCCCACAGGTCAGACGGGAGATCACGCAACATGTCAACTGTATATGCATGGTCAGTCTTTTCCCTACCATGATGTCTATCTACTTTGTGTCTCTCCATGTGGATGCATTCTTGTGTGTAGATTTTAAGACGATAAGCTCTGTGTGAGGGAGAGTATGTCAGTGCTGCGATCTGCGTAGGTTCCCAATCTTCGACTTCTAGCAGCGTCTTTACCATGGGACCAAGTTCTTTAGCTTCATAACCCTTCCTGATAGCTAATGAAATGTGTGGTGTGGATTCAGCAGACAAACGGTACCAATACAGTTGTTCATCAGAGAGCTCAACCGACGCAGCCACACCCGCCTGCCCCACAAAGAGATTTGTCGTGGTAACGTCCCAAACGGCCATAGACACCTCCTTATCATACTCATACTCATAACTTTGGTCGTCTCCTCTATCACGACTCTCACTTCTCTTATCTTTCTTACAGTGCAGACGCTTTTCTGCTTGCTCCTGCCTCTGCTTACTTTTTATGCTGATTTTCCTATTCTTATTCTCTGAAAACTTCGAGCAGCGGCTCCTGGACATTAACTTATCACTGGGACAGTTCATCTTCGTAAATAGACGGAGGGTTTCAGCCATATTTCAACATTTTTACGACGACCTCAGTCTTACAGTAGCGTGGCCTAGCAACAGCTAAAGCCTGGTAGGCTACTGCATGCTAGTTGGTAGCAAAATGCCTCCGTTCTCTACAGATGACTTCCACAAACTTATACAGAAGATGGCTGTGTTGGAAATGAAAATGCAACGGTTGGAAGTTAACGTGGAAGTGAATGGACTATGTCATGGGAATGACACCACTTTACCAGTGTTGCAAAATAATGGAGAAGGGTATGCTAACTCACAGCTAGTTAGCAGCTACAAGGATTCCAAGGAACAGGGGGCCTGTGTACTGGGTAATAAATCTACAAGTGGTAGTCCTCCCTGGAACTCTCTGGGTGCAAAGCCGAAGAGTAAATCATTTCCATGGGATTTGGGAGGACGGATAACAGGCAGAGCCCAGCGCTCCGAAATCTGTGATGCGACCGGCTGGCCTGCATTGTTATCACCCAGGAAGAGCGCCTCTTCAACCCCTAAACAGCAGTGGACATCTGCTAAAGGGAGAATTACAAACAATCCTCCTAAACCACCAAGTGTGCCACTCCAGAACAGATACGCTCCGCTGACCGAGAACCGGAGATCTCTTTCTGATGACCTGGATAACCTGTCCTCTTCACACAGCAGGGTAAGGAACAAAAGTAAAAGGCTAGAGGGAAAGCTAACGACTGGGCCTGAAACTCTGATTGTGGGTGACTCTGCTGTAAGAGATGTAAAAGGTCTGTGTAATAAGAACAACACCAAAGTACTCTGTTTTCCCAAGGATGTGGTCTCTGACTTCGCTGAGAAGATCCTGCATATTGGGGCTAAACATCCAACTGTGAAGAATGTGGTACTACACATTGGAACAAATGATGTTGTGAAACAACAGTCAGAAGTGCTGAAAGAAGCTTTAAATGTTTGTTGCAAACTGTCAGCTCTCTAAATGCAGAGGTGTTCATCAGTGGCCCTCTACCGCCAGTCAGAAGAGGAGTGGAGAGATTCAGCAGATTGTTTGCACTGAACACCTGGCTTTCCAATGCCTGTACTGACCATTCTGTCCATTTTATTGACAATTTTAACTTTTTCTGGGATCGCAGACATCTTTTCAAGGCAAATGGAGTTTGCCTGAACAAGTCAGGAGTGAAATTGTTTATCTCTAACATTTTCAACTGCCTGCGTCATCAATCTGTTCCCTCTGCCAAGGACAAGCGGCAAGAGGAATCAAAACAGGAGAAAGACACAACACATCGTGCAGAAAACCCTGAAGAATTATCACTGCACCCGCCTGAGGAATGTTCTGATTATGGGAGACCTATGACACACATGGAGGACTCTCCGCTGCCCGTCACCCCCCCCCTTGACAACGCCTTTGAACACATGAAGGCGATACAGAGGGTTGGCACCGATTCTTTCCTGGAGTTCAAAGACCAAACTAAGGCGATACGCAGGGCTGGCAGCATTTCCTTTACCCCCGCTCCTCAACGACGCCCACCAAAAAGACGGGCACCATCTCCCCCCCCGTCTTCATCACCGAGCCTACGTCAACCACCTCCCCCCCCTGGCAGCATGTCTTCTACCCCTACACCATCTCCTCCGTCTCCATCACCGTGCCTACGTCAACCACCTCCCCTCCCTTCAAGAAAGCATCTGCAGTCTCCGAAGCCTGATAAGGATGTGTGTGTACAAAATGCTTACTGATGTGTGCTGGGTCCAGGCTCAAGGGCGTATGGCACTCTCAACTCTTTCCAGGACATGCCAGGGCCCTGCCTGCCTGTAGCTTTGCCGATATCTGTGTTGATAGGTAATAGATTAAGAGCGGTGAATCATCGTAGATACAGGAAGCGCTCAAACGTTTGTGTGAGTTCATCTAATTTAGCAGTGATTCCATGTCAGCGACAGCTTGTTACAAAAAACATGACTGATAGTGTGTTTAACAAACTTAAACTAGCTTTATTAAATGTCAGGTCTTTGGCGGGAAAAACATTTTTAATCAATGATTTTATCACTGAGCACAATCTCGATTTTATGTTTTTAACAGAAACTTGGATTGAACAAAATAATAGTGCAGCTGTTCTTATCGAATCAACCCCCCCCAACTTTGGTTTTATGAGTCAGGAAAGAATGCATAAGAAAGGGGGTGGAGTTGCTATTCTGTTCAATGATTCCCTTCAATGCAGGAAGACATCTTATGGGAACTTTGCTTCTTTTGAATATGTGGCCCTTCAGCTGAAATGCTCCTCTCGAGCTCTGTTCCTAAATATCTATAGACCACCCAAATACTGTGCAAGCTTTTATGATGACTTTACTGAACTGCTGTCTATAGTGTGTATTGACTTTGACCGTTTAGTCATTGTTGGTGATTTTAACATCCATGTTGACAACCCTCAGGACAGAGGGGCAAAGGAACTGTTTTGTGTTCTTGATAGCCATGGACTGACTCAGCATGTGACGGAGCCCACGCACAATAAGGGGCACACTCTGGACTTAATTATCTCAAAGGGTCTGAATATCTCTAAGGTTGTGGTGACTGATGTTGCACTCTCTGATCATTCCTGTGTTTTCTTTGAGAGCTCTATTTCTGTTCACAAAAATGTTCAAAAAGAGGTAACCACAAAGCGATATTTAACTGAAAACACTAGGGAAATGTTTACTCAGAATTTTTCTTCCACACTTGCCCCTGCTAACATCTCAGTAAATGAGCTAGTAGATCATTTTAATTCAAAAATTAAAAATATTATAGATGCCATTGCTCCAACTAAGGTAAAAGAAGTGACTGGCAAGAAAATATCTCCATGGAGAAAAGCCATGACCGTGAGAGCAGAAAAAAGAGAGTGTCGAAAAGCTGAACGCAGGTGGCGAAAAACAAATCTCCAGGTTCACTTTGAAATCTATAAAGAGAGACTTGGCCTTTATAATTTGGAATTGAAAAACGCACGACAATCGTTCTTCTCTGACATCATTACCAAAAACAAAAACAATGCACGTGCCTTGTTTGCTACCGTCGACAGACTAACTAACCCCCCAGTGTCAGTAGCCTCTGAATTTCTATCCACCAGGGCGTGCAATAATTTTGCCTCCTTTTTCACTGACAAAATTCAGAAAATAAGACAAGCAGTCAGTGCCTCTGCATCAGGAACAGCAAATGTGTTGTCTCTGTGTCCACTTAACATCAATTCAAACACCATGACACAATTCCATCAGATTAATGATAAAAACCTAGAGGACATTATTCAACTTCTGAAATCCTCCTCCTGCTGCCTTGATATTATTCCAACGGGATTTTTTAAAGATGTTTTGCCTTGCATGGCCTCAGATCTACTTCATATAGTAAACAAATCTCTTCACTCAGGTATTTTTCCACAGGCCCTGAAAACTGCAGTCATTAAACCGCTCTTAAAAAAGAATAATCTAGATGCTTCAGTAATGAACAATTACAGGCCCATATCAAACCTGCCATTTCTAGGTAAAATCATTGAAAAAGTTGTTTTTCAACAGCTGAGTAATTTTTTGCATTTAAATGACTGTTTCGATGTGTTCCAGTCAGGCTTTCGTCCGAACCACAGTACTGAGACTGCTCTTGTAAAGGTCTTTAATGACATCCACTTAAACACAGACAGTGGCAGAACTTCAGTGTTAGTATTATTAGATCTCAGTGCTGCATTTGACACTGTTGACCACAGCATATTACTAGACCGACTGGAAAACTGGGTGGGACTTTCGGAAACCGTCCTAAATTGGTTTGAATCCTACTTAAAGGACAGAAACAACTTTGTTTCTATTGGTAAATACACATCTGAGTTGACAAATATGACATGTGGGGTTCCTCAAGGCTCCATCCTGGGGCCGCTTCTCTTTAACATCTACATGCTACCACTGGCTCAGATAATGAAAAACAACAAAATAAGTTACCATAGCTATGCAGATGACACACAAATTTACGTAACAGTTTCAACAGGAGACTATGCTCCAATTCAAACACTGAGTAAGTGCATTGAACAAATCAATGACTGGATGTGTCAGAACTTTCTCCAATTAAACAAAGATAAAACTGAGGTAATGGTTTTTGGAGCTAAGGCAGAACGTATAAAAGTTAGCGCTGAGCTTCAGTCTGCAATGTTCAAAACAACAGATAAAGCCAGAAATCTAGGTGTAGTCATGGACTCTGACCTGAGTTTCAACAGCCACATTAAAACAGTTACTAAATCAGCCTACTATCACCTAAAGAACATATCTAGGATTAAAAGACTAATGTCGCAGCAGGATTTGGAAAAACTTGTCCATGCTTTTATCTTCAGTAGACTCGACTACTGCAATGGTGTCTTCACAGGTCTCACTAAAAAGTCTATTCGGAAGCTGCAGCTGATTCAGAACGCCGCTGCTCGAGTCCTCGCTAACACTAAGAAAGTGGATCACATCACTCCTGTTCTGAAGTCTTTACACTGGCTTCCTGTGTGTCAAAGAATAGATTTCAAAATACTGCTGCTGGTTTATAAAGCTTTGAATGGTTTAGGCCCAAAATACATTTCTGATCTACTGCTAAATTATGAACCATCCAGATCTCTCAGGTCTTCAGGGACTGGTCAGCTTTCTGTCCCCAGAGTCAGAACTAAACATGGTAAAGCAGCGTTCAGTTATTATGCTCCAAATATCTGGAACAAACTCCCAGAAACCTGCAGGTCCGCTGCAACTCTGACTACTTTTAAATCCAGACTAAAGACTTTTCTTTTTGTCGCTGCTTTTAATTGAACTATTCATATCTTAGACCGCACTGTAACTTTTATCCATGTATTTTTTCTTTTAGTGTTTATCCATGTATTTCTTCTTTTAATGTTTATTTTATTAGCTTTTCTTTTTAATGACTGATTTTAAATGCCATTTTCTTAATGTCTTTCATTTGTTGTAAAGCACTTTGAATTGCCTTGTGTTGAAAAGTGCTCTATAAATAAACTTGCCTTGCCTTGCCTTGCCTTGCCTTGCCTTGCCTTGCCTTGCCTATCATAATTCAGCGTCAGGTGGGGGGGTTCTGGAGGGGGGCCATAAGGCCTGAGGAGGTTAATCCATGGCTTCCATTGTTGAAAAATGGAATATAGTCCAGGTGTGTTGTCCCGCGGTCGGTCCAACAGTCCCCAGAATATAGTGGCATGTTGGGTTGCTTCTGGCTCAGTGGACTGGGCCAACATCATCTGAGAACCTGATTTTATGGTAGATGATGAACAATTGAAGGTCGTGCCATTTGGGAATGATATTATCAGTCCATCCGGAGAACAGAGGATGGAGGCATTCGCTTTGATCAGAATATCCCTGCCCATGAGGTTAGCCGGGCTTTTAGGTGCAAGAATATACTGGTGTAAGAATGTCTGTCCTGCTATCTTGGTGGATAACAGCGTGGAAAGCGGTATTTTTTCTATTTTTCCCGAAAACCCTATGACTGAGACTGTTGTAGATGAAAGGGACGCCTTGAAGACGGGAGAATTGATGGTGGAATATCTTGCCCCTGAGTCAACAAGGAATGATAGCTTTGAGTCTTTAACAGTCATATTAATGTATGGATCCGTCAGGCCCACACATCCAGAGTTCCCTGGGCGTCTTCATTCTCCGTAGTACTCCCCCTCATACAGGACAAACTGGCCATAGGGGGCTGCCATAGCATTAGGGGCAATGTGACCCTGGTTCGGTTGTTGCGGCAATGGGACAGCCTCCTGGGGTGTCTGGATACATGGTCTCTCTGATCCGTTCCCCCTTTCGTATCCTCTCTGTCCCCCTTTAGCCCGCCCCCTTCCTGGTGGGGCTTTATGTGGGCACTGCTTGAACCAGTGATCTGGCTGTCCGCAAATGAAACACACCTTCTGGTTTAAGTCCAATCCAGGAGTCATTCCAAAGCCACCTCGACCTCTGACCCCACCTCTGAACCCGCCTCTGAACCCGCCTCTGAACCCGCCCCTCTGTTGCCAAGAGCCATTATCGTAGACAAATTGGGGCTGACTATAGGGCGGACCCTGGTAGGAAAACCCCCCCTTTGGGTTTTGCGGCTCCTGTGGCTGCATGGCCGGCGCTACAGGGTGAACAATCAACTGTTTGGCATTCTTTTTGTCATTCTGAACTGTTTTCCGGGCTATTTCCAGCTGCGTTCGCAGTAACTGCACCCTCAACTCCTCTTCCTCAGTTTTACCCTCTGCATGTTGTCTGTTAAATCTACTCAAATGATGGGCTAAATGACGTTCCCACGTCTGTGTGTTTAACTGATCTACCTCTGGATTGTCCTCCATCAGACTTTTAATTTCTTTCGGCACCGCTGCAAGCACTGCCTTACGGAACATCTGTATATGTTGGTCATTATTATCTGGACTGTAATCAGTTGCCATTGTGTATTGTTGGCGTGCCCTGAGCAACATGGTTGCTGCAGCCTCTCCAGGTGTGAATGTAAACGACAGTGAACCGTAACCTCCCCCTGTCTGTGGGAAATGCTCTCTCATTGCTTTGCCCAGCTTGCTGTGAACATCATTAAAAGAAATAGGCACGTCATCTTTCAATGTCAATGTTCCTGATCTATCCTCAACTCTTTCTACCTCATAATAGGAAGTCTGTTGTGCTAATATTCTCCTGAAATCTCCCAGACAGATAGTCTGTCCTACAGCCATGTCCGCAAACCTTCGCATCCAATGTCTCCCTCCCTCAGTAGGCAATGGCATTTTATCGATCAGCGCATGTATGTCACCTAATGTGAAAGGATGATAAGCCGTTCTCCCATCTTGCGCGACCACTAAAGGCGCCTGTACTACTGGACAAATAAAGGCATGCTCGGTTGGGTGTTCTGCGGTGTGGTGAGACCTTAATCTGCAGCTAGTAAAATGTGCAGCTAGGTGCCTTCTCCTCTGCAAAAGCCCCTCTTACCTGTGGGGTTCCCCAAGGCTCGATTCTGGGCCCCATCCTTTTCTTACTGTACTTACTACCCCTAGGCTCAATTCTCACAAAACATAATATTCCCTTCCACTGCTACGCCGACGATGTACAGATATATCTCCCTCTCGAAGCAAGTGTCACACACTCATTACAACAGTTGATGGACTGCTTAACTGAGATAAAATCCTGGCTGAGCAAAAACTTTCTAAACCTCAACGAAAGCAAGACTGAGGTCATCTTTTTTGGACCCCAACCTCCAGCCTCCCAGGTTGATATTCTAGGCTCCCTCCAACAAAACATCCTCCCCTCAGTCACGAACCTTGGGGTGACCTTCTCCAGTACTTTTAAATTCGACAAGCAGGTCAGCAGCGTAGTCAAATCCTGCTTTTTTTAAATAAGACTTTTGGCCAAAACCAAGTCGTATTTATCTTTTAAAGACCTGGAAAGGGTCATCAACGCCTTTGTGACCTCGAGACTGGACTACTGCAACGCTCTGTATATGGGTATGGACCAGGCATCAATTAAACGCCTGCAGCTAGTCCAGAATGCAGCTGCACGTTTGCTGACTGGCCATAAAAAGCGTGACCACATCACCCCAATTCTGGCCTCACTGCACTGGCTTCCAGTTCGGTACAGAATTGATTTTAAAATCCTTTTATTTGTTTTTAAAGCACTAAATGGGCTGGCTCCGGCCTATATAGCTGAACTCCTCCAGCGCTACACCCCAGCCAGAGCTTTAAGGTCTGCTGACCATCTGCTGCTGGTAGTGCCCAAGACCAGGCTCAAAACCCGAGGGCACCGAGCCTTCGCAGCAGCTGGCCCGAGGCTCTGGAACACTCTGCCCCTCCACGTGAGGTCGGCCCAGACCCTAGGGGTTTTTAAATCCTTTCTCAAAACGCACTTCTTCTCTCAGGCCTTCTAGTCAGAGCGGAGCACGACTCCTGACTATTCCCTGTGTTTGTTTTATATCTGTTGTAAATTATTGTCTTTTATTGTGTTTATAAGTGTTTTTAATGCATGTACAGCACTTTGGCTCGACCAAAAATCGCTTTTAAATGTGCTTTATAAATAAAACTTGATTTGATTTGATTTGATTTGATTAATCTGTTACGAGGCATTGAAAGAACCTGATCTACCTCCATTAGTTCACTGATTGTTCCTGTCATAGATATCTGCTTAACTTTGCACCTCGCCCCCCTGCTGTCTTTCTCTTCCTGTCCTGTTTTATCGTAAAACTCCTCAGTTTCATGGCTTGCTGTGTCTCTCTCCCTTTTATGGCCCGCTCTCCCTTCACCACTGTCCCCCTTCGTACATGGGAAATAAGACGTAGACGTCTGGCGCGATCTGTTCTGAAAAGGCTCACCTCTCTCCCCCTCCTCAGCGCGCCTGTGTACATCTGTGTGCTGGCCTCTCCTCTCCCTAATTTCCTCTATATCTTCTACCGAGCTCTCATATCCGATCTGTTCCTGTCTCCCGACTTCCTCCTTGCGTCTATCTTGAATCTGTTGTTCGTAGCACCGCCTTTCTCGTATTTCCCTCTCGTCTAGGAGGTCAGTTGTGTATGTTATCTCTGTTTGTGTAGCGCCTGTGTGTCTCTCTGTAAGATCTGTCAGAAGGGAAGCCAATTGTTCTGAGTTGAGGTCCCTATTAAGTGGTCGACTGTCCCTGCTCGGGGAAACCCCCCCCTGGTCTGAGTTACAAGTAGGCCTCCACGTGGTGTGTGCGCTGTGTATTCTGTCTAACGAGGAGGAAACTTGTGTTTTTTTAACTTTTAGTCTTGTCTCTGGAGTAGGGACGCCCCCCAGCGGCGTCAATGCTACTGTTCCCATCATTCTATAGTTCCCTGAGCTTATGGCCGTCTCCTCTCCTTCTGTTTCCGATGCATCTGTCAATATCATTTGTAATTTATTTGCGCTTTCATCGGGCAGAGAATAAGGGGGAGGGGTTTGTGAAATTAAACTACCTAAATCCGGGTAAAGGAGAGAGGAGCGTGTGAGAATAGCAGGATTTAGTTTGGGCTCCGTTTGAGATTTGTGCTCTGAGTTAGAGACAACATTATTTTGCATTGTTCTAAAATATTCGACTCGTTCTGCGACATAGTCCAGAATGTCGCCATCTGTAGGCACCTCCGTGACTTTAACACCATGAGGGAACAGAAGAGTGTTAAATTCATCTGTTTTTATCGGGCTGTGGATTGCCATTGCACCCGGGAGATTTTGGTCTGTGACGGGAGGAATTGTAATTCCACTCATTGCGAGGGCAGCATTGTGACAAACCCTCCTCAATCTATCTAGTGCCTGCGTCTGTTTGTTCCATTTGCTACGAGCAAACCATCTGGGTTTCTGTTCGTTTAGGTGTGCAATTTGCTTTACAATCTGTCTTTCATATACATTCAATGCTGTGCCCAAATTACCTATAGTGTCGTCATCTCCCACTCTATTCTCTGTTATCATTTTATCGTGTAGGAATCGGAGATCAGTACAAGCCTTTTCTTTAGCCCCCTGTTTGACACCGCTTAAAATCAATCTCTTAATCTGTTCCCATTGCTCCCGGTAACTACCTGGAATTTCAGAATCGTTTTTAGCATTCTGTCGTTCCATATTCACTTCGCTTTTATTTATCTGACTCAATTAATATGTGCACTTCGCTTTTATTTATCTGACTCAATTAACATGTGCTCACATGTATTAATATACTGGGCTATTGTCGTAGTTACTATTAACGCGCTTCCCGTCTTCAATACCGGTCAGCAATGTAATGTTTAAACTTAGCGCTTGAAGCTAAATTCATATAACAATGTCAAATGTGTACTACCCCCTTTCAGCCACTAGATGGCAGCAGCAGACCACAAATGAGCCTCACTCATCCGAGTGCTTCATTGAGATCCATAAATATTGAGTAATTACCATAACACAGACCTCCGGCTCTTTAGCTTTTGAGCGTTCGTCTGTGCTGTAAAACCCCTCAGTTCCAGCCGGCGACCCGATCTGAAATCGGGTTTCCAGGTTCTGTCGTGCGGTACTCAAAACACGCAACCAACAGACTGCACCGGCTTTACGCCACTGTGGACTAAGATACCACAGATCCGCGCTAAACCGTTCTTATGTACGCGACTCAGGACTTTATCTACCTGTAGATCCGCGCCAAACTGTAATCAATATGTAACTGTCTATGTACGTCACGCCGGACTATATCTACCTGCGATCAACGACTATGTTTCTAAATATGCATTGTATATTCCATTTAAACTTTAAAAACACTGTGAAACGCCTTCAGACAATCCTAACATTTTAGTGTATTCAATCACAGACAATCGATTATCATAACAGGCGTCTGTAAGTACCTTTGAGTTGTGCAGGGCCCTGCGCGATTGTCTGAGGTGTTTAAAAGCGCTTATTCCCGACCCAATCCGGTCGTCTGAATCCCTCCTCAGCCCGTTATCTTGCACGTCGGGGCACCATATTGTTAGATATTATAATGGATTTACGCTCCACGTTTCAAATATCTCCGCGTCCGTCTGTGAGCTGTGTTATATGGAAGGAATTCAGTGCCACCAAGTCAACCATACTCTACTTTAATGGCAATATTACAATGCACCAGAAATCATTACATTCAATACAATAATACATACAATAATACAATATACTTGGAATACAATATACTTGGAAACCCAAATTACCTTGTGATCACGTCAGCCAGCCAGCAGAAAAGAGAGAGAATTCAGTTGTGTCTCTTCCCTTAAGCTGAAGCAATGGGACGGATCATCCGATCTCTCCCCTTTGATTGGCAGCCCAAATATCCTCAACACCCCAAATCTTAGTTCCCCCACTCACAGGTGGCGAGAGCATTTGCATACAGTGCAAGTCAAGACATGCGGCCACCTTCCCCCGTAGATCCTTTGTCCTAAAAAGTCCATATGGTCTCTCTGAAGTCACATGTGCTTGCCCAAATTCCAGCTCTCAGTTTTAACCCAAATCATTCTCATTTTTAAACTTATTCATTTGGAGCTAACATGAATACATTCAAATATTCCATTACAATATCTGCATGAAGATGACTCCACGTTTCTGAGGCTGAGGCTGTGTAAGTCAGCATAATAACTGTTTTCAATGTATGTGACGGATCATCAAAAAATATAGTTTATCTTGTTACATTGTTTCAGGAGCTCTATCGCAGGAAGACAATTATTTGAATTTGTATAGTGACAAAATTATAATAAATGATAGATTTAGTTTGAAAAAGTATGAACTGTCCTGGTGCCGTCTTCACACAAATATACCCCTTAAAACCTGTATGATTTAGTTTTCATATGTTTATTGAAATGAATTCGTCCATCTCTTTATATTATAGTATTACATGTATTATTTTCGGTTGTGTATTTGTGCTTTTCTATTGGATGTAGCGATTTAATTTCTCCAAGAGAGACAAAAATCACTAAAAGATCTGGTGGATATCTGACCAGTATTTCATCATGGAAGTTAAATCAGAATCATTTCATTATCCTGTGGAGGAAATGTTGTTTTGTGACAGTTGCTCAATTTTAGAACAAACAAATACATAGCTAAATGTATATATATACACAAGAAGTAAAAGTGTGAATTTCAAGATAATAAAAATATAATAAAAAGATGAATGTAACTATAGGAAGTAAAATCAAAAATTGGCAATGCAAAATAAAATAACCATATGTATATAAACATATAAAACAAACAAGAAATGAAAGCAGAAATGTTCAATATGATTTTAAATAACAATATTTATGTTGAAATAAGAAGTGAAAGTAAAAGAGGGCAATACAACACAGATATAATAAAATACATAAAAAGATGTACATTAACATAGGAAGTCAAAATAACAATGTGCAATACAAGATAAATAAAAAGACTAAAAGGATAATGTAACCTTACAGAGTTAAAGTAAAAATGTTGCAATACAAGTTGCAATTAAATAGAATGCAAATATGTATGGATAAATAAGAAGTTAAAGTTAAAATGTGCAATAAAATAACAATATTTACATAAAAAGTCAAATTGCACATTGTACAATATATAACAATATGTGATTCAATAATAATAAAGATATGAATGCCGAACTGTACAGTTAAATATTTTACAAAGTTCATTTCAAATTCATGCTGACCCGGAAGTTCAACCTCATAGCTTCTGCAAAGCAGCCTACCCGTTTTGTGAATGGGTGCTTCTGTGGCACGGTTTCACAGGTAGGTTGGCCATCTCCTTCTTCCTTTTCTTAGGTGTGAACGTCAGAGGAAGGCTCTGATCATGATGAGTGTGTAGCTTCACATCTTCCAAGATCTCGGTCAGTTGGTCAGTTAACGTTTTAAGGTAATCTTCATCTTGCAGATGGTATGTTAAGTCAGTAATCTCACGCAAGAGACTGGCACATTCCCTTCTTTGTTTAACCTTTCTTGGTCTTTTCCTTTCGGGCAAAGCGTTACATGGTGACTGCATTTCCACTGATACCGGTGTATATGTATGATCTGTGATGTCTGATCTGCCGCTGCCACCCATCTCACAGGAAGTCTGTCCCAGACATGCATTATCCAGGAGAAGAGGGGGTTATCCCTGTAATTAGATGCCAGTTTCTCCCAACCCCATTCATGCACATGATTAAAAACAGCACAGAAGTGCTTGCAGGGCAACTTGTGTGTTGTGTGAACTCGTCGTAGCTACTAACTTTTCTTCTTCATGTATTGTGTTCATTGTGTTTTGCTCTTTTCTTCATTTGTTATTTACGGGCGGCTGACCTGTAGGCGCAATACCGCCCCCTGGATTATAAATAGTGTAATACTGCCCTGAGTGACAGACTTTTTTCCCACTCGTAAAAAAAGGCGTATTCGCCTTGTGACTGCATGTGCCGAACCGTGACGTCCGAACCGCGACGGTACGGGACGAATACGGATACCGTTACACCCCTAGGAGCATGAAGTTAGCTTTACTGTAGCTCACCAAAGGTTAGCATGTTAAACTTGTTGGAGTAGATATCTCTGCTCCGCGCCGATCCTATGAGTTTGTTTTAAAAGAAGGAAAACTCAAAACAGCCAGGATAGGGAGTTAAACAATAATCTGCTTTAATGGTAAACACAACACAATACACCATACAGAGCACTCTGCAACAGTACTCCGGGCTCAATTCCTACCACCGGGTGATACGTACCACGACAGCCAGTCAGGAAGAGAGCATTGAGCATAATAATGTTACAGTATTTATACACATAAGCGGGGAGGAGTTTTGGCCGGTTTGCCTAGGCAATGAGTCAGCAGTTTGTTGATTCCATCTCCTTACAGTGTGTGTGTGTGTGTGTGTGTGTGTGTGTGTGTGTGTGTGTGTGTGTGTGTGTGTGTGTGTGTGTGTGTGTGTGTGTGTGTGTGTGTGTGTGTGTGTGTGTGTGTGTGTGTGTGTGTGTGTGTGTGTCTACCCTTAGGCAGGCCCACAGTCATGCTTTGGAGTCATATAATTTCACAGACAGAGGACTCTTTAACAGAACGCACACACATTCCCACTAAAACATCTTTAACACACATCTGTTTAAACCAATTATTCCAAAATGTGGCGGCAATTTAGTACTTATAACATGATAAAACAGATAGAAATCAACAAAACACAAACACACAGTTTAAGCAGTAATTATACCTAGCTACTACAATAAACACACACATCCTCCCTATGCATGTTTGACGCACACACCTCTTATCCTCCAGCTCACCACACCAATGTCACATGTCTTTTTCTAAGAAAGCCATATTTGTTGGGGTTTACCAGTCATCATCTCATGACCTCCTCAGGACCAGCTAACCAACAAAGCTTAACTGTTCCTCTACCCTAAGGCCATTTCTGAACTTCTCTTCCACTCCGAAGTCAGCTCACCCAGAATCAGAAGGACCATTGTCTCTCTAATTGTGTGTGACCCACTCGTCTCCTGCTCTTTAGGAGTCTTGAAATGAACGCACATACATTTCTCTCATTAATTTAAGTGTCCAGATTATACATACAACTTTTTACAGACAATCTACTGAGTTCTGCCCTTGAAAGCCCAAAAATGACTGTCTGAAACACTTATCAATGGGTAATTATTTTACTTAAAGCAGAGATCACAGATTGCCCTGTATCTTTACCTACTCACAAAATAGCCAAAAAACCACCTCCTGATTATTAACAAGTCAAGTGGAAGAAAAGACCATTCGCGCTAAATGTACTTCTACTGAAAATGGGACTTCATTATAGGAACATCAGTGTAAAAAACCTCTATGATTAAGAGGAAAAAATTGACTTGTCCATCCAAGTTTTAATACACATATATTAGATGACATTAAAAATGAATATACCAGAAATACGCTGTATCAAACTTTCTGTATAATACTTTACATCAATTTCCACAAGCTGGCCTTTATGTGGCAGCTCGCTTAATACAAAGAGGGGTTTTGTGCTTCATTGTAAACTTTTCTTACAAATGTGTGTTAATCTACCTGAAATTGTAGGGACAGTTTTTTTCTACTCAACTATACAGACCATTATTGAGGAGATGCAAAACATACTGTAAATGAGTTGGGTTTGACTTATACTTTGAGTAATGTTACTTTGCTGCTAAAAAATGAAACATTATCAGATGAGGACATCACCAAAGTGTGTGAGTCTGTCAGGGGATTTGATCTGTTCTCTGCATGTCGTATGAATTAAAAAATATTGTAAAAAATTGTAAAATGTAAGTCTCTCGCTCTTGTCATCGTTCAGGCTTTGCATTTGAACTCCTATGACTGGTTGCGGAGTTGAAGGGAACGACTCCCTGGCCTTCCTGACATCCAGGAAAAAGGTGAGATTCTAATCCATTTCAATGCCAACAGCAAGACATTGTTTTTAACTTTTTTAATATGATTTTTTGGGTAATTTCTGTTTTATTGGATAGTAGAAATCTACTGCAACCTAACACCAGAGAGAGAGAGATAGAGGGAGGAGATGATATGCAGCAAAAAGCCGAGGCGGATGGTTGCTGCTCCGTGTGGAACGTGTTCTATCAGGTAAAGCACTTTGGTACCCAGTTATTTATGGTATTGAGTTTGAATTTAGCCTTTGGAATGTCATTTCCAACAGTGCATTGTAATGACTGAAAAAACATCTCTTTGTCTCTTAACATTCCTATAATAATTTGTTTTTTCATTGTTGATATTGTTTTGTTCTTTATTTTTGTTGTGAGAATCACTTTGCAATTGTGTAAGTGCTATATACATAATTATACTAATATTTTTGTTGTTACCATCAATACCATTATTAAAAATGTTTTCTTTGTTTTCTTTATTTATCGCTGCAGAAAGGATCATGCCAGCCCACATCACAACACCTGATCAAGAACTTGTGAATCTTCAGGCAGAAAAGATGAAAACACCTGTTCAAAGTTCCAGTTTCCTGTACATGGAACCATGCCTGTCCTCTGTTCCACATGTCTTCAGTCAGTCCTGGGGCCTGTACTACGAAGCAGGATTTTCGCTTAGCCGGCTAACTTCAGGGAAAACTCCGGCTGGTTCTCTTTTTAGGAGGCTAGATCTCCATGGTAGCTTATGCTGAGCGGCTAACCTGCCCCGGAGCAGGTTAGGTTGCAGGATAAGAGATCAACTCAGTGAAAGCACCGCCTGCTGACCAATCAGAGCTCTGCGTGCGGAGTTTAAAGCGATCAAGTCATATTACAGGAGAAAGGAAATACAGTTTAAATTGCCGTTGCAGGAAAGACGGCCGGCAAAAATCACAGACTGTGTGAACGTGAAATTTAATAGAATATCACCTCCCATCTTCAGAGCGATCTGACTATTATAACTATTAGGGAAATAATTGTCCTCGACTCCTAGATATGACGTGCATGACTAACCCTGACGTCTGTTTATCTCCTTTAAGGACATAGGCTGCTTCCGCCATAAAGTTATTGTTCCCATTCTGTGACCGGTCAACACTAGGTCACAGATGGTCTGTTGTTGTGGGTGCACTGGGACACTTCCTTCTTTGTTGTTTGTGGCCTCCAAGGTATGAGATCTTCGAGGCCATAAACGATGGAGGCAAGTGGACTCAGTGTGCCCAACTGTCTAAACTATCTTATCAAAATATGTTGATCACTCTCTGTGAAACCAGTTAAATGGGCTAACAAGAGAGAGGCGCTTCAGAATTGACGTGGCAACCCACCCGTGCAGTCTCACCGTGACTGCTGTGACTTGTGATGTGAATCCTCCGGCCGTAACTCCAAATAAATCATCAGTGTTTGACATCAAAAGCTCCTGCTCTACCGTGTCTCCTTCCTGAGTCGGTGACTCCTATTGCAATTGCTACACAGAAGTTTCCTCCACAATAACATTAGCGTTAGCAAAGCTTACTTAAATATCCGCCACAACATAAGTAACCGGATCAAAGTAACATTAAGTACAGTCCGCGGCACTGCGAGTGCAGACGTCGATGTGTCCCATTATCATTCATATCACATCATAATATATCATATATTTCCTTATCTGAGTCAGCTGAGCCGTATCTGGCCGTGCAATACTCACAGCGTCACATACTGTATGCAGAAATATTATTTTAAGCAACACATTAAGTTGACGAAACACTCGAGTCAAATGTAATTAAAGTCAGATCGTGTCTTAGACGGGGCAGTGATATCATAAACCTGTTAATGTATGCATTCAAACACTTTTTCTTTTATCAGCTGTATTCACCTTGCAGGTATGTGGCTTTGATCCTGGTTAAAGTGTTTAAGTCATGGATGTTTAAAGTTTAACTTCTTCATATTTGACTAATATTAAAGTTCACTTTTCATTCAGGAAGTATGACGCGCTGCGCTGTCAGTACACTTCTCCATGTTTGTGATTGGTCGAATGCTCCAAATACCACCCCTTTCATGTGAACGCGCACCTAACTAGATAGGACACGGCTGGCTTGAGCGATCCACTTGATAACCCGCGTCGTAGGACAGTTTAGCGAGAGCGCGTATGTTTTGGATTAGGCCAACCGGCTAACTCAAACATATCCAGGTTAGGTTGAACTAGCTTCGTAGTACAGGCCTCTGTACCCTATGACTCGGACACAGGGTCGGCTCTAGAACAAATCGAATGGGGGGGCAATCATTTACCAAGGGGGGGCACACACTGCCATCAACAACCAACACACAAACACCAACACAACTTCAATTAAAAAAAACATGCTGTAAAGTTTGTCTTTCACACACATTGCAGGGGTGTAGTGCTATTGTATAGCGCACCTATGACTTGTGCATACATGCACGGTTGTGACATGACCACCAAAACAGAAACATATGGACATAGGCCATGTGAACATGTTTTAGGTGGGGGTGGACCTCCTCTAGGAGGGTCTGGGGGTATGCTCCCCCGGGAAGATTATTTTTAAAATATTGAAGTTAAAAGCATCAATCTGGTGCACTTTGAGAGCAAAGTGGAGAGATCTATGGATACATCTCTCAACACCTACATGAAACAGAACTGTACACAGATTTACTTTTTCTTTATGGATATTTTACAAATCACTCCCCTTTTAAACTGTATTCTTGTGTTACTGTCCTATAGTATTTCATACCCGTTTTTCATTTATTCTCCTATTTTTTAATAACTATAATGATCATATAAAGGTGTACCTCGCAAATACTCGTTTACATAAATGGTGACCAAACCGTTTGAGACCCACTGAGATAATCTAAACACTGAGAGAGTCCTTACCTCACTGAGCTGAGGTTATAAGATCTTCTCAGTCTGACAGGAGAGGACTCTCCTCCACTTTGGTGTAGAAACAGCTCTTTATACCCGTTAGCATAGCTAGCTAACCAGATGCTAACAACAACATTCCACGTTACCGCTCGCACACTCACAAAATGCGCTCGTGCCACACACGCACAGAGCCGAGCTAGAATTAAACACTTAGACCCAGAAGTACTTGTACTGTACTGTATATCATATTATTTTCGATGGCTTTACTGTATAATCAGTGTAAGAGATGAACAGATCGCCACTGGGCTTTCATCTACACACTGGCACAGCCACGTAATGATAACAAAACAAAGGTCGGGGTCATTGGTCAAGCAACACACCAATCAGAGAGCAGTAGTACACCTCAGGCTGTGTTTTATATTTGTATTCTTTATCTCTGATGTATTTCACACAAAAAACCGTTAGTAGAAACGTTTTCACTTATATGATTAAAAGAAAAAAAACTGCAAAGTGACAAGGCTTGCCCGCCCTGCGTTGGGGGGGCAGTGGGCACAGTGAGTCATTTGGGGGGGCATGGCCCGCGAATGACCCCCCATGACGCCAACCCTGCTCGGACACTAGTTCTACCAAGGCTTATTAGAGGTAAGAGTGGTAGGAGAGGAGTGGAGTTATCTTTGTATTTAGGCTGCAAGTCGACAAAGGTGATCAGATGCTAATAATGATCCGATTAATTTGATATCGATTGTCTGCCAATACCGAATCCTGATCCGCTTCTTCTATTTCCCAGATAATACAGCTGCACCGTGTACACTAGCTCTATTTGTTTTTGCCATTGTAATTCACCATAAGCAATTGTTGACTGTAACGTCTAGACTCTATGCCAGAGGTGCCCAGTACGTGGACCGCGGGGGTAATGCTGGTAGATCGCGAGTCATTAAAAAAAATAAAATAATCCAGCTCCGTTAAAATAGACAAAACAGGTTTTGATCCCTCCTCGTGGAGAGGCATTATCGGTGTTCACAAGGCATATGACAGCGACTTCCCTCCGAGTAGCGAGTTGAGAAAGAGAAAGGTCATGTATTATTGCTACACAAACATTATATCGCAGTCTTAGTGTCGCCAACTCGTTTCTAACATGCAAAAAGACAAACAAATGCGTCTATGGTCGGTGTATTTTCGACCTTTCCAATCTCTCTCTCCCGTCTGTGTGCGAGGGGGCGGGGCAGTTTACACAAACGCAGCTGCTACATGCAGCAACACACACACGGAGGAGATGGCGGAGAGAAGCATTCCAATGTGTGGTTAAATGTTACCCGTCTCGATGTGGACAATGCTCCTTGCCAAGAGTGTTTAGCATGTAAGTGCGGTAACACGAGCAATTTGTCGAAACATTTAGCAAAAGTGCTCCACATCCAGACGGAGGAATGCACCGGGTTCCACTGTCTTTCTGTAGGCCCATCCACGAGTAACTTTTCCACGTCAAGTGTTATGTGCTAGCAGCAACACACGGAGTTAACTCAATGATACAAACATGGGTTAATGATTAGAGGTAACAGAGTTACTCTTTATTTTGTTAAAGTTTCAGCTATTCTGTTTACAGTTCTGTCATCAGATTATTTAATACGATTTGTTAAAACATTGTTGTTTCTTTTGATGTGAAATATTTTTATTTTTTTTGCAGGTCACCCTTGAAAAAGAGATCTTTTGATCTCAAGGGGCTTTCACCTGGTTAAATAAAGGCTACAAACAAACAAACAATTTATTTTATTTAAATAAAAAGCAATGTTAATTTTGTTCACAATTTGTTTAGTTCATTTAATAATATATGTATTTTTGAATGAAGTATTCATCTTTATTGTCTTCATTGTTAGTTTCCACATGCCTAAAACAACCTCAAGCTAAATCTAGAAGTTGATGGCTAAATAAGAGCGTTTGAGAAATTGTGCAAATTAATCGATAGATTAATCGGTTATCAAATTAGTCGTTTGTTGCAGCCCTATTATCCCATGTATAAATAAAACGTGTTATTCAGCAACCCTTGCAATTTGGGATTTTATTTTTGGTTGGTAGACCTCGGTGAGCTGGTCATTTCAACAGTAGCTCACCAGCCAAAAAAGTGTGGGCACCCCTGCTCTATGCCAACCAACTGTAAGTTGTAATGTATTATACTTTAACGGTTCTGGCAACCACAGCAGCCCAAATGTTAACGTAAATGTCAAGTTTTCTTTTTACAGTGTACTTATATCTGTACATTTCTTTTCAGTTTGCTTCAAGAAGTGGCTTCAACAGACAGAAATGCAGGCCAGATTGGGAAAGGCTGGACGCTACACAACGGGAAACATTATGGACATGAACAAGGAAAAACAAAAAACACTTTCTTTGTTGCCTTGTTCTTATCATATATAGTGTTACGGTTTTTGTTACCATTTAAATATTGAATTCTATGTATTACTTTTATTTTAAATCAACTGCACCGGTTTTAGATAATATATTTATTTTGATGTGAAGGTTGATTTGCAGGTTGGTTGTTATTTGTATAATTATTGTATTGTTACTGTGTATTTTATTATATTAACTAGCTATTTATTAAATTAAAATACTATTATGAACACTATACAATGTCTTTATTTTGGTAGATACCAGAATACATGACACAATGAATCTTTGTAATATATTTATGTTCTCTTGTTTAAATAATCATCAGTATTTAATGTGTGCTGGTCACCTGGAATCCTGGTAAGCTCCCAGCAGGGTATATTTAATACTATTATTAAACATAAGCTGATGATAGATGGATAAACCAGCCATCCTGGACAGCTAAAGTGTCCAAAATCCCTCTCCAGCCAACCATTCCAGCCTACTATCTACTGGCTGGTCAATTTACAACAGCCTGACCAGCTACATTTATCTAAGCTGTTTTTTTCTGCAGAGTCATTATTATTTATTTACTATTTTTTGAGAATCTCTATGAATTTTAGTCAAATGTATATACCAGTCTCTGTTCTGTTGCCTGAGCCAAGTTTGCCTGCTACATTACGATATATTATTATTGATTTACTATTTATTGAGAATCTCTGTATGAATTAAAGTCAAATGTATACCAGTCTGTGTTCTGTTGCCGCATCGGATCTCCACCAAATCCAGGATCATCACCCCCCTAGTTCGCTCCCTTCTGTATCTCTACCGCTACTTGAATACTGTGGCTCAAACTGGTATGGTTCCACCACGTTAGACTCGCCCGCATGATCTGATTCCACCACACCAGCATCCTCTTCAATAAAATCCTCCTCTTCTTGAAAGTGCACCGAGTCTTGACGACTCACTGTCACTCGATTCTGTCTCCAGAGTCCGACATCAGCCATATAGGTAGTGTATTATTCAACAAGTGTTCTACTCGTGACGTGCGTGACGTCACTAACCGGCGAAAGCTGTTTTGTTCGCTGCGGTCGTGTAACATCGGAAGTGAGCATGGAAAGTTGTAATAAACCACGATTTATAAATACAGCGGGCATATTGTCATGAATGACATGATTTCCCATTAATAATAGTAAATATATTATCGTAATAAGAACAGTATTGTCCTTCATTTCGTAAGCTCTTTAATGTATGCATTGTAGTATATACATTGTCGTTGTATTTTTTCATTATGTATAGAATATAGCATGTATAGATATATATATATATATATTTATTTATTACTATTGCTGTAAATTCTGCTTCTATTCAGTTATTGTCAAACTCAGTTCAACTCATGCATGGCTTATTACCACTGCAGATTTTGTGCCCATCTAAGAAATAGGATGTTCTCTGCTGTTTCCGCTCATTTTGGTGTCCTCTCTTTGCACAAGTAGTCTCCTTGGAGAGATTTATGTTGGAGCTTATCTTTCCAAGTAGTACCAAATGCTTTTCACCTGGAAAATCATATAACATTGCATAATGTGTTGTGTCAATCACTCATCACACACAACTTAAATCTTTAATGTGTAACAGAACACACAGGCCCACCCCACACACATTGCCTATAGTATTATGTTAAACACACTCCCATACACACATATTCTATCTATTATAAAGGTTATAATAAGTACAGGCTAGTCTGGCAGATAGCCTGTACCCACAGGCTGGCAGTGACTCCAGAGTAAACTGCTCTCACAAGAGATAATACATTTGTAGCTGCCTATCTCTGCACATCTTTAGATAATTAGGCTAGGGCCACCTGTGATTTAAGGGGTAGCCTACCAAAAAAAATATGTCTCTCCATGTGGATAAAATGTAGGGTTGAAACATTGATGAACATGTTCACCACAATTATTTTTCAATGAGTATTAGCCAACTTTAAGTTGTAGGTGGTTATGTGAGCATTATTTTAATTTTTGTTATGTTTCTAACACTAACCCATACTCATACACACACATCGTTACCACAGGTTTTGATCTCTCTCACTCTCTCTCTCAAAGGTATTTAAATAATATAACGTTATAACGTTACTTACCATTAGTCATTTCATTCATTTGGTCTCGTCTCTTGACCATCGCCTCAGGGGTGTAACGGGTGTAACAGGGAACTCCATCGTTCGCTACACCTGTAGTCACGGGCCCTCTCAATCTCTTGAGCGCTGTCCTCGCTTAATGCCGTACGGACTGAAGTGTCTCAGCCACCGGGTCGTTCAGCAGTGGTCGCTCCTCGGTGGTGTCCTCATCCTCTTCAGCATCCGTGGTCTGAGGGCTGCTGTCAGTGTCAGGGCTGTCTGACTCTGAATCGGAGCCGGATAACGGGGCAACTTCAACCGGGGCTGTCAAAAAGTAATCAGTGATCAGCTGAACCCATTGCTCATCAGAGGCTGTCCCTCTCACAATGTTGGAGTTCAACAGTCTTGCGATTTGCTCTTCTCTAGAATCCATCGATCTGATTAGCGGCTAATAAATTGTCAAAGTACGGAGGAAAAATATTTCCGTTTTACTGGGGGAAGGTCGCGAGGAATAATGTTGGTTTATATATAGTGTGTGTGTGTGTTTGTGTATTTTTGCGTTTGTGTGTGTGACGGGGTTATATTCCTCCATTGGATACATAGGCTTAGTCGGTTGTTTAAGCTCCAAAAAAACTTTATTTATCATCAGCCACAAAAAAATATATACTGTCCGACAAAAAGGTAAAAAGTATAACGTAAATAAACAAAATCACAGTTTACCAAATGAGGTTGTCTGTCCCTCTAACCACATCCTAGCTGTTGCCTTCACTGCAACACCCTGCCGAATGATTCTTCCAGGGCCAACATCGTCCCTTTTGTACCCATAGCCCCTCCCCACAGGCTTACCGTCAACCAGTTACACAAATTATCTCCAAACCACATTGTCAACATAAATGTAATTTCCTCAAACATGAGGAAACTATCCGACCCAAACATACACAGGTTAACTACCTCTTAACACAGTTATTCCCCATAATTAATAAACGCAAAATAAATAATAAATTGCATCCTATTTAAATCACGGAAGTGATGCGCCTCTGTCTTTTCCACCTTCCCTTTACTGGGGAGACGGCGGCGAAACTCCGCCCGCCGCTTCCCACGTAAGTATGGTGTAATATACTTATTTATTGACGAACGGAAGAGAGCAGGAAATGTGTGTGTGTGTGTGTGTGTGTGTGTGTGTGTGTGTGTGTGTGTGTCAGTGGCGGAGTCAGTCACTCTGTGATCCGCTCCGTCACAGTGTGTATTGTGTTTGTTTCCCGGGGAAAACACTCACAAGAAACACTGGCTGTTGTTATGCCAGCTGTGACGTTACGTTACTCCGTTCCCCGCTTGTAATTATGCCGTTACAAGCTTCAAAGTTCTATTTATCATCTGAATTTGGCGAAAAACAAGTTTAATATTCTGAAAGCCAAGACTTTGTTTATTTGAAATCAGATGAAAATAAACTGTCACGGACTCTGCCATGTTATCTATGTTATACGCTTTTCATGCATAATGTCAGCCAGAGGGAAGGAGAGCAGCGCTGCGGAAGAGCAGCGTGAGAGCTGTCATCTTCCCTTTACAAAATCGTGTGATTTTGGAAATAAAAGTGTCATATTCTGAAAGCCAAGACTTTGTTTATTTGAAATCAAACAAAACACCAAAACCCCGAAAAACTAGTTTTTTACACAAATCCAGATTTTTTTTTTTAAATGAGCCGTTGCGACTTCCGACTGATTTCGATAGAGCGGGTCACATATGTGATTTGTAAATGTAAAACACCATCCGCAAATGCATTTAAAAGATTTACAAACTCACAAATACATTTGCAAATGTGAAACGGATCTGAAAATACGCAAAATATTTTTACAAAGAAAAAAAGATCTGTGAATACCTTGTCAATAACATTGACTGCACTATCCTATCCAATGTTTGCTCAAACATCTGTGGCATCAATATCCCTCTAGTTTGCCACCGAACGTCCCCCATGCAGGTATGTCATGTCGACAATACTGCTGATGATCTCAGGGATAAAGAATAAATCAAAGAAGGATTCCACGTCATGAATTCTTATTTATGCCACTCGTAATGGCATAACGCGTGGGCCCTGAAACCAAACCTCTGGCAGCAGGAATGTAGCGCGACGTTTCCTCGTGAGAGGGAAACCAGATTTGAAAATGTTTTGATGTCCACCCACTGCCACGATGGACACGATCCTCCGGATAGGATAGTGCAGAGGAATGTAGCGCAGCTACGGGATGGGATCCTCTGTGTCCTCTCCACTTTCAGGGGAAGGGTCGGACGAAGAACGATCAGACTCCACCGCAAACATCTGATCATTTCTCTAAGCATGGCTTCACGTGGCGGCGCAACAAATATTCTTGTTACTCCTGGGGCAATCTCTGGTGCTATCATACACCACACCAGATTCTCCTTCTCAGGGTGTTTCTGTTACAGAGGATGAGTCTTGCAGCTGAAGTTACGGGCTGCATGAGAGCTCTTGTCCCACAGAGAAGCTCCTCTTCATCTTACTGCTTGTTGCGTATCACAGGAATGAAATGACCATTGTTGCAGAAGGAGGGGGGGTTTTTAGAACCCACCTTGTCTCTGCATGTCTTTTGGCGAAAGGAGCACAATCATAACAGGAGGGAAATCATAAAAACACACCAAGATGCCAGGTTAAACAATAATCTGTTTTAATAATAAAAGGTAATAATACAATACACTTTCAAAGGGGTGGGGCGGGCCCCCACTCCCTGCTCTGGTTCTGATGCCGGGAGATCCTTTCATCTGGACGGCAGGAGGAAAAGAGAAAGAACCAAAAAATAGAATAGCTTATATGCAGAAAATAAACCCAGGAGGAGCTGTGGTCAGTTTCTCATTGGGAGATCCAAAAAAGATGGCTTCTCTTAGCGAATCAGCGCGTGCCAGCAGAGGGTAATAAACTATTGTCTCTGAGCTGATAATAAAAAACATCTGGTGTCTGTTATCTCCTTTTCCTGCATAGATTTTCACACCCCCTCACTCATTCCAGAGACTTGTTCACAAAGATACACTTATTAATACTCTCATATTTCCAGCTTTTGTTTACACACTGCTATTACTAATACAAAGTAATTAAACACATATATACAAAGTAATTAAACACACATATACCATTCAAGATATGTAGACTTCCCTGAAACATGACATACTGGAGATCTTAAGCAGAAGAACTCTCATCCACCTAGTCCTGCTTAACTCCCCCTTCCCCCACAGAGCAATAAAACCTGTTTAGCACCCAGGCACCCAGGAATGTTTGAAGCAAGTTTAGTCCTCACATTTATGAAAGGATAAAACAGAGAAATCAATACAAAACACAAACACAGGTATTGTTTGAACAGTATTCACTTAACTGCTACTATTGATAATTACCAGAGAAACTCCAGGGGGCTCTTTCAATATCTGGAAATTGCAACAAGACTTTCTGCCATTTCTAATGTAACACTCTTCCCAAATATCAGAGGATATAATCTTTACCATCCAGCCAAACTACACATATTTGAAGCTTTGGCTTTGCAGCCAGGTGTTTTTATTTACTTCAAGGAGTGTATGTATCGCTGTGTATGTCTGTTTGACATTATCAAAGGACTTTGAAGTTCCAAACAATTCAAAACATCGAGGTCAAGCTGGGTCAAGATCATAAATCTGTTTACCCCAAAGACACATGAATTAGATCATGTGTCTTTGAATTAGATCAAATGTAAAGGTCAGCCGAATTAGTGTTGATACTGCAAGGAGACATATTGTGTGAAGAGAAATTGAAGATGTTGTTTAATTGTTCATATATTTATGATCCACGTCACGGCGGCATTTCTTCACTTTTTCCAATGGTCTTCTCATCAGGGCTCTATAAATAAAGAACTACGGCAGATCTGTAATATCAGGGTATATGCAGGAATCCTGAAGTCAAATTTAATACCTTTTAAGACCTTTTTTAAGACCCTTTCCATACATTTTAAGACCTCATCGCAACTTCGAGTTCTAACCGGTTACATTGGCGACACACTTTACTACACATTTACTATATTGATTGTAAGATAGCACAACTAAACAGAGTGCAGACAGACTACTGAAGCCTCCTCTCCACATGAACTTCAACCTCTCTGTGAAGGTCAGGTTTAATGCAGTATGCTGCTTTGTTGCTTCTGTACTCTGTGCTCTTTCATTCCAGTAAAACTCCTCAGAAACCATTAGAAACCAGTATTTGACCAATAAACAATACAATTGACAAAACTTTGAACTATGAAATATATTAAACTTTGGTGAGCTTCAGCGGGGTAATGCCATATAGGAGCTCCCTCACAAATACCCAGGGGTTAAATTGGGCTGGGGCTGTCCGGGGCAAAGCCCGGCACATAGGACGATGCTCTGACGTCATCACCCTCACACATTTGTCATATGTTTACAAAAAACGATATACATGTTAAGACCTTTCTCGTTCTTAATATAGACTATATTTAGGGTCGATATGTGTTGACCTTACATTAAAATAGCAGATCTCTGTGAGCGGATATAGTTTGGCTTAGACCCCGGCCCCACGAGGACGCGTACAGTAAAACGCATACGCAAACGCAAAAAAGTCTTCCGTTCACACGCATTCGATTCATTAACGTGTCCGTTCACACGAGACCGCTGGAAATGCTGGAAACGCTGTAGTACATATGCCAGGCCTGTAAGTGGCGCTGCTGCCGCCACAAAATACACCAATATAATATAAACACCAAATCCCAGCATGCATTGCGGCTAAAACATCCAATCAGTGAGCTTAAACCATAGCTGAGGATCTTGGGTAATCGCTCGAAATGCCTACGTCTGTTTCCGGTTATTTTTATTTTGAAATTCAGTTCCTGACGGACGCCAAAAAAGCCAGAGATTATGGAATTAAACCAATAAGTAAAAGCAAGGATAATTGTGTGTTATTGGTGAGTAAATAACAGTGTGTTATTTTGAAAAGAATAACAAATTAGAAGGACATTTTTTTTTGAAAAATACAGATTTCAGTATCCTGAGGCTCTGAGCCCCATTTATTTTCCTCACAGACGGCAACACTAAAGGTCTAAAATAAAGACCTAAATGAATATTTGGGATGTTCTTGCCTTTAGATTCTCCCAATAAGTCCAAGTACAGAGGGTGACTTTGCTGTAAAAAAACACATTTCCAACCATGAATGTGTACACATTCATGAAGTAATCTTTGTCATAACTAGCAAACTAAACATCATGTTCATCTACTGTACAAATAATCAGAAATAACAACTCATATTAATCACATAAAATGACATCAAAACGCATTTTAATGGCCAAATGAACCTTAAAATAGGCATTTTCCACCGAGAATAACACGAAGGTCGGCCATTGTTGTTGATCACGTGGTCTATGAAGGTCTATGGGACGCCCTGCCCGTAGAAGCCTGACGGTCAAGGGGTACCCTATACGTAATATAGCGACGGGGAGGGGTCCTGACCGTCCGTCAATATGTGACGGGATGGGAGTGAGAACGTGTTGCCGTTACCAGGACCGTGTGAGGCTGATAACTAGGGCGGTTCCGTCAATACACACACAGCTCCGGCAGCAGCAGCAGCAGCAGCAGCAGCAGCAGCAGCAGCAGCAGCAGCCGCGGGGAGTGGCGGGAGTGAGAGCGCGGGAGCGTCGGTCAGAGATTCAGCAAAACGAAAACGCGAACTGTGCACCATAAGTATTGTTTTTCTAACGTTTGCTAACTTCCAAATTAGTCAGTATAATGATTTCAATAATGACAAGCAACGTATGTTTAGTATTTATTGTTGTAAGTTAATGTTGCTAGCTTGTTAAACCCACTTGCTAAGTCATAATGGATAATGTTAGCTAGAATTGGCGTGGGGACTTCATTTGCATAACTAATGGCGCAGTTGCTATTTATTTTCATGTGTAATCATGTGTTTCATGTGTGTGTTTTCAAGACTTTGGGAGACAACAGTACTGCAGATTCACCTACAGCCAGTGATGCTGGGCTTATAGACCCAGAGCAAGAGGTCGTCTCTCCACTGGTTCCTCAGCCAACATCTGTGCTTCACTGCGGCACACAGTGTAACCTCAGACTTTTCTATCGTTCATCAGGTAAATGTAACACAGAAGTAGCGCGCCCATTTTACATCAAAACGCGGTAAAGACTCGGCATAGTTTTTGTACATGTTAAAAACATATTATAAAAACATCTCAGTATGATGCAGGCTGTTACAACTCCAAGCCTTCTATGACCTCAATAATTAACATATAAATGAATTAAAACATCTCAGCCCGAATGTCAACAAAACCTGAACATAAGCTTTGTAAAGGTAGATTGTATGGCAGGGCTGTTGTTTATGGCACGCACAATTATATAATATATATCTTTTTATCCTAGCTGTCCAGGTACAGCCCAGGATGGTCAGTGTGGGGTGTCAGACAGAATCTCCACTGCCCAGTCCTGCACATAGTGATCAAATCAAATCAAATCAAGTTTTATTTATATAGCACATTTAAAAGCGATTTTTGGTCGAGCCAAAGTGCTGTACATGCAATAAAAAACACTTATAATCACAATAAAAGACAATAATTTACAACAGATATATAACAAACACAGGGAATAGTCAGGAGTCGTGCTCCGCTCTGACTAGAAGGCCAGAGAGAAGAAGTGAGTTTTTAGTGAGGATTTAAAAACCCCTAGGGTCTGGGCCGACCTCACGTGGAGGGGCAGAGTGTTCCAGAGCCTGGGGCCAGCTGCTGCGAAGGCTCGGTGCCCTCGGGTTTTGAGCCTGGTCTTGGGCACTACCAGCAGCAGATGGTCAGCAGACCTTAAAGCTCTGGCTGGGGTGTAGCGCTGGAGGAGTTCAACTATATAGGAAGGAGCCAGCCCATTTAGAGCTTTAAAAACAAATAAAAGGATTTTAAAATCAATTCTGAACCGAACTGGAAGCCAGTGCAGTGAGGCCAGAATTGGGGTGATGTGGTCACGCTTTTTATGGCCAGTCAGCAAACGTGCAGCTGCATTTTGGACCAGCTGCAGGCGTTTAATTGACGCGTGGTCCATACCCACATACAGAGCGTTACAATAGTCCAGCCTTGAGGTAACAAAGGCGTTGATGACCCTTTCCATGTCTTTAAAAGATAAATAGGACTTGGTTTTGGCCAATTGGACAGTGTCTGTACTCCGGACATAGAGCTGTTGGCGGTGAGTTTGAGGCCGTATTTTCTACCGAGAGAGTTCTCACACGCCATTGCTGTTATTGTTTACATCCCGCCGGGTGCCACAGAGGCACGGGCGTCGCAGGCGAATGACGTCATCCACTCCTCCGTCGCGGGATTACAGACACAGCACCCCAGTGCATTCATCATGGTTAATGGAGATTTTAACCAGGTAAAAGTCTCCAAAAGCCTCTCAAACTTCAGCCAGTATGTGACCGGTGGCACTAGAAAAAATATAACACTGGACCTGCTGTATGCCAATGTTAAGGAGGCGTACAGCTCCACCATCCTCCCCCCCCTTGGCAACTCAGACCACAACCTGATAAAGCTTGTTCCCAAATACAAGCCCCTTGTCAGGAGACAGCCAGCTACCACCAGGACTGTACAGCAGTGGTCAGAGGAAGTCGTGGAGGAGTTGAGGGAGTGCTACAGGTCAACAGACTGGGACATGTTTCAGAGGGTTCACGGTGAGGATATAAATGGACTCTCCCATTGCATCACCGACTACATCCGTTTTTGTGAGGAGAGCATTGTACCGACCAAAAAGGTACGTTGCTTTCCAAACAACAAGCCCTGGATCAATGGGCACATTAAAGCCCTCTTGAACAGGAAGAAGAGGGCTTTCATGGCTCGAGACACTGTGGGGGCTAAAACTGTGCAGAAGGAGCTGAAGAAGGAGCTACGGGCAGCCAAGGAGAAATACAAAGACCAGTTGGAGGGCCATCTGGAGGCCAATAGCTCTAAAGAAGTGTGGGGAGGGGTGAGAAAAATCACCGGGTACAAACAATCAGGCACGGCTGTGCAGGGGACCCCCGAAGGTGCGAATGAGCTGAACCTGTTCTTCAACAGGTTTGACCTTCCCATCTCCAGCTCAACAGGACTGCAGGGGTTCCAAAACATCATGCCGCCTCCTCCCCCCCCCCCCCCCCCCTCCTTCTCCTTCTTCATCTTCTCCTTCTCCAAACACACCCAACACCACTCCAGGGGGGACATCAGCCGATCCCAGCAGTTTCAGACCACTAATAATCACCATTGGACAAGTGAGGAATCAGCTGTCAAAGATCAACGTGAGGAAGGCAAGGGGGCCTGATAACACCAACCCCAGAGTGCTCAAGGCGTGTGCTGGACAACTAGCAGGCGTTCTTCAACACCTCTTCAGTCTCTCCCTGAAGCTGATGAGGGTGCCGGACATCTGGAAGACGTCTTGCATTGTCCCGGTGCCCAAAAAGACACGCCCCAGCACTCCAGGAGACTACAGGCCTGTTGCTCTGACCTCACACGTCATGAAAATCTTTGAGAGACTGATTCTGCAGCACCTCAAACCCCTCGTGTGTGACTCCATGGACCCTCTACAGTTTGCCTACCAGGAGAACATTGGTGTGGAGGACGCCATCATCTACATGCTCCATAGAGCCTACACACAGCTGGAGGAACCGCACACCTCACTAAGAATCCTGTTCTTCGACTTCTCCAGCGCCTTCAACACTATCCAGCCACACCTGCTAGCTGAGAAGCTGTCAGTGATGCAGGTGGATCACAGCATGGTGGCCTGGATCACAGACTACCTCACCAACAGACCTCAGTATGTCAGACTGCAGGGCAGCGTGTCTGATGTGCTGCTGAGCAACACCGGAGCCCCCCAGGGAACTGTGCTGTCACCATTCCTGTTCACCCTCTACACCTCCGACTTCCGCTTCAACTCCGGCTCATGCCACCTTCAAAAGTTCTCGGACGACTCCTCCATCGTCAGCTGCATCACAGATGACGATGAGGAGGAATACAGGACCCTGGTGGAGAACTTTGTAGGCTGGTGTGACGACAATCAACTCCAGCTCAACATCAGCAAGACTAAGGAGCTGGTGGTGGACTTCAGGCGGAGCAGGAAGAGACCTCGGACCCCCTCACCATCAAGGGGAAGGAGGTAGAGGTGGTGAGCAGCTACAAGTTCCTGGGAGTGCAGCTGAACAATAAACTGGACTGGACAGACAACACTGATGCTCTCCTCAGGAAGGGACAGAGCAAGCTGTTCTTCCTGAGGAGGCTCAGGTCCTTCAACGTGTGCACGAGGCTGCTGCAGACGTTCTACCAGTCTGTGGTGGCCAGTGTGCTCTTCTTTGCCGTGGCGTGCTGGGGTGGAAACACACACGCTAGGGACACTGTCAGGCTGAACAAGCTGGTAAGGAAGGCTAGCTCTGTAGTCGGAGTAAATCTGAACAATCTGGAGGAGGTGGCGGAGGGGAGGACGAGGAAGAAGCTCGACAGCATCCTAGAGAACCCCTCCCACCCACTCCATGCAGAGCTAGTGAAGATGAGGAGCACGTTCAGCCACAGACTCATCCCTCCACAACAACGCACCAAGCGCCTCGGACAGTCCTTTGTGCCTGTAGCCATCAGGCTGCACAACAAGGGGTTAAATATGAAAAATAAATCAAATTAAATCACTGGTCATAAATATACACTGTCTCCACAACCCATGTTAACTTGTCACTTTAACTTATTCCGCACTTTAGAATTCAGATGATGACAAAATATGTATATATGCTGACAGTTATTTTACTCTTATTTTTATTCATCTTCTATTTTCATAGTCTTTTATTATTACTATCATTATTTCCTTGATTTTATGTTATTTATTATTTATTTTAGATTGTATTGATCTGTGTGAATCTTTGCTGTACTGTTTTTTCACGCTTACCCTGTTGCTGCTTTGTACAAACTGAATTTCCTCTCGGGGATTAATAAAGGTTCATCTTATCTTATCTTATCAATAGTCTTATTTTAAAAAAGCAGGATTTGACTACGCTGCTGACCTGCTTATCGAATTTAAAGTGTTCGTCAAGGTCACGCCAAGGTTCATGACCGAGGGGAGGATGTTTTGTTGGAGGGAGCCCAGAATATCAACCTGAGAGGCTGGGGGTTGTGGTCCAAAAAAGATGACCTCCGTCTTGCCCTCGTTAAGTTTCAAGAAATTGTTGCTCAGCCAGGATTTGATCTCCGTTAAGCAGTCCATCAGCTGCTGTAGTGACTGTTTGATGTTTGCTTTGAGCGGGAGATATATCTGGACGTCGTCAGCGTAGCAGTGGAAGGGAATATTATGTTTTGTTAGAATAGAACCTAGGGGTAGTATGTACAGTAGGAACAGGATGGGGCCCAGAATCGAGCCTTGGGGGACCCCACAGGTAAGAGGGGCTTTGGCAGAGGAGAAGGCACCTAGCTGCACTGAGAAGCTACGGTCCTTAAGGTAGGACCTGAACCACGCGAGGGCAGAGCCTGTGATGCCAGCGGACTGTTCAAGCCGTGACAGCAGGATGCCATGGTCCACGGTGTCGAAGGCAGCTGTCCAGGTCCAACAGCACCAAGACAGCTGGGCTACCTGAGTCGGCGGCTAGGAGCAGATCGTTAAAAACTCTTAAAAGGGCTGTTTCAGTGCTGTGCATGGGTTTTGAAGCCAGACTGAAACTTTTCATGGATGCCATCAAGGATTAAGAAAGACTGCAGCTGGGCGTAGACTACGCGCTCCAGGGCTTTTGATAAAAACGGTAGCTGGGAGATGGGCCTAAAATTTGCGAGAGTGGAGGGGTCGAGACTTTTCTTTTTAAGTAGTGGCGTAACCACGGCATGTTTAAAGGCAGCTGGGACACATCCTGAGGTAAGAGAAGTGTTTAAAAGTAATAAAATACTTGCTCCAACTGAATGAAAAACCTCTTTGAGAAGGCGTGAGGGAATGCTGTCAGAGGAGCAGTTTGTCGGCCGCAGGTGCTCCACTATGTCCGAGAGAGAAGAGAGGGAAATAGGCTCAAAGTGGTCGAGGACAGCAGGGCACAGAGAGGGAGCAGGATCGGGGGTAGCACTAGTGTGAGCTAGCCTAAGAGCAGACATTTTTCCAATACAAAATTTAAGAAACTTATCGCAGAGAGCAGGCGATGGCACAACAGAAGAAACATCACGGGGATTAATGATGGATTTGAGGACATTAAAAAGAACCTGAGGTTTATGGCTGTTTTTAGAGATGAACAGAGAAATGTGCTCTGTTTTGGCTGCCGTCTGGTAGTCAGACAGGGAAGCACGAAGGATTTCCAGGGAGACATGGAGTTTATCCTTTTTCCACTTTCTTTCAGCACGCCTGCAAGCGCGTCTGAGAGCACGAGTACAGTCATTGAGCCACGGTTCTGATAGAACTTTGTTGCGTCTAAGCGTAAAAGGAGCAACAGAATCCAGTATTGGTGTGCATGTCAAGTCAAACATAGAGAGAAGCTCATCAGCATTAAAAGCACAGTCCACATCTAATTTACAGATAGGAGAAGCGTTAAAAACATCAGAGAACTGTGAGGCAGTCAAGGGGTTAATCGAACGCAGACGACGCGCAGGGGCACGGGACTCGACTCCTGCGGAAGGGATGGAGGTTGTAAACAGAACCGGTAAATGGTCTGAGATACGCGTTGCTGCACATATTTCATCCACAGATACAGACAGTCCAAACGACAATACCAAGTCCAAAGTGTGTCCTTTTTCGTGTGTTGGGCCAGCCACAGACTGAACGAGACCAAAAGAATCAAGGAGATTTAAAAAGTCCCTAACCAGAGGCCTGGACTCACAACACACATGGACATTGAAGTCTCCGGAGATCAAAACACGATCATAATTCACCATGATCCCGGACAGAAAGTCAGAAAAGTCATTTATGAAATCCTTATTGCGCTTGGCGGACGATACACAACTGCGCAGAGTATAGGCGAGGCCGGGTTCAGTTCAAAGAGCTGCAACTCAAAGCTAGCATAGGTAGTTACAGGGTGAAGCAATCGGCACTGGAGGCTAGCTCTAAACACCGAAGCTATGCCCCCGCCATGGCCGGTGGCACGGGGGGAGCTAAAGAATGTACAATCAGGAGGAAGAAGATCAAAGAATGATGTGTACTCGCCAGCGTGTGCCCAGGTCTCCGTCAGGAACATGAAATCCAGTTCACGGGAGGTGAAGAAGTCGTTCAGCAGGAACGTTTTGTTAGCTATCGACCTAGCATTTAGCAAAGCCAGACGTAGTTTTCGCTCCGGGCTTGCCGACGGTGTAGTTCGTCTCAGCTGTCGAAGATGTCCGTGTTGAACGCCGCGCGGGCCGGGAGCTGCCAGTCGGGCAGGAGGAGCAGTCAGTCGGACAGGAGGAGCTGCCAGCGGGCCCAGCAGAGTCCGCAGCTCCGGAAAGACGGGGCGAATCCACCGATCCCTCACATGACGTGCAGCGGGAGGGCCATGACATCCGAGGCGTGGATAGGTCCCGGAAGAAGCCGTCAGGTAAGCCTTAAGGTGGACCAGTGCACCACCACGCTTGCCCCGTCGTCTGAAGCGCTTTCGGCGAGGCAGGATGGAGGGCAACCTGCGCAGGTAGAAAGGTATGTCCAACAGTAGAGGGGGGGGGACGATTTATGGTTGCCAGATGTGGTTTTGGGCAGCAGTATCAACTCCAGTGAGGGTCTGAGGTGGAGGAGGGCTTGGCGATCATAGACGAGCAGAGCAGAGACATTCTGACAAACATAAAACAAAAACAGGATAGCTATAGGTAGAGAGCTGAGCGAGCGGTGAGCCGACACAGGCGCCATCTTGAATCACGTCAATCACGATGATGAGTCATCTTCTGTAACCATGGACCACCCTGGGGATATGCCATGGAGCCCAGAGGAGGAAATGATGAGCGAGTCGTCTGACGAGGAACCATCAAAAGAGCCACTGCAGCAAACTAATGTTGATCTCAAGTAAGGCTTCTTTTAATTTGAGATGATGTATATTACCAAATTGTGTCAGTCAGAAATAACAAGTGTTTTTTTGTTTTTTTCAGTGCTGCTGACAAGTTCATTGTGTGCCAAACCCAGCTGATGTCCTTGTTCACCATTTGCCCTTCCTGTTGTGGGGAAACCCAGGGTAATGTGGAGCAGCAAGAGGGAACATAAAGATAAAACAAGTAAGAGGATATGTGTGAATTTACGGACCGAAATCGCCAGGTAAATACACACAAGAACATTTTCTTACTAGTTAGTAAGTAATTAAGGTGTTGTGTTTCACTCTTTAGGTTGCCAAGTGGGTGCGGGAGGAGTTGTGTCCAGGAGGAACGAGTCATTTCTTTGATATCTGGCATATTGGTAAAAGTATGTATCTTGATGTTGGTAGGTTTGATTAGGCTGAAATTTGTTTATAATTACATTTTCTTTTTTAACATTTTGTTTCTGTTGTGAAACAGATCCAGGGAAAGCTTTGGATGCTGCTGCAAAGGAGAGGGAGTGTGAGGACCTGAAGCTGTGGAGGCCAGCCATCATCAATCACCTGTACTGGACTGCAGCTTCCACTCCTGATGGAGATCCAGATGTGATGGAAGCCAAGTGGCAAAGTATGGTGAATCATGTTCAGGACATCCATGAACACGGCACTCCTGCATTTCCCTGCTGTGCACATCCACCTCTGGAGGGAGAAGCAAGGGACAAGGAGTGGCTGGAACCAGGTAACGTACTCTGTACACTGTGTTGCTGAAACATCTTAGTCGTCCAAGTCAATTCAATTCAATTCAAAACCTTTATTTATCCAGGTAAAATCCCATTGAGATCAATTATCTCTTTTTCAAGGGAGACCTGCAGCAGTAGGTTCCACAAGAAGACATAAAATCATAAACAACACAACAACAGAAGGACATCATACAGCAAAATGTACAGGGATTACAATTTACATATCTAACCACATGTACAGGTACCAACAGCATCTGATTTTGTAGCATCCAACCGAGCTTTAAAAACATGTAGTGGTACTAGCTTGGTAATTTTCCATTCTTTTTGCAGACTGTTCCATATAGTGGAGCTGCACATCTAAAAGCTTTCTTCCCTAAGACAGTCCTAGCACTTGGCAAATTTAATAAAACCACAGCATGCGATCTCAGGCAATAAGTACTTTCAATTCGCAGAGAGATCAGGGAGCAGATATAAGATGGTAGTTTATCCAACATGGCTTTGTAAATGAAAAAGTACCAGTGACTGAGCCTCCGTACAGTAGGTGATGGCATAACCGCCTTGGTATACAGGGTACAGTGATGCGTAAGTGCTTTACAATTTGTCAAAAATCTCAGTGCACTGATACGCAGCATCTAACTTGCTCAGGTAATTGGCAGGTGCATTCATATATAACAAATCACCATAGTGCAGCACAGGTAAAAAGGTCACAGTGACTAGCCTTTTCCTGGCCTCAAGCGAGAAACAGGACTTATTTCTGTAAAAGAAACCTAGCCTAACCCTCAGCTTTTTAAGCAGGTTATTTCCATGACATTTAAAAGTGAGACAATCATCAAGCCAGATACCCAGGTATTTGTAACAGGTAACCACTTCAAGTTGTATTCCTTGCGTGGTTACAATATCCAAAGCAGTCTCCGGTGTATTTTTAGCTTTAGCTTTAGAAAAGAGCATTACCTTGGTTTATCCACATTTAAAAGAAGCTTAAGCTCAGAGAGCTGAGCCTGAATAATGTTAAAAAACAGCCTGTAATTTAACAACAGCCTCGTTAATCGAGGGACCTGCACAGTACATAACGGTATCGTCCGCATAAAAATGTAAGGTTGCTCCTTCGACATTTTCACCTAAACTATTAATATAGATAGAGAATAATAGCGGACCTAAAACTGAACCTCGTGGTACACCATTAGTGATGTTTAACCACTCAGAAGACAGCCTATCAAACTGAACACATTGGGACCTTTCAGAAAGGTAGTTCACAAACCACCCCACTGCATGGCTGGATATGCCAATACTGACCAGCCTCTGCTTCTAAATGCGATGATCGACGGTATCAAAAGCTTTGGATAGGTCAACAAATAGAGCTGCACAACTCTGTTTATTATCCAAAATACTCGTAATATCATTTACCACTTTCATTGTGGCAGTGATGGTGCTATGTTGCTTTCTGAAGCCTGACTGATGTTTAGACAGGATGTCATTTGTACATAAAAACTCCTTTACTTGTTCACTCACTAAGCGTTCAAGAACCTTAGCCAGAACTGACCATTTAGAGATGGGTCTATAATTGTTTAATAAGGTGGCCTCCCCTCCTTTTAGTAGTGGCAGGACATACGCTGACTTCCATACTTTTGGGATTTTGTTCGTGCTGAGAGAGGTTAAATAGAGTAGTAAGAGGTGGAGCAATACAATCTGCAGCTATCTTTAAAAAGAAAGGTTCTACGTTGTCCGGACCAGCCGGCTTTTTAGGATCTAGCTTGGATAAGACTTCACGAACAACATCAACAGTAAAAGGAGTAAAACTGAAAGGGTTTTCCAGACCACATTGTTCTGAGTCACCGACTGTGGTGTTCACAGAAGCAGAATTAGAAACAGAATGAAACAGATTGCCACAGGACACAAAATGCTCATTACAATTTTTTAACATGGTAGCCCTATCCGATATAGTGCCAGATGCTGTGGTAAGGCACGGAGGTAGCTCATTACGGATATCACCGGTGGATATCGATTTTATAGATTTCCAGAATTTTCTAGGGTTATTCAGGTTCTTTGTGGTAACTGACAGATAATACTTAGATTTAGCACTTTTGACATGTGAAGTGAAAGCTATTTGTTAGCTGCCTAAAACGCAGCCATTCTACCTCTGAGCCTGATTTTCTAGCCTTTGCCCAGGCCTCGTTTCTCTCATGTAGGAGACTAGATAATTCAGCAGAAAACCAAGGATTGTCTCGTCCCTTCACTCTAAATGTACGCAGGGGTGCATGTCTATCTATAATTTCCATAAAACCAAGATAAAAATAAGACCATGCGGTTTCTACATCAGCACACAAATCGATTTTTCCCCAATCAAACCCAAACAGATCATGTACAAAACCCTGCTCCACAAAATGTTTTATGTCTCTCTTGATGATAATACGAGGTTTAACTTTTTGGACTTTTGTGTCCCTAATTGTGGCTACAACACAGTGGTCACTCAGATCATTCGCAAATACTCCCACAGCTGAGTATTTATAGGGAATATTACTTAGAATGAGATCAATTAGGGAGGATTTATTTGGGGACTTAATATTAGGGTGAGTAGGACTGTCAACAATCTGAGTAACATTCAAAGAGATACAAAGGTTTTTAAAATCCTCTGACACTGCAGTTAACCAGTCCCAGTTAAAATCTCCAAGTAGCACTATTTCCTCGTAGTCTAGTTGTGATAAAAGATTTGCTAGCGAAGACAAGGAGTCTTTGACAGCTGAGGGGGGTCTGTAACAGCCCACGACCATGACCTGTTGACCCTTTGCCACTTCTATATTTAAGGCTAAAAATTCAAATTGCTTACTGATAGATTTGGAAACTGAACTCATTCTTAACATAAATGGCAACGCCACCACCTTTATTAGGCTGGTCGGTACGATACACATTATAACCATTTAAGGCAATGTCAGAGGCCAAAATAGATTTATTTAGCCATGTTTCTGATAAAACAATGACGTCAGCGTCAGTCGAGCTCGCCCAAATATGGACAAAATCTGCGCACATTCAAGTGGATGAAACCCAACCCAGATCTAGCTTTAAAATCAGCAGGAGTAGCGATCTGACTACTACTACTGGGCGGACCAGGGTTAGGTTGTACATTTCCTGACAGTAATAACAACAACAAAAACAGGCATCTTTTCCTCTTAAGCGACACACATACATTGTCATCTACTTTAGAATCACCGGAAAAGTCTGCGAGAGTGGTATTTGAGCTTAAGAAGCAGTCCTGAAGAACCATCATCGCAGGAAAAACAAAAAAGACAAACATATTTTGTCGAGCAGATTGACTGTGACAAGGCAAACCGGTAATTGTTTGTGTAACACATCCGAACCTTTGCAGGGGATGCCCACTGCGGGTGGCAGAACAGACCTGAATCCAGTAGACTCCTTAGAATGACAAGAGATCTTCTCATAGTCCAAAATAGTTAACAGGCACAGCAGAATCCCGATATGGGCCATTTTCCCAGACCAGCACACAGAATCCGCGATGTTCCTGGAGCAAAATCAGCACAGCAGCAAAGGACAGACGAAAACAGCAGCGTGGAAGCGCTCCGGTCCCTCCGTGGTATCCCCGGGGTGAAAGCAGGCCTCTGCAACAGCAGAACCAGGACAGGTGGAAAGCAGGCCCCAGCGGTGGTAAAATCCTCCTCCGTACAGCAGCACACGCCCGGTGGAAGCAGGCAAGCCCGAAGCGTGGATCCACTCCGTTCTTCTCCGCGAACGACTCCGGGGTAAAAACCTCTCCAGTACAGCCGTATTCTACAGGTGGGAGCAGGCCTCCGTAGATCGCAGATCGCAGAATCGCAGGCAGCAACAGGTGGAGCCGCTCAGTCTCCTCGCGACGAGCAGGCCTCCGTAAATCGCAGATCGCATGCAGCAACAGGTGGAGCCGCTCCGTCTCTTCGCGACGTCTCACCTCAGTACACCTCAGTACAGCCGTACTCGACAGGTGGGAGTAGGCCTCGGCAGATCGCAGACAACTAAAACTACTACTTGTATAAGCAGGGATGGCTAAAAGTTTGTAAGCAGGAGAGCTAGATGCTAACAGATGCCAGATGAGAGTCTTGATAAGAGTAATAGCAGAGTGCTTGTTGGTGCTTAGTTTATTTTGGTTCCAGAGCCCTCCCTCAATATATAACCCAAAGTGTGCCAACACATTAACAAGGCGTTA
This sequence comes from Harpagifer antarcticus, assembly GCA_902827135.1. NCBI lineage: Eukaryota > Metazoa > Chordata > Actinopteri > Perciformes > Harpagiferidae > Harpagifer > Harpagifer antarcticus. Next base: position 220,588 of record CADEHL010001092.1, on the reverse strand, counting down.
TATAAATAATTTGTTAACTAACCTTTGAGAAGAAATCCATGCCTACACACAGCAATTTCAACACCTTCTTCATCCAACTTGTTGGCTCGCTTAGAGGTCTCCCTTGCTGCTGTCCAGTGAGATTCCCCACACATGAACATATTAATATATAAACATATTCTATTTATATTTAAAATGTGTGCATTTTATTATAAAGTTGTGTATATTTACAGACTGTTGCAAAAACTAAGAAGTAGTAACATTTTCTTGGCTGTGGACTTGTACTCTACATAATTATGTTGAGGTCATGGTAATCTAATTCAATAAACAATAACTGCATTGAACAGATAGCATTTTCTGACTCGTAAAATGATTGGATATGGTGTCATTTGGTAAATGATTCTGTGTTAAAAAATGTATATCTTTAAAAACTGCATTGGTGTAATAGGGCGGGCCATACTATTGTTTTTTTGTAAATCGATCGAGAGGAGTGTTCAAATAACGTATTTTGGTGGTTATTAATGAAAAGACACTATATCAATCAATCAATGTTTATTTGTGTAAATTGAAAAAATACCACATTTACAGCATAGGTAGACAAAATGTTTGGAAATGCATGTGTATGCGAACACATAGTGCGAACACACTATGATTGTGATTAATTGTATTGATCGTCACGAAAATGAGGCCACTCAAAACCATTGTAAATTCCTCCTCCTTCTTCTGGGAACTGTCTTCTGATGGCAGACACAACACATGAGGGTAAGGGCTTCCTAATGTGCCTGCCTAGAACTCCATAGGCCCAGCGGATGACCTGCCTGTAAGCTGTGTAGCGGTATTGCCTGGGGATAGGGACACAATATCTACAGGTAAACTTGATAGCCTTGTTAACATCATCAACAAGTGTTATATAATATATAATCTACAAGTTCTGGGTTTTGAAACCTGCTAACACTCTGGGTCAATAGCAACTGTATTATCTTTAATAGTATTTATCTTTTTAATTGTAATCTAAACATACTGTCTGCTGGCCTGAAGCGGGCCATGCTCCTGCCTGAAGTTCATGTAGGCTATCTGTAGCACAAAGGGATTCAGACAGCATGCTTCAAAGCCTGGGTGCAGTGTCAGGCATGTTATGTCTGGTCTGGGGGTGAGGTTCTCCACCAGGGCCAGTGTCCGTGGTCAGTGTCCGTGGCGTCCAGTTGTGACGCTCCTAGGCTCCTTCAGCTTCATAAAGGGACGCAAATAGCTTTCAACTGATTGCAATGTATTCCCATCTGCGGCGGGATTTGACGCTCATGGAAGCACGGCATTCGTTTGTGTCGGCTGCCCTTAAAGCGTCCAGTGTGAGCGTCCATTCTCATTGGATAACGGAGAATTGTACACCTGGAAGTAAGTATTCCCCTTACTGTCGATTGATTTTACAGTGATATCTGCACTACTCATCGACTAAAAAACACCAGATTATCCTTGTTAATTACACAACATTGATTGGTTTAAATTGTGTGCAATGCTTTTGTATTTTTCCCCTTCGATTCGGAGAAACAAATATTTTTTCGGAGTAAAGGATGGCAGAACACTACACTACCCAGAATCCCCAGCTATCGTTTAGGACTACACAGTGTGCTCTGTTTGACAAACCCTGTGATAGTCCTCAAGCTCTGTGATTGGAGAGTGTGCTCCGAGGGTTACGCCAAGCCTCGAACAGCACTTGAAATGGGATGGAACCACGGCAGACTGTCCAAAACTGGATTTGAACGGGTCCACCGTGTCTCCCCCTCCCCCCCCCCCCGTCCCCAGAACTACACATGCTGGCTATTGTGTTTCGCAACATGTTCTCTATCTATGGCACGTCTCTACTGGGAGTTGTAGTTTTAAAAGACGTTTTCGTATTTCCCATAATAAGAAGTTGCCAGTATTAAACTGTTTAGGGGATAGGAAACACTCAAATTTAAAACATATAATTAATTAATTGGTTGAAAATTCCTTGTGCCCATAATGGGCAGCATTAATATATATACCCACATGCCAGCTAAGGTCAGAAGAGCTTTATTTAACAGCTGGTCTTATGTTTGTGACCCCTGTTGTTAATTGATAACATTACATTAATTAATAAGCCTGAAACATGCACTTGTCAAGGTTCAGAGGCAAATTTTGCAAATATGGCAGTAGCCATCGATCAGCTTAAGATAAGATATACTTTATTGATCCCAAGTTGGAACATTTGCGTTACATCAACATGTGTAACAGTTGTAAATATGCAGTGGTGTTTATTTGTAAATCATTTAGTATAATCACACAAATTCTGTGTTTTATATTTAACAATTCTGTGTTCTTTATTTATTGATTGTTCAATACCTGACAAGGCCGGAGATGAAATATCTACATACATCTTATAAGAGTATAATACATTATGTATAATATCAGTTAAAATAAGTGCTTCAACATAGTTAACATTGCTGGAGGTATTCACAAATATTGATAGATGTCCTGTAATGCACTGTTGAGGAACCTGCGACCCAAGTTTTTCATTCAATGCATAACTACACCATAGTTGTGTATATGATATGTCAATAAACCTTAGAAAATCTTGAAATCTTGAAAGGGATGTGCAAAATAGTCATTATATACAGTCTTTAATGAACTATTAGTAGAGAATAACGAGTAATGAATATACTTTATAGGGATCCTATTAATATCTAATAATAAAAAAGAATGAAATGCAATAACATGCTTTAACCACTAGGTGTCCCTTTATATCAGCTGTGCACCTTTATGGTGTAAATACAGCCTATCTACCAATTGGATCAAATATAAAAGTCAGCCGAATTAGTGTTGATACTGCAAGGAGACGTATTGTGTGAAAAGAAATGTAAGATGTTGTTTAATGGCTGATATATTTATGATCCACGTCACGTTTTCAGTTCCTCATGTTTGTCTAGAAGTCTTCTCATCAGGGCTCTATAAATACAGAACTACGGCAGATATGTAATATTTAATGCAGCCGAACCGTGTATTACAATGCCGTTATGTGATGACTTTCAAAGAGAAAAGCAAGCACACTCGGAATAAAGTATTATTTTATTTTTTTTAAATGTTTTCGGTCTGTTTCCGGTATTTGTTAATGACGATGTGCTGTGAGATGTGAGACTGGAATTGCACAGGGGAAAATAACGTATCTTTAGATGCGGATTTTGTTAAACTAATACGTTTGCGCTGTGGACCAACACTATACATTGACGGGGAAGGGGGTAGCAATAAAGATAACACCATTAAACAGTTGCACAACATAACAGAAATAATATCGATAGCAGCGTCCCTAGCAACCACCTTGGTAACAATGAAAACGTTCTATGGACGCAATTTCCTGAAGTAATCTTCGTAATAACTAGCAAACTAAAGATCATGTACATCCACTGCACACATAATCTGAAATAACAACTCATATTTCTCGCATCAAATGACATCAAAACGCATTTTAATGGCCAAACTAACCTTAAAATAGGCATTTTCCACCGAGAATAAAACGAAGTTCGGCCATGTTTTTTTTTTCTGCAGCGAGAAATGTGAAGATCACGTGACATAGACGCCAGCCATTGGAATGAATGGTGAAAAAAAACGGGGTTTGTCAAACAGAGCACATGGTGTAGTCCTAAACGATAGCTGGGGATTCTGGGTAGTGTAGTGTCTTCTGGCATCCTTTACTCCAAAAAAATATTTGTTTCTCCGAATCGAAGGGGAAAAATACAAAAGCATTGCACACAATTTAAACCAATCAATGTTGTGTAATTAACAAGGATAATCTGGTGTTTTTTAGTCGATGAGTAGTGCAGATATCACTGTAAAATCAATCGACAGTATTGGGAATACTTACTTCCGGGTGTACAATTCTCCGTTATCCAATGAGAATGGACGCTCACATTGCCTTTAAGGGCAGCCGACACAAACGAATGCCGTGCTTCCATGAGCGTCAAATCCTGCCGCAGATGGGAATACATTGCAATCAGTTGAAAGCTATTTGCGTCCCTTTATGACGCTGAAGGAGCCTAGGAGTGTCACAACTGCACGCCATGGACACTGACCAAACGTCGCTCCTGGACGATTATGGAGTGAGAGTGTGTTGGCTCCTGGTCTCTTGGACGCCTAGCAGGCTCATAATTATAAGGTTGTGGTCCGTCATATGCATTTGAATATTCATGTTCAACTTCTTCTGTGTCTTCTGTGTCGAAACTAGCATTGGGATCCATGTTTATTAATACGTTACACCAGCCGCTCTCCCCCTTGTTTACCCTTGTCACACGTGGGAGGTCACGTGCCGAGGCTTTTTTATGCGGAAGTGAACATTTCTTACAAAAACGACGCCAGATGTCACTGTAGTGTATATTTCTGTATAATTTTTTTTAAATCTAGTGTATTCATCATTTTCCTACACATTTATTCACAGGTGTCTTTAACCTGGAAGTTGCTCTTTAATGCAAATTTGCCATAGATTATGGCATAATGCATGCTCAAGCAGCAAGCAGGCCATAGGCCAGGAGCAGCTCATCTCCTGTTTTTGACAAAGCAGCTCACAGATTTCTCTATTTTATTTTACTTATAATACTTTAAATATTGTTCAGAAGTAGTTTTCCTATTTATTCCTAAATGTTTTTGGTGTTGTTTTTCGATTTGCACTCAAATCTGTTTTGCACAAAAGTTTATTATACTTGTGTTTTTATATTGCCACAGATGCTGTCCGCATCTGTGAGGGGCGTGGCTCACACACAGTCCATGACACAGCCAAGTCAGGAAACTCCGCGTGCAGCAGTGTAGCAGCTAAATTAATAATATAGAGACAAGCAGGAGACAAGGTGTGACTTACTCGAGGGGAATTTGAAGTTAAATGGAAGTGGTTGCGAAACCTAATACCACATCTCCGGTGCGGGAATATTTTGGATTTAAACCAAATCAACGAGGCAAACCTACGGACTTGAATGAGCCGGGCAGTGTGTTGCATTTGTTTTAAGGCGAGACACGGCAGACAAAAACATCAATTTTCAAGCACTGGTCAATTTTGAGATGTTGTGCTATTTTGATTCTATAACATGTTTTCTTTCAGGCTTTTGGAAGGAAAACGTACAAAATACACATTTAAGTGTTTATTTTACTATAGTTTGTCTATTTGCGTCTGTAGATCTGTGTCTCTCCTGCACAATCTCATCGGATCCAAATATGGTCATTTCCTTTGTATCAGCAACCAATCGTGAAAGCACAAAGGGGTCTTATACCAAGAAACGAAATCTCATTGGCTGGTGTCAATTTCTGACAACGTGATTCGTTCAGATGCGTCACGTGGTGTGCTAAAACACTTCCTGGTTAGTTTTCCGCTAGAAATGTAAATCTCAAAATGGCAAAAGAACGGCGGAAAAAACGTTCACAGAGAAGACGACAACAATTGTCACTTGCACGAAGCAAGGTTATACAAAAAAGAAATGACCCCGAACATGAAATACCTTCACGGAGTGCGTCGATGCGCAAGCTGTCATCCAAAGAACAGGAGGGTTTAGCTAGCGCCTCACTGCAATCTTTAAAGGTCGTTTTCTCAAAATGAGTTTTTTCTCCTACTCTTGAGTTCGAAATGTCAACTTCAGTAGCACGTAGATACACCAAACCTTCCAGTTATATTCCTATCAATATTATGAAGGCTTTTACCGAAGGGTTTGTTCATATATCATTCATAGCCTGAATTATACAACATTGTATACCTAAAAACATGGCAAAAATGGATATTTTAGGGCTGTTGACAGTATTTTCTGATTTATGGAGTGATAAAAAGAGATATCCAATATCCCTTCTGTAAAAGCCTTAGATGCTAATATGACTACAAAATAAAACAAGAATTTTGAACCTGGCTTTATCCAAAGTTCAGATTTCGATTCCTGAAATGTGTGAAAATATGCACATATTTAATGAGATATGGCTAATTTGCATACTTAAACATGTTATTTCAGATAACTTATAATAAAAAAACAATTGTCTTATTGTAAGTAATTAACTGGAGAATTTTCTAGCGGATAAAAAAATGTTGTAGCCCAGTTACAAGCATCTGCTGTTGCTGAGAGCACTGTCCAAGCAATGGTGGGGTCCATGGAAGAGCTTGTAAATGATATTCATAGACAAGCAAGAGATGCAGTTCTCAACTGCAGTTCAGAGGTCCAAGGCACTGATTTGAGTAAAAAGTTGGAAAATTGTTTTGATCTGCTAGAAAATCCTTTCACATCCTTTAAAACCTGCAGGCTTTTGCAACGTGCCCTGCTGGCTGTAACCGATAAGTTATAGGCAGCTGGCTTACACAGGGGGGATATGTGAGAAACACGTGTTACTGATGACTCAGTGCAAAAAGTTGGAAAATGAACACACTTTATTTTACTCACAACGTCAGAACCGGCTCTGCTTCATCGGAGGCTCTCGTGGAGCAGACCAGGAGCGGGGGAGCCTCACTCCCCTTTGACTCGCCGCCGGGAGACGATGTCTCTGGGTTAGCGGAGACGTGGGACGGAGCCCCTGCAGCCGCCGAAGGGCGAGCCTGACGCCGAGGCGGTTGCTGCGTGCTGGCGACTTGAAAGGCACACTGGTGCACCCGGTCGGCCTGGCGGGCGACATACTGGTCTCTGGGGGCGCACAACGTAGGGCGCCGTCCGGCGATTATGTTGGCCTGTCTTACCCGAAAAAACGCCGTCAGGCTCGGCTCCAGAGAAGAACCCGGCTGGGAAACCAGCATCTGTGAACCCCTCCACCTTGGTAAGGGGAACAAATGTGGCCACCGGAGCCTTCAGGGTCCTCATGTTCGCCGCCGCCTCCTCCTGGAACCTCCTGATGGCTGGGAAGCGTGGCCAGATCGGGTCACTCCTGACAATAGATGCATCGCGAGTTCAACCCAAACTGTAGCCGATGTGCACTCTTTCAACCAAGTGTACTCACATTTTGAACATTTATGCCGGTGCACCGATGCAAATCGGTGAAAATTAACATCCCTAATCTGAAGGGTGCGATGACAGAGAACATCCAGTAAAAATCTGTCTCTATAGTGGGGTCATATTATGGTATGTCAAACAGGACAAAGCTGCAGTTTGATGGATGGCAGCTCATCACTGAGTGCTGCTGTCAGGGCGTCAGCAGCTCCGGCCGCAGCCTGCTGACTACGGCCAACATCTCCTGTTTTAATGGATATTGTTTTAGTACTATATTTGCTTAGGAAGGCTTATACTAGCTTTCCAGTTAATATGAGGAAGTGTGTGTGTTTGTGGGGGGCAATGACCTGGAGGCTGTAGCAGACGCTTGCCAACGCAAACTGACTCACTTCTTGGAATATCTTAATTTGTCACAATAAATCAGAGCAGAGAGCAGAGGGCAGCCAATCTACTGAAACACTACAGAGTGTCCGGGACTGTGTGAATTTATTTGGCAAAGACACTATGTACACAGTATGTATGTGTATATGTACAGATTGTGTGTTTGTGTTTATGCTTTAACTTTATGCTTTGATTTAATGTTCTCTGGTCTGCTGGCTGCAGTAAAGGTTTACTATTGTGTATTGAGTCCATAGACTGTATATATTAATGGACGTAGTGTCCGTGACGTCACCCATAGGATTCTGTAGAGTTGCAGAGAAGCCCTTACGGCCCCTACACACGGCGGCGTGCGTTGTCGCTTGCCGGCGGGGGGGGGCTGAAACTCGACCAACAACCAATCACATGAATCTCCCGCCCCAGACACACAAGCATGCGGTTTGATTGGCTAGAGCTTGCACTGGCATATGATTCGATTGGCTGACGCCTCCGTCGAGGCGGCAAAAGTAGAACATTGCTCTACTTTTGCAGCGAGCACCGCGAGAGAATCTACGCTTTGCTCCCACAATGCAGTTCGGCGAATCGTGACGTCACCCCATTCAAAGTGAATGGGCAGAAGCGTTGAAGCGGCAACGCACGCCGCCGTGTGTAGGGGCCGTTAGTAGGCGGAGTCGCCCACTAACGTCTCGACAGTGACGTCAGAGTCTAACTCCCGCCTGCTCCAGCCTGATCCAAATAAGGACAAAGAGGCAGAGCCGAGGCGGGACCTGCTGCCACTGAGCTGGAAGTTCCAGAGCTAGCTCAAGCTAAGAAGCTAAGCTAAAGGAAACCTTTATACAAAAATACATGAAAGGTTACATGTTAGGTAGTGTTAATTTAGTCAGCTATTTTTAAATTTAGTTTTAGTCATTGTCCTGTGTTAAATTGCCTTTTTAGTTTTAGTCATATTTAGTCACCTTCATCCTGTTTTTATTTAGTCAAGTTTTAGTCGACTAAAAGTCTGAGCATTTTAGTCTTATTTTAGTCAATGAAAACTGTTGAGTCTTTTTTAGTCATCAGATTTTATAGCACATTTCAGTCACACTAGTCTAACTTATTTCACAATAAGATTATATCTTGTGCTTATTTGATGAAAAACACAGGTTGAATGATTAAGAATGCAGCTTTGCAGAGAGTATCTGCTCAGGTTTGTGGCTGTGTTATGGTCACATTGCTTCCCTTCTGATAAAACAATGAATTCGCTTTTTTTCTCCGCCTCATCGTAGCGAAAATGGGCCCAAATATCACATTGTTTCTTTCTCCCAAGCAGTGGTGGCATTAGACTTTTTCGTTGTCAGTCATTTTGACAGGATCGTAACATTTTCCATAATCCATTATTACCCGTCGAGTCTGTACACAACTAGCCACTTACTCGCGCTGACAGGGGGGGGGGGTATTCAGTTAAAGTAAAGAGAGATTTTGGCATAGTTTTTATTTAGTAAACTACATTTTCGTCTCGTCACTTTTCGTCAACGATATTGCATGTTGATTTCGTTAGTTATTCTTTACTGCCGTCGGTGCCGTCTCGTCATCGTCTCTTTTCAGTCATGGAAGAAAAGGTCATTGACGAACATATTTCGTCATAGTTTTAGTCAACGAAATTAACACTAATATTAGGTGTGTAGGGTTACAGACTGCTTAACAAGCAAAACATAGAACTTAAATTAGTGATGCAATGCTGAAATGTAAAATGTGGCAGTCAAAAAGCATAGGTGTTTTAATGCCATATTCACTTAACGCATGAACAACTTTTACAAATATTTCTATATAGTCTGTGTTGGTAAATGCCATCTACGTTGCACATTTCCTGCTGAAATACATGCATACCAAGTTACTGCGTGGCACTTTGGTTTTGATAAAACAGTGTAGTTCCACTCTATAAACGTTACATTTATAATCAAACGAGACAACCTGCAAGAGAATTAGCTATTTTTTGTTATTCTTAATGCTTGTCATTCACACGTTAATAAAATAAAATAAGTAGGCTACCGATACATAGCAGAACAATTGTGGCGATGTTCAGCTTAATAAGCCTTGTTCAACATAATTTATTTAGCTAATACTACAGTGGGCTGCAGGCGAACCAAGTCCAAATTTCGCTGCATTCCTTGATCTCCAGTTATAACGCCGGACTCCGCCGCTGGCCGGAGCTAACGGAGCCGCAGGGAGCTAGCTCCGGCCAGCGGCCACCACTGGGATAATTGGGTCCCCTTTGAACATTTGCTCCCGTTTAGCATTATGGGCGTCATAACCATAGACTATAAAAGTCTTACCCAAGGCTGAATCATAAACTAAACTCTATATATATATATATATATATATATATTAGGGCTGTCAGTCGATTAAAATATGTAATCGTGATTAATCGCATGATTGTCCATAGTTAATCGCAAATTAATTGCACATTTTTTATCTGTTCTAAATGTACCTTAGAGGAATATTTTTCAGGTTTTTAATACTCTTATCAACATATGAGCGGACAAATATGCTTTATGCAAATGTTTATTATCATTTGAACAATGACAAATATTCTCATGAATATTAAACACAACAACCTCTGAACATTACAAATATTCGCCTCAATTCAACCTGGAACCTCTCTCATTCAATAATACAATACAAAGTGTGTGTGTGTGTGTGTGTGTGTGTGTGTGTGTGTGTGTGTGTGTGTTCGTTGGAGCTATGTGCAACTCAAGGCATATGCTCGAACGGGAGCTGCCTGGACGCTGCAATCATGTTACGTGCACTATCCGTGCTGAGTGTGCTGACTTTTCGTACAATGTCCCACTGTCTGGCTACCTGCATAAAGTCAAGTGCTTGGCACAGTTGTCGGCGAAATGTCACTCCTCTGTTTTCATTTAAACAGCTCCTTATATCCATTAGCGCAGCTAGCTAGCACCAGATGCTAACAACAACAATACACGTAAGGTCTCTCTCTTGCTCGAGCCACACATACACACACCCTCCCGGTCCTCCCAATAGCCAGTCGGTGCCTGCCGGTGAGCGTGGAAGTGTGGTCTGCCACAAGCAGGCAGCAGGAGCGGGGCTGTCAGCATCAGCTTGTAGATGGTATTTTAAAGTTGATGCGCTCTGAAACTACGGGGCGGCCGAGGACAGAAAATACACATGCGTTAATCGCGTTAAATTCTTTTTGCGTTAACGCGTTATTAACAGTGAGGCACGTACCTGTCCATCAAAGTGACCACGCCCTAATTTATGCAAACACTTTAAGACCTAATATAAATAAAAAGGTTGCATTATAAAAGAATTCCATGAAGGTGGAATCTAACTTTATCCCGACTAATTTGTATTGCATCCAGGGGCAGAAACATGTTTATTTCTGCTGTAAAGTTGGGTATTTTAACATGGGGGTATATGGAAATTGATCCTTTCTGCAGTCATCGCCTATCGGCCAATAGATGATCTGCCGTTTGTGGCACTTCCTTATTGGCCTCCCGGCTCTGCCCCAGAGTTTGCCGCTTGATTGAGTCATGTTCTCGTTTATTCCTCTCACTTTATATGAAAAAACTGCGTATTAAAGTACATGCAAAATCCAATCCATCTAATTGTAAATAAAATGAAGTTATACTACTACATTTCTTGGTTTTGGCCATCAGTAATGATAATCACCTTGGTAATTGCTGAGATCAAGGAACATGATTATATTAATACATTGAAGTGACTTTGAAGGGTCGAAAGACTGCAAAAGCGCTGTATAAACGCAGTCCATTTAACTTGCCATGACAAGAAACAGGAAGCACACAGAACAACATTCATCATTTGTGACCTGCTTTCAGATTTTTCATTGTTAAAAAAAATCCGTCGTAGACGGAAAATATTCGGATAACGCGACCTCTGATCTAGACTAACCATGCTGGAGGTTTGTTTCATTGGCCGTTTCTCAATGTCGAGTATACCTGCTGCAGAGCCACTATTTCAAGTATACTACGTCATCGAGTGGCGCAGAAGGACTGTTTAAATGCATGTTAAATGCCCAGCATTCGGCGCCACTCGATGACCATACTTATACTCGACATTGAGAAACTGCCATGGTCTGATCTTTCGAGCAGCAGCTCGGATACATTTAAAGCTACAGAATCAGCACTTTAGTAACAGGGCTGAAATAGAGGGGTATGAGGCAAGCTACAATGGGTGATCTGTTTGGTATTTTTGAGTAAAACACTTCAGAGACATGTTTTGTATAGATATGGCCCCATAATATATTGTTCAAATATAGCATAATAGGTGAGCTTTAAACCAGGTCCCTGCATCCCCTGTTTAGAATTGGCAAATGCATTACTGATGAAATAATAGCAATCATAAACTGCTTTTCTAACAGAGTCCCTTAAATGTAAACACTTGCTCTCAACTCCCTTTGAAACTCTAACATTAGGTTTTATCAGCGTGTCGTCCTGATAAGAGTACAATGAACTGTACCAAAGCTGGTCGATCAGACCAGAGCTGAAGTGTTGTTGCCACTGCAAAACAAATAAAGAGCAGTGTGGAATTTAAAGAAACTATGTCACTCACATTACATGCCTGTGAATGGACTGAAGCAGTCAGCAGTTAGTCAGGCAGATCCCACTGAAACAGGGATCAGAACTGCCAGAATGGGAAATTAGTTGAATGCTTTTGACAGTATTTTTTCAAATGTATCAAATGTTCGATTTGTAATTGACTTTAAACCTTTTCCTGTAACTTTAAGTACACAGCTGAAGGCTAGAGTTGCATGAGGCTTTTGGGAAGCTGGCCTCTGTCCTGGAAGCTTTAACTTCCAATCTGCTGTCGGTCCAGGTTCAGTACAAGTCTGGAGCACAGAGGCTCTTCACAGAGGTGGAGTATGTTTGTTTGTGTGTGTGTGACTGTACACTGAAAGAATTATATCTGGATCAAGGTTCAAGTTTTTTATTTTGTCATACGAACATAGCTACAGTGTAGTTATGACGATGAAAATCTTAGTTCACAGGCTCTTCCAACAGTGCAACACAATAAAACAGATAAACAGAAATATAGTGCTAGTAAATAGTAAATACAAAAATAGTTTAAAAAAGTGAAATGGTGAAATAGTGCAATAGGAGCAGAGATGGAGTACTCGAGTCCTGGACTCGGACTCGAGTCGGACTCGAGTGCTGATTTTCGGGACTCGTGACTTGACTCGGACTCGCACACTGATTGACGCGACTCGGACTCGGACTCGTGAATTCTCACGCACGATGACTTGGACTTGGACTCGGACTCGGCTCGGGCACTCCTTGGGATGACTCGGACTCGGACTCATGAATTCTCACGCACGATGACTTGGACTCGGACTCGAGCAAGTTTTCTCTGGAGTCTGATGTCCTCTGTGTCCTGGCGTGTGCACCTGCGAGGCGAGTTCACGTACTGGGCGCGCCCCCGCTGCTATACCAGTCTAAAGATGTCCAGAGACACACTCCGCATCGTGCTGTATGCTTTTAAAGATTTCGTTTCCATATTGGGAAAGAGCAGCGCAAAATGCACATTATGTGGACAGAAGATAGAAGATAAGACTGGGACAACGTCGAATTTCAATCGACACCTTTCACGGCGGCACCCAGAAAAGTAAGTAGAAATGCTATTGTTAGCTTGCTAACCCACGTTAACGTTAGCCACTAAATTGACTCCACAAAGGTTTTAAGATGTCGGGTTAGATGGAGGTAGGGGTTGATATCAGATCCTAGGGACCAAGTGCAGTTTTATTGTCTAGATAGATACTGTTAAAAAGCTATACATGTCCTTGGTGATACTGCAGATGATGAGTAGCCTAGCCCTAGCCTACAATGAACGTGAAAATTAGAGACTGAAAATGATCTCTGTCACGGAGGCTCCATAACACATTACTCTAAGGATGGAGTTCATATATATATATATAGGTAGGCTGTATTGAACACTATCATCAGAGTAATGTGATCAATACAATAAGTAAAGATTCAGCCGATAACATGAAAGCACATGGCTACTTAACATGCAGAATGTCGTCAAGTAGCAATGTGCTTTCTGGGGCTTAATCTTTATTGATATCATTTAAACGTTCACTTATTGGTTGTTGGACATTGTGATATTATATTTATTATATTCGCTTTGTGTTGTGATGTTTTGCCGACTGTGTTGAAATAAATTAACAAAATATTCATTCATTGCAACACATTTAGAATCATATTACATATTTACACTTGACACATGTTATTGTTTTAAGTGTTCATTGATGTGCATTGTCCCTGCTAAATAAACGATTAAATATCCATTTTTACCATTAGTGGCTTGCTTGGTTTGTGCTTGAACATTCCATTTTTTAAGGCTCAGGATTATGGTTTTTATGTCACTGTTATATAGCACACTGATAACAATGTTACTTTTAACATTGTTTCTCAATCCTTGAACTCAAACCATATTTGGATGGTCCAAAAATGTATTTAAATTATTATCATAAACATGCCACAACTAGTTTGCAATGGTTGAGGATTAGTAGTTGGGGTAGCCCTAATTTTAACCATACAATTTATTTAGCAATAAGAAAGATTTTTTGCTGAAGTGTGTATTCTTTCTTCCCCTAGGCACAACAAACTCCTTGAAAACAAGGTTCACAGAGATCTTCCAAGCAGTGAAGATGCCAGGATGCGAGCCAGCTGAAGGAAGAGGTCCCACCAAATTTCCTTTCACGACTGCTTACTTCATAGCATCTGTGTTGGACCCATCGTTTGGTTTCCAGCGGCTAAAACATGATGTGCAGCTGGACAGTGATGACAAAGATCAGCTAATGACTCAGATCATTGGTGAGACATGTTCACTTGTTATATATGTATGCAGGCTCTAACTTATACTAGCCATTATTAATTATGGTTATATGTGTACATGAATGTCTAGAAGTGGTTTATCTGTTTGTAGATATTGGGGTGTGTGTAGCCAAAATAAGAATACTCAATCCTTATGGAAAGAATTATAAGGCCATTTTTACACATTAGCCTTTTCAAGTAAAACAAATTAACATAATCTATAAATGGTATCACAAACAAAATAATAAGATCAGTAGCAGATTTATTCACAAAAGTATACCCTCTCATTTCAGATTGTCAAATCAAATCAAATCAAATTTTATTTATAGAGCACATTTAAAAACGATGTTTGGTCGAGCCAAAGTGCTGTACATGTAATAAAAACATTTTACTGCAGTGCAATTGTAAAAAAGACAGTCATTTAGCAACAGCAAATATAAAAAACAATACACAGGGAAATGTCAGTAGTCGTGCTCCGCTCTAGCTAGAAAGCCTGAGAGAAGAAGTGAGTTTTTAGATATGATTTAAAAACCCCTAGGGTCTGGGCCGACCTCACATGGAGGGGCAGAGTGTTCCAGAGCCTCGGGCCAGCTGCTGCGAAGGCTCGGTGCCCTCGTGTTTTGAGCCTAGTCTTCGGCACTACCAGCAGCAGCTGGTCAGCAGACCTTAAAGCTCTGGCTGGGGTGTAGCGCTGGAGGAGTTCAACTATATAGGCCGGAGCCAGCCCATTTAGAGCTTTAAAAACGAATAAAAGGATTTTAAAATCAATTCTGAACTGAACTGGAAGCCAGTGTAGTGAGGCCAGAATTGGGGTGATGTGGTCGCGCTTTTTGTGTCCAGTCAGCAAACGTGCAGCTGCATTTTGGACCAGCTGCAGGCGTTTAATTGACGCGTGGTCCATACCCACATACAGAGCGTTGCAATAGTCCAGTCTCGAGGTCACAAAGGCGTTGATGACCCTTTCCATGTCTTTAAAAGATAAATAGGACTTGGTTTTGGCCAAAAGTCTTATTTAAAAAAGCAGGATTTGACTACGCTGCTGACCTGCTTATCGAATTTAAAAGTGTTCGTCAAGGTCACGCCAAGGTTCATGACCGAGGGGAGGATGTTTAGTTGGAGGGAGCCCAGAATATCAACCTGAGAGGCTGGAGGTTGTGGTCCAAAAAAGATGACCTCCGTCTTGCCCTCGTTAAGAGTCAGGAAGTTGTTGCTCAGCCAGGATTTGATCTCCGTTAAGCAGTCCATCAACTGCTGTAGTGACTGTGTTATGTTTGCTTTGAGCGGGAGATAAATCTGGACGTCGTCAGCGTAGCAGTGGAAGGGAATGTTGTGTTTTGTTAGAATAGAACCTAGGGGCAGTATGTATAGTAGGAACAGGATGGGGCCCAGAATCGAGCCTTGGGGGACCCCACAGGTAAGAGGGGCTTTGGCAGAGGAGAAGGCACCTAGCTGCACTGAAAAGCTACGGTCCTTAAGGTAGGACCTGAACCATGCGAGGGCAGAGCCTGTGATGCCAGCGGACTGTTCAAGCCGTGACAGCAGGATGCCATGGTCCACGGTGTCGAAGGCAGCTGTCAGGTCCAACAGCACCAAGACAGCTGGGCTACCTGAGTCGGCGGCTAGGAGCAGATCGTTAAAAACTCTTAAAAGGGCTGTTTCAGTGCTGTGCATGGGTTTGAAGCCAGACTGAAACTTTTCATGGATGCCATGAAGGATTAAAAAGACTGCAGCTGGGCGTAGACTACGCGCTCCAGGGCTTTTGATAAAAACGGTAGCTGGGAGATGGGCCTAAAATTTGCGAGAGTGGAGGGGTCGAGACTTTTCTTTTTAAGTAGTGGGGTAACCACGGCATGTTTAAAGGCAGCTGGGACACATCCTGAGGTAAGAGAGGTGTTTAAAAGTAATAAAATACTTGCTCCAACTGAATGAAAAACCTCTTTGAGAAGGCGTGAGGGAATGCTGTCCGAGGAGCAGCTTGTCGGTCGCAGGTGCTCCACTATGTCCGAGAGAGAAGAGAGGGAAATAGGCTCAAAGTGGTCGAGGACAGCAGGGCACAGAGAGGGAGCAGGATCGGGGGTAGCACTAGTGTGAGCTAGCCTAAGAGCAGATATTTTTCCAATAAAAAATTTAAGAAACTTATCGCAGAGAGCAGGCGATGGCACAACAGAAGAAACATCACGGGGATTAATGATGGAGTTGAGGACATTAAAAGAACCTGAGGTTTGTGGCTGTTTTTAGAGATGAACAGAGAAATGTGCTCTGTTTTGGCTGCTTTGACTGCCGTCTGGTAGTCAGACAGGGAAGCACGAAGGATTTCCAGGGAGACATGGAGTTTATCCTTTTTCCACTTTCTCTCAGCACGCCTGCAAGCGCGTCTGAGAGCACGAGTACAGTCATTGAGCCACGGTTCTGATAGAACTTTGTTGCGTCTAAGCGTAAAAGGAGCAACAGAATCCAGTATTGGTGTGCATGTCAAGTCAAACATAGAGAGAAGCTCATCAGCATTAAAAGCACAGTCCACATCTAATTTACAGATAGGAGAAGCATTAAAAACATCAGAGAACTGTGAGGCAGTCAAGGGGTTAATCGAACGCAGACGACGCGCAGGGGCACGTGATTCGACTCCTGCGGAAGGGATGGAGGTTGTAAACAGAACCGGTAAATGGTCTGAGATACGCGTTGCTGCACATATTTCATCCACAGATACAGACAGTCCAAACGACAATACCAAGTCCAAAGTGTGTCCTTTTTCGTGTGTTGGGCCAGCCACGGACTGAACAAGACCAAAAGAATCAAGGAGATTTAAAAAGTCCCTAACCAGAGGTTTGGACTCACAACACACATGGACATTGAAGTCTCCGGAGATCAAAACACGATCATAAATTGTATCAAGGCAGAGGGTGAGAAGCAAATGATCTCAACAGCAGGACCAGAACAAGGTGATGTTCCAGTGTCTCCTCCTGCTCCTGAAGCTCCTCAGAGGAAGCTGAGAATGTTCTCCCACTACAGCAAGACTCCCTCCTCCACCCACAGGCGGTCTGTCCAGGCTCAGCTGACTGCATACCTCGACTTGATCGACAACCAGGCCTCAGACCCATGCTTCAAGTTTTGGCAACAAAATAAATCCCAGTTCCCTGTCCTCCATCAGGTTGCCACACAGGTATTCTCCATCCCTGCTTCCAGTGCACCCATTGAAAGGTTATTCAGTCATGGAGGCATTTTTATGAGGCCTCACGTGCAAGGTTGAGTTGTTCGATGTTGTCAAATCTGATGCTTTTAAAATGCAACAAGGATGTTTAAGTGTTTGTGCCTGAGTGGGTGCTCATCTGCTCCTGACGCTAGCAGCTAAAAACATATTGTTATGCCAGACTAAAGTTCCCTGCCAGACTAGAGTGCCACAGTGACGCGTCCTAAAACCCGGAAGTAAACTTCTTCCGGTTCCTTCGTCAAAGAAGCAATGCTTTTTCTCCATAGGATTTTGGAAAATAGCTCGAAATAAGGTCTGTGGTTGAGACACATTTAAGAGACAGATCACGTTTTGGATAATCTCCACGTGATCTGTCTCTTAAATGTGTCTCAACCACAGACCTTATTTCGAGCTGTTTTCCAAAATCCTATGGAGAAAAAGCATTGCTTCTTTGACGAAGGAACCGGAAGAAGTTTACTTCCGGGTTTTAGGACGCGTCACTGTGGCACTCTATTGGAATTGGCCTCATTCAGCTCTGCTGGTGTTGTTTGTGGTTTTCCGTACACCTGTAAGATGCTTTTTAAGTATTCTAAATGCATAATTTCAACTGGGTGTCTGTCCAATAGGGCCACATTATGGTAGGAGAGGGGACCCCATCACTTCACTAATATAGAGAGGAATTGGTTCTATGACTTTGTAATTCGAGCCAGATTCAAATTGGAAATTGAATGAAAATGTTACTTATATTGCTTAGAAAGCCCTGCATGCTTTCTCATGTTCTATTGTTCTTAATAATGTATTTTCAGTTTCTGTGGGTTTTCAAACCATTAAATAAGTTCAATTGTGACATTGTGTCATTGTGTTTAATGTATTCCATTTGTAAAGCAGCTCTTTGAAGATGCCAGAACGGAGCACTGGAGGCAATATTGGAACTGGACTCAACCTTGATGATAATAATAATAATTATTATTATTATTAGTAATAAACTTTATATTTGTATAGCACCTTTTTTAATACAACAATTGTAGGCACACTCGCTTCACAGCAGTTCAATAGACACATTAGTATACCGTGACAGGATAAAAGCAATGTAGAGGAGCTACAGCTACATTTCAACACATATATCCACTAAGATTAATACATGAAGACTTGTGACTCGGACTTGACTTGGACTCTTCTTGGGTGACTCGGACTTGGACTCGAACACAGGTAATGGTGACTCGGACTCGAACACTCCTTGGGTGACTCGGACTTGGACTCGGACTCGAACACAGGTAATGATGACTCGGACTCGGACTCGACTCGGACACTCCTTGGGTGACTCGGACTTGGACTCGGACTCGACTACGACTCTCCCTAGGTGACTCGGACTTGGACTCGGACTCGAAGAGTGGGGACTCGAGAGTGACTTGGACTCGTGAATTGGTGACTTGACTACAACACTGAATAGGAGTCTATATGCAAGTTATTGGAATATGATATATTAGATAAATAGATTAATAATGTCTACGTAGCAGATGAATGTTATGGTTATTGTTTCAACAGTTCAGGTGTTTAACAGATGTTGTTTCAACAGTTCAGTTGTTTAGCAGTCTTATTGCCTGTGGGATGAAACTGTCTCTGAGTCTGGTGGTTTTAGTCCGGATGGTGCGGTAGCGCCTGCCAGACGGCCGCATACAGAACAGTTTGTAGCTGGGGTGATGGGGGTCTTTTTTAATCCTGAGGGCTTTCTTCCTGAGCCGCTGGGAGTAAAGGTCTTCCATGGATGGCAGCTCCGTCCTGGTGATGTTCTGTGCAGTTTTCACCACCCTCTGTAAAGCCTTACGATTGAGGGCGGTGCAGCTGACGTACCAGGCCGTGATGCAGCCAGTCAGGATACTCTCTATAGTGCACCTGTACAGGGTATATACAGGAATCCTGAAGTCAAATTTAATACTTTTTAAGACCTTTTTTAAGACCCTTTCCATACATTTTAGGACCTCATCGCCACTTCAAGTTCTAACATTGGCGACACACATACCTCACATTTACTATATACAGTATTGATTGTAAGATAGCACAACTAAACCGTTTATGATAATTCCTGATCATAATTCAGATTAGTACAGCGGATAAGCACAACAATTGTGCATTTTATGAGAAAAGCATGACATTTCTAGCATAGTTAGTGCATACCATAAGGTTTATTTTCAGATGTGGAGGGAAGTCAGATTTGACCTGTGAGGACCATGGATGTATAATAAGAACTGGATACAGCGTGGGAGGCGGGGCCTCATTCATTCCTATGAGAGTTGCTCATTAGCGCATGATGATAAAATGGCCCAACTTTTGAGAGAGTGAAACTTCACAGATTACCCCGGCATGCCATAGAGCATGCGCAACTTTAACCAAAATGCTCGTTCACATCAAGCACGTCAATTTGCGTACACGTAACAGCACCGTGCGTTCATGACAGCATGGTAATGGGTTGTTATTATGATGGATTTGATATTAACGAGGTGGCAGTTAGCAGCTAGCGGCTAACTAGTAATTATGCTAATGTTACATCAATTGTTATGAACTTATATTACGCTAACAGGATCTAGTGATATCCAACAGAGCTTCATTTAGCATGAAAGAATTATTGCACTGTATATATATATATATATATATATATATATATATATATATATATATATATATATATATATATACACAGTGCAATAAGCTTCTTAGTGCAATAATAAGCTACAGGAACGTTAATCTACGTCGGTAATATTAACTTTATTTAATACAACATTTACGGTACAAGATTTACATCATACAGCCCATGTAGTATAATATTTTACAAATGATGAATTACAGCAAACATGTGCAATATATCCATTATTACAGCTCCGTGGCAGTAAGGCGATATGGGTCCGTTGTTATTGTGCATCCATGGGTAAAGACAAACGCATGTAGTGCTGAACACGTAACATGAACGTGCCGGGCGGCGCTGTCCCGTGGGTTAGATGCGCGTTCATAATGCAGAGGGAAATAACTCTCAGAATAACGTTTGTTTGTTTGTTTGTTTGTTTATTTATTTAAAGGACAGTGCACATTAATTGACATTACTGTAAATGAGCCAGTATTAGCCAGCAGGCTAATTTTCAACTGTTGTCCTTGGCAAGATGTTAAATGACCACAACAAGACTAGAAAATAAAAACATAATTAAATAGAGTACAGCAGACAGCATCAGTACAACATAAATAAATAGCAGTAAAACAATAAATAGGAACAGCAGTACAACAATGGAGAGGAACAAACAAACATGCAAACAGATAAAATATCATCATACCGTGATACAGTTAAAAGTGTTCACATTTTTGATTGTTTAAAAGCCAGTTCTTATGATTGTGGTTAAATGTATGATAGGAGGTGTTATTCCTTATCTGTATTGGTATTGTGTTCCAGAGTGTTGGTGCCCTCACAGAGAAACAGTGTTTGCCAAAGGTACTGGACCTAAGAGGGACTACACAGTCCCCTCTTAGGGCAGACCTTGTGGTTCTGCTGTTTGAATTTTTCTGCTGTATAAAAGTGCAGAGTGGTGGGGGTGCCTTGCCGTTTAGAATTTTAAAAATGAGACATGCATCAGTGTGTTTTAATATATTTTCCCAGCTGAGCAGGTTATGTTTGTCCAGGATTTTGCAATGGTGGTATAGCTTTGGTTTTCTGTCTAAAACTTTGAGAGCTTGTTTGTAAAGTGACAGGATAGGCCTTAATGTTGTGCTATTCGCCTGGGTCCAGCTGGTCATACAGTATGTTAGGTGGGGAAGGATCATGGCAGTCATGTAGAGTTTTGCTACAGGTGTTGTCAAACAATTCCTTATATATCTAAAGTTTGATAGATTGTATTTAGTTATTTGCATTACCTTTCTCACTTGTTTTTTGAAGGATAAAGTAGTGTCAAGGATAATGCCTAGATATTTAAAATGTGTAACTGTTTGAATGACCTCCCCAGACACATAGACCTTGGGTTCACAGCGTGATACAGTGTTGGTCTTGCTAAAAAACATACAGACTGTCTTCTTAACATTCAGATATAGCTGTGAATCAGTAAGCCATTGATTTACATGAACCATTGCATCATTTAATTTGGCCGCAGCTTCGGCCTTGGTTTTTGCATGGACATAAATGACAGTGTCATCAGCATACATTTGCACCTCACATCCAGTGCACACTGATGGCAAGTCATTTATATAAAGGCTGAATAGAATTGGGCCCAGGATAGATCCCTGGGGTACACCCAGTTCATTCCTCAGGGGTGGTGATGTCTTGCCACTTACCCTCACACACTGAACTCTGTCTGACAGATAGGAGCTCATCCAGTCTATTGCACTTGGTGAGAAATTAAAATAAGACATTTTGTGAATGAGTACTTGATGATTGACTGTATCAAAAGCTTTCTTAAGATCTAAGAAGATTGCTCCAACAATGCCTCCTTTGTCCATTTTTGATTTCATATTTTCCACAAGGTAACAATTTGCGGTCTCAGTGGAATGATTGGCTCGGAAGCCGAATTGCATGGGGTGTAGTGTGAAAGGACTACTGTTAAGATGTCCAATCAATTGCTCAGCTACACATTTCTCAGAGATCTTAGACATGACAGGTAAAACACTAATGGGCCTATAGTTGTTTGCATCAGTTTTGTCCCCGGATTTGTGGACTGGCACAACAATGGCTGACTTCCAGTCTTTTGGGAATTTTCTCTCCCTAAAAGAGGTGTTAATTATTTTGGTAATTGTCCCTGTGAGGGTAGTAGCATGTTTCTTTAGAAACAGAGAATCCAGTCCAAAGGTGTCTTTTGATTTGGAATTGTTTAAAGAAGAAATTATAGAATTAACTTTGGATTCAGAAGTCTCTGTCAGGGAGAAGACTGGCTGTGTATAATCAATAGGTGATGAATGTATTTGACCAATTTGGGAACTGTTTATAGTCAGCCTCACAGAATTAATAAAATGGTTATTAAAAATAGCCGCTATTTCTGCTGGCCCCTTACATAAGGTTCCATTTTTACTGATCTCCAGCTGCTTTGCTATTTTATGCCCTTTCCCTGTTAGGTTCTGCAGACAGTCCCAGATTTGTTTATGATTTCCCTTAGATTCATGAATGAGATTAACAAAGAAGTTGGATTTAGCTGCCCTGATTTCCTTTGTAACTCTGTTTCGTAAGGACACAAATATATGTCTGTCAGTCACTAAATTTGACTTAAGAGAGTGCTTTAGAGCATTATCTCTCTCCTTCATTGATTTCCTGATGTCACTATTAATCCAGGGGAGGGTGTGTTTATTTTTGGCCTTAGATTCGCTTATCCTGAGGAATCGTTTTGATATATTTTGGATTGTTGACATAAGGGCATGTGTGTTGGTATCCACATCTGTACCTGATAACATTTGGCTCCAGTTAATGTTTTTAATTTCCCTGTCAAATTCATCAATATCACTCTTGGGTATTCTTAATTGATAAGATTTTGTACTGGGTTTCAAATGGAAGCGGGATTTAGTGAGCTTTCTGGCTATGAGAGTTAGGTTGTGGTCAGACAGACCAGTGATAATATTGTAGGTTTTTGTCACCCTTTCAGGTTTGTTGCTGAAAATCAGGTCAATCTGGGTTTTTGAGGAAGTGGTTATTCTAGTAGGCCCCTTAATTAATTGTGTGAGATCAAATTGATTAGATACCCGTTCTAGTGCCTTATTACTTGCTTTGTCCTCCCAGTTAACATTGAAGTCACCCATTAATATTATTTCCTTGGCAGAACTGCATTCTCTAAGCATTTTTTGTAATTTGTCAAAAAAAATAGCTTTTGCAGATGGTGGTCTATACACTCCAATGAGAATGAAAGACATCTGTGGTGACAGGCTAACATTAAGACAGATATGCTCAAACTCATTCTCAGCAGAGCATTGAACCTCATTACATGATATGTGGTCTTTGATATAAAACAGTAACCCCCCACCCCTGCCCACAGCTCTATCTTTCCTAAAAACATTGTAGCCAGGAATATGTATGGCTGAGGATGGGGAGTTTTTATTCAACCAAGTCTCTGACAAACATAAATAGTCCAAGTTCGAGTCTGTTAAGAGATGTTTTATCTGATCACTTTTGGGTACAAGACTGCGGATATTCAAGTGACCCCCCAGCAGACCACCGGGTTTTGCATTATGGTCCCACAGCACTCTGGCATTGTTCACTGTCTGAAAGAAGTTGTGTTTTCGCAATTTTTTAATTGCTGGATTTAATCCTGCGGCTTTCCGTCGAGCGGCGCCAACTCTTGTTGTGAGTGAGTTCTGGATTGGCCCACGCTTACCTGGACCGTCGCAGAGAGTGCCGACAGGAAGAATGGAGCCCGACGGTTTGAGATCGACTGGTTGTGCGCTGCCCGGGGGCTGGACAACGATCGCTCGTGGCGTGGAGATTCGGGAGTCATCCGAGTAATGGAGTTGTTGTTGCCGTGCGACCCCGGGGGTTAGCGAGGATGCACACCGTTTTAGCAACCACGTCTCTCCCTCTTCCTCCACACCAGTCAGATCAGGCCCGGCCCGTGATGTCGGTTGAGTGGCGATTGCAGTCGATATACTCCCAGAGACATCCGAGGAGCAGGTATGGAAATGAGGTGGGTAATCAGACATTATAAGTACAGCGTTTGTGACAGCAGTTTGTATCTGTAAAATAGGCGAATTACATGCTGTAACTGAGACAGTTGGTAGTTTAGCCGCAAGTTCAGTGTGGATCATTGGGCCAGGGCATTGATGAACATCACCGGCTAGCAGCAGACAGAAAGTAATGATGAGTCGTTCCCCTCTCTGATCCGTTTTGGTGAATTGTTTGTTGGGCCCTGCATTCCCATGCTAGGGCGGACGAAGGTGGTAAACAAAACGAGGTGACCAAGTCCAAATTGCTTTTGTGATGTATGACTACTTTTCGAAGCTAAGCAGTCCCGATCATGAGAGTGTTTTGCTCCCAGAAAATGTGTTAAGAGTACGTAAAAGAGAGCCGCTGCCAACACACCACGTCTGCCCGCCATAGTTCCTCCTCTGTGTCACAGTAAAAAAGTAAAAAAAACGTTATTAGCACATTTTTACAACTTGAGGAACGAATGTTTTTAATAAGGGCGATACAAGTGTTCATACTGGGTTGTTTATTTAGTTTAAAAAAAAAAAATCCAACGAGTTACAGACCACTCTTTCCCAATGTAAGTCAATGGGAAACAGTGTTTCCGGGCCCAGCAACCTAAAGGAAGTGTAGTACCGCCGTTTGGCTACAAACGAATATTCTCATCAGACTCCGGCGCACTTCCTGGGGGCTTGGTGAGGACCGTGAGAGGTCAAATCCAAGATGGCCACCAGTCTCTCGGGTCAAATGTTCAAACACGCTTAATTTTGGAGCAAACATTGTAGACAAACATTTAAGGTGTCATATCCAACTAAATTAGGCAAGGCAAGGCAAGTTTATTTATATAGCACCTTTCAACACAAGGCAATTCAAGGTGCTTTACAAAAATGAAAGACATTCAGACAAAGGCATTTAAAAACAGTAAAAGATAATAAAAGAAACATTAAAAGAAAAAATACTGCAGCCTGAGCTGAGAGCTCCGCACAACCTCAGTGATTAATTTGAGTTTTTTACCTCCACTCTATTATTGACTATAGTTAAGAGTTGACATCTAAGGAAAGACTCCTGCTACAAAAAGAAAGAAAAAGAAGGAAGGATGCCAAGAAGAAACCCACGAGGCAACCAAGGCCTACCAGAACCGGAGGATGAGTCTCAAGAGGATGATAGAAATTCTTCGTTTGCTGAGATAATGTTCGAGTTAAAATCTCAACGTTCTGAGATAATTACTCGTCTCGATGGAATTGATAATCGTCTGGAGATTGTGACTAGTCAAGTCTCAACAATGAAAGAAGCACTAGCTACAACAAACCAGGCCCTTGAGAATCAACTTCAGCGTATGGACGAAGCTGAACAAAGAATTTCGACATTAGAAGACACCTTACAAACTACAGCACGGGACCTTCACAGAGCCGAAAAGTTGATAAGGACGCTGGAATCTAAGACAGATGATCTCGAAAATAGAGGGAGACGTAAAAACCTTGTTTTACTAGGGCTCCCAGAGAAGTCAGAAGGCAGCCAATTACTACTTTGTATATTCAACAAAACTATCTTCCTGGCTCAAACTCTCCCTCGATCAGAATCTAGAGTTGGAGCGGGTTCACCGCTCTCTACGACCATATCCCGAACCAGGGAAGCCGCCAAGACCAATTATGATCCGCTTTCTACGAGTCAGAGATAAAGAAATGATACTGCAGTCTGCGAAGAAAATGTCAATCCACGAGGGTAATGCTAAACTCACCATTCGCCAGGATCTGTCTGCAGAGGTACGCCGAAAGCGCAAAGAGTTCGACCTGGTGATCAAATTATTCCTCGAAAAAGGCATGTTCAGAGGGTTTGCTTATCCTCATCGGCTCCGTATTCTTCACAAAGACAAGATTGTGTCTTTTGAAGATCCCAAAGAAGCCGACACCTTTGTCAAGCAGCTGCAGTAAGTCGCTATTTTTCTAACCTACCGGAGTGGAGGTAAGATGTACATTATTTTTTCTTTTTTCTCCTCTTCTCTCAATTAACTGTCATTGGGATTGGGCAAAAGTGTGGAAATCGTTTTTCGCAAGGACACATTAAGAGGATTTTCCAGGATCGAACTGGTTCATTTGTATTTTGTTATATTTACCAGTGTCTTTGCTTCCGGCAACAAAGAATGATGTAACGGACCACACCAACAAAGAAAGTAGTGGAGGGGGTCTGACAAAACAGTAACATACAGTTCTGTTTAAAATACAACCTTCCTCCTCCACTTTTATTTTGACAGTTAAGATATCACCATGTACTCTCCTCCGATCGTTCTTTTTGGATTTGTCTT
Organism: Harpagifer antarcticus; assembly: GCA_902827135.1. Classification (NCBI taxonomy): domain Eukaryota; kingdom Metazoa; phylum Chordata; class Actinopteri; order Perciformes; family Harpagiferidae; genus Harpagifer; species Harpagifer antarcticus. The sequence continues at coordinate 194,328 of CADEHL010001092.1, read as the reverse complement.
TTGTTTTTTTATGGCAATATATCGTCTGACATGTAAATGATCGGATGGAATATACCATGATGACATTTGGGATGCGGATTTCTATCTACCCGTCCCCTGTTAAGGAGGAAAATTATGATGAAATGTATTTATTTTCAATGAGAACTGAGGATGGGAGCTCCAAGTTGCCAACACAAAGAGGACATTTTGTTAGATCTGAGATGTACATTTCTCTGACGTTTGTTTCTCTCTGGGCTACAACAAATTGTGTAGATGAATTGCCAGGGTCAGAAGACCCTGGTTTGGGTGGGATGTTATATTGTTTTCTTTTTGTGTTTTGCGTTTGTGTTACATTAGTTTTAATGTTAAATAATAAAAGCAGTGACAATCCCTTTTGTGTATGGGGCCAAAATATACAACTTAAATATAATCCCACAGATATGCAGCAGTCACCATGCAAAACATGAAAATCTATTCTTGGAATATTAAAGGCTTAGGAAACCCCATAAAAAGGAATAAAGTATTATCTCTTCTTAAAAAAGACAAAGCTGATGTGGTCTTCTTACAAGAAACCTTTCTCTCAGATACTGAACATCTTAAATTGAAAAGAGATTGGATAGGTCAGGTGTATTTCTCATCATATAAAACCCATAGTAAAGGGACAGCTATTGTGATAAACAAAACTTGCCCATTCGAATTAGAAAAATTAGTTACGGACCCAAATGGTCGGTTTGTTTTGGTTGTTGGTACTATTTTTGGAACCCCAATCACCTTTTTAAATATCTATGCTCCCAATATAGATGAACCAATGTTCATGTCAGACATGGTGCTGCTCTTCAATGAAAATGGTAAAGGATTAGGACTGATGGGCGGCGATTTCAACTGCACTCTTAACCCTACATTAGATAAATCTAACCAGTCAAAGAGCCACAATCTTAAATCCTCAAAGGTCCTTCAGGGGCTTTGTGCAGAATGCGGCCTTATTGACGTATGGCGTCAACTAAATCAGGATGTCAAAGATTACACTTTCTTTTCAAATGTCCACAACTCTTATTCTAGAATAGATTATTTTTGTATTCCCTCAAAATACATGCTCAGGGTAAAAGAATGTAAAATTGTTTCCATTAATATTTCAGATCATGCAAGAGTTTATTTAACTATTCACTTGGAGAGAATTGCTATCCAGGCGCTGGAAATTTGATAACTCCTTACTTAGAGACGAAAAATTCAAATAAAAAATGCGAATGTGGATAATTTACTATATAAAAGAAAACAATGACCCCTCTATAGATCCGAATATTATTTGGGAAGCTGCAAAAGCTACTTTAAGAGGACTTATTATCTCATACACATCTTTTGAAAAACGTGAAAAAGTTAAGTTCAGACAAGAACTTGAAAGAGAAGTAAACAGATGTGAAGTACTTCATAAATCTGCATCGACAGATGGACACTGGAAACAATTAAACACAGCCAGAGCTAAATTAAATATTGACTTAACAAATGAAATCATAACACAAATGAATCTTATCAGACAAAATAATTATGAATTTGGCAATAAACCAAGTAAACTACTTGCCTATCAATTAAAGAAGCAGCAAGCAGAAAGGGCTATAAAGGCAATCCGTCTGAAAGACAACACGATAACCTTCCACCCAAAACAGATTAACCAGACTTTTTATGAATTTTATAACAAATGATACAAATCTCAAAGTGATTACTCACAAGATGAACTGGACAATTATCTTCATAACATTAATGTACCCACATTATCTGATTTAGATCAAGAGTATCTAAACTCATCAATTACAGAAGTAGAAGTTTTGGCTGCAATTAAATCTATGCCTATAAATAAAAGCCCAGGGCCAGATGGCTTCTCGGCAGAATTTTATAAAGAGTTTTGGACTGAACTTCAACCTATATTTATGTCAATGGTGAACAACTTCTCTCACTACAGAACACTTCCTCAATCAATGAATCTTGCATATATTACTGTACTACATAAAGATGGGAAAGACCCCTTGAATTGTTCTTCATTTAGGCCTATAAGCCTCTTGGATCATGATTATAAGATTATCACCAAATTATTAGCAAAACGACTGGAAATGATTTTACCTAAACTAATTAGTCCTGATCAAACAGGTTTCGTCAAGGGCAGATATTCTTCTGATAATATAAGGAGACTTTTGAATATTATAAACCATTTGGACACCGGTCAGAAGCCATCTCTGCTTCTTTCTTTAGACGCAGAGAAGGCCTTTGACAGGGTTGAGTGGAACTTTCTTTTTGCTATCTTGAATAGGTTAAATATGGGCTCTCGGTTCATAGAGTGGGTCAAATCAATTTATAAAAATCCTAAAGCAGCGGTTATCACTAACTGCAGTTCCTCAGATTTTTTTCCACTAACAAGGGGGACGAGACAGGGATGTCCTCTGTCACCTTTGCTTTTTGCAATTGTAATTGAACCACTGGCGTCATGTGTGCGAGACAACATAAGTATTAAAGGAGTAAAGATTAACGATGAACACAACATTTCTCTGTATGCTGACGATATCATTCTTTACTTAACAGACCCAGAAAATTCAGTACCACACTTGCACGACACGATGGAGCAATTTGGAAGATACTCAGGATATAAAATTAATTTTAAGAAATCGAATGCTTGTTTCTTAAATATGACGCCAACAGCAAATTTGGAAAAGTCTTGTTCTTTTAATTTGTCACCAGGTGGCTTTAAATACTTAGGAATAAATATAACACCACACCTGGATAATCTGTTTAAAGAGAATTACAATCCACTCATTGACAACATCAAACAGGATTTATCTAAATGGTCCACATTACCAATATCACTGCTAGGAAGAATCAATGTCATAAAAATGAATATTCTACCGAGATGTATTTTTCTTTTTCAAATGTTACCATGCTATTTATCCGCTGACTATTTTAAATCTCTCAATAGACACATCTCAAAATGTATCTGGTGTAATAAAAAACCAAGAATCAAGTTACTTACTCTTATGAAACCAGAAACTATGGGTGGTCTTGGTCTTCCCAACTTTCAACACTACTTCTGGTCAGCTCAATTAAGAAATGTACTATCTTGGTCTCTGGGAAGAAAGGATTCACTATGGGTTCAGATAGAAGCCAATACCTTTGACCCGTTGCCAGTGGAAACTCTTATATTTGTTAAAGACAAAAATATGGCCAAATGTTTTACAGTGGTCAATACACTTTTAGCCTGGAGGGACTGTACAAAAAAAGTTCATGTTAACTTAGGTATTTCGATCTTCTTTCCTATTTTGAACAATCCTGATCTTAGCAAATATTTGTTGTCAATTAATATAAACAAATGGACGAAATCAGGTATAAAGCAATTGAAACATTTGTTCCACAAAGATATAACATTGAAATCATTTAATGATTTAAGAGCAGAATATGACATTTCAAATAAGGATTTTTTCAGATACCTGCAAATTAGGAACGTGATCCAATCACTTATTAAAAGCAATAAATTGAGATCGGGATTGTTGGAAGAGGAGGAGATATTGATGTCATCGAGCACGATCTGTTGTGCACCGTCAAAAGTGTTAGTAATCATGTTTCATGTTTATGTTTTATTATTGCTCACTTCCTGTTTTGTTTGTTTCACGTCTCATTTCAGGTCCCTTGACTCCCTTTCCTCATATGTTCTCCCACCCTCATCAGTATCAGCCCCGCCCCTGATTGTGTTCACCTGTGTCTTGTTGTTGAGTGTTTAAAGTCCCCAGTTTCCCAGCGTTCAGTGTCAGTTCGTCCTGTCCTCATGCCAGAACTCTGCCCATCACGGTTGCTCTTTTGGTTACCTGCCTTATTCATGCTCCTAAAACTTATTGTAAGTTTGTTCCTCACGTTGTGAGTGATTTTTTGTTGTGCCTTTGTGAAGCCTATTTTTGTTCGACTCGTTAAGAGTGCCGTTATCTGTTTTGAATATCCTTTTTGGCAAATAAAGTATATTACTTGTACTTTATCTCTGGCTCCTGGGTCGTGCATTTGAGTCCTTTTTCCCTTGTGTATTCAAGTTCTTAACACGATCAAAGGTCAAATTAGAGAATTGAATGCAGTTTTTTCTAAAAGAGCTCAGTCATCCTTTCTAACTTTAAAAAAGATCTGGGAAAAGGACTTAGGGATACAGATAGATGAAACTACTTGGCTGAATATCTGTGAAAGAACACATTTTCCATTCACAAACAATAAAATCAAAGAAGCAAATTTGACCTCACAGCCATAAAAATGCATAACATTTCCAAAGAAAACTCTTCAAAATGTCCGAGATGTAAAGTAAAAGAAGGAACATTTATGCATCTGTTTTGGGACTGTGATCTCTTGAAACATTTCTGGGATTCGATTCATGCGCTCACAAAAGCCGTTTTAGGCATCGAAATGAGCCAAAATCCATGTTTTTTCCTGTTAAATGACATGCCAAACTTTAAACTGAACCCCAAACATTACAGAATACTCCATCCATCCATCTTCTTCCACTTATCCGTGGTCGGGTCGCGGGGGTAGCAGTTCCGGCAGAGAGCCCCAAACTTCCTTTTCCCTGGCGACATCAACCAGCTCTGACTGGGGGATCTCAAGGCGCTCCCAGGACAGCGAAGAGATATAATCCCTCCACCTGGTCCTAGGTCTACCCCTTGGTCTCTTCCCAGCTGGACGTGCCTGGAACACCTCCCTAGGGAGGCGCCCAGATGGCATCCTAACTAGGTGCCCGAACCACCTCAACTGGCTCCTTTCGACGCGAAGGAGGAGCGGCTCAACTCCGAGTCCCTCCCGGATGACCGAACTTCTCACCTTATGCGATAGACACCAGCCACCCTGCGGAGAAAACCCATCTCGGCCGCTTGTATCCGCAATCTCGTTCTTTCGGTCATGACCCATCCTTCATGACCATAGGTGAGGGTAGGAACGAAAATGGCCCGGTAGACAGAGAGCTTTGCCTTCTGGCTCAGCTCCCTTTTCGTCACAACGGTGCGGTAAAGCAACTGCAGTACCGCTCCCGCTGCTCCGATTCTCCGGCCCATCTCACGCTCCATTGTTCCCTCACTCGAGAACAAAACCCCGAGATACTTGAACTCCTTCACTTGGGGTAAGGACTCATTCCCTACTTGGAGTGGACAGTCCATCGGTTTCCTGCTGAGAACCAGGGCCTCAGATTTGGAGGTGCTGATCCTCATCCCAGCCGCTTCACACTCGGTTGCGAACCGATCCAGTGAGTGCTGAAGGTCGCAGACCGATGAAGCCATCAGAACCACATCATCTGCAAAAAGCAGTGGTGCAATCCTTAGTCCACCGAACTGCAGACCCCCTCCCCCATGACTACGCCTCGAAATCCGATCCATGTATATTACAAACAGGATTGGTGACAAAGCGCAGCCCTGGCGGAGGCCAACCCTCACCGGAAATGGGTCCGACTTACTGCCGAGGACCCGGACACAGCTCTCGCTTTGGGAGTACAGAGATTGGATGGCCCTGAGTAGAGACCCCCTCACCCCATACTCCCGCAGCACCTCCCACAGTAACTCCCTGGGAACCCGGTCATACGCCTTCTCCAAGTCCACAAAACACATGTAGACCGGATAAGTGTACTCCCAGGCCCCCTCCAGGATCCTTGCGAGAGTAAAAAGCTGATCCGTCGTTCCACGACCAGGACGGAATCCGCATTGTTCCTCCTCAATCTGAGGTTCGACAATCGGCCTGACCCTCCTTTCGAGTACCTTAGAGTAAACTTTCCCGGGGAGGCTGAGTAGTGTGATGCCTCTGTAATTGGCACACACCCTCTGATCCCCCTTTTTAAAAATTACAGAATACTAATCACAATAACATATTTTGCCAAGAAATATATACTTTTACTCTGGAAGAATGAACGTCCTCCAACATTTAAACTTTTCATTGATCAGATAACACATTTTTTACCTCTGGAGAAAATGACATTGGAAAAATATAATCGTGGACATATCTTTCAAGCTCTGTGGTTCCCATTGTTTTCCTATTTGGAAAATATATCTGAGATATGACCAGTGATGGAATGGTGCACTCTGTGGCTATTTTTCCTGACAGCCGGAAATACTAGTTGTGTTGTTATTGTCTATATTGTCGCTGTATTGTATAATTAATTGTATAATTATTTGTTTGTGTTACTTTGATGTGGGTTTATTTATTTTCATTTACCCCAACACATCCACCCCAACACATCCACCCCAGCAGCTCTCTCCACAGCATACTCCTTCTCCCATACACCCAGACCCACTGGCAGAGGAGGTGGCACTGGTCTCCTGCTCTCTCCCAAATGGAGCTTTTCCCTCTTCAAGCTTCCTAACTTCACTCCTTCCACCTTTGAATTCCATGCCGTCACAGTAACCCATCCTATACAATTAACCATTGTTGTTCTCTACCGTCCGCCAGGCGCCTTGGGGGACTTCTTGGAGGAGTTAGATCATCTTCTCTCACACATCCCTGAAACTGGCCCTCCGGCTGTACTTCTCGGAGACTTCAACCTCCAGACGGGGAAGATAGACGAACTAACATCTCTGTTAACCGCCTTTGCTTTCTCACTGTCTCCATCCCCACCAACTCATAAAGCTGGCAATGTCCTTGATCTCATATTCTCAAGGAACTGCACTACTTCTAACCTCTCTGTTAACCCGCTCCACACATCCGATCACTTCTTCCTTTCATTCTCTCTACCTCTTTCCAAACATAACAAAATAATCTCTTCTCAGCCTGCACCTGTCCGCCGTAACCTTCGTTCCCTCTCCCCCTCTACCTTTGCCTCATCGGTGCTCTCAGCCCTCCCTTCCTCTGATTCGTTTCAACTCCTGCCTCCAAACTCTGCTGCAGAAACTCTCCTCTCTACTCTCTCATCCTCTCTGGACTCTCTCTGTCCTCTCACATCTCGGCAGGCTCGTCAGTCCCCCCCTGCTCCCTGGCTAAATGACGCACTGCGTGCTAATAGAACCGTCCTTCGGGCAGCAGAGCGGAAATGGTGGAAATCCAGACACCGTGACGACCTCCTAACCTATCAGGCTCTCCTCTCCTCTTTCTCTGCCTCCATCTCTCAGGCAAAGAGCACTTTCTTTCAAGATAAGATCCAATCTTCCTATTCCAATCCCAAAAAACTATTTTCCATCTTCTCCACCCTCTTGGACCCTCCCAAAGCCCCTCCCCCCTCCTCACTTCTGTCAAGCGACTTTGTTAACCATTTCGAAAAAAAGGTTGATGATATTCGCTCTTCTTTTTCTGACTCACCTTTACTGACCGCTGGGTCACCAAACCCTCTTTTCAACCACTCACTAACCTCCTTTTCCCCTCTCTCTCCAAGTGAGGTTCTTACCCTCATTACCTCTGCCCGCCCTACCACCTGTCCTCTGGACCCCATCCCTTCAAACCTCCTTCAGACTATCGCTCCTGATATTCTACCGTTTCTCACCCATTTCATTAACACTTCTCTAACTTCTGGTCACTTTCCAAACAGTCTCAAGGAGGCGAGAGTAAACCCTCTCCTAAAGAAACCCACTCTCAACCCGTCCGATGTTATAAACTACAGGCCTGTCTCTCTCCTCCCGTTCCTGTCTAAAACACTTGAACGCGCTGTCTTTAAACAACTCTCCTGTTATCTCCACCAGAACAACCTCCTGGATCCGCACCAGTCTGGTTTCAAGGCAGGTCACTCCACAGAAACGGCCCTCCTTGCTGTCACTGAGGAACTGCACACTGCTAAAGCTGCATCCCTCTCCTCTGTCATCATCATGTTGGACCTGTCAGCTGCATTCGACACGGTGAACCATCAGATCCTCCTTCGCACTCTCCAAGAACTTGGAGTTTCAGGCTCTGCACTCTCCCTCCTCGCCTCATACCTCAAAGACCGTACCTACAGGGTAACTTGGAGAGGGTCTGAGTCTGACCCTTGTCTATTAACTACAGGGGTCCCTCAGGGCTCTGTTCTTGGTCCCCTCCTTTTCTCTCTGTACACAAACTCGCTCGGCTCGGTCATTAGCCCGCATGGTTTTTCTTACCACTGCTATGCTGACGACACCCAATTGATTCTGTCCTTTCCCCGCTCAGAGACCCAGGTCGTCGCACGCATCTCTGCTTGTCTAGCTGACATCTCTCAGTGGATGTCTGCTCATCACCTCAAGCTCAACCTTGACAAGACTGAACTGCTTTTCCTTCCGGGAAAAGATTGTCCTACTCTTGACCTGACGATCAACATCGGCACCTCTGTTGTTTCCCCGACTCTGACCGCAAGGAATCTGGGTGTAACCCTGGATAACAACCTCTCCTTCACTGCAAACATCGCTGCTACAACTCGTTGCTGCAGATATACGCTGTACAACATAAGGAAGATTCGTCCCCAGCTGACCCAGAAAGCCACCCAGGTTCTGGTCCAGGCTCTCGTCATCTCACGCCTAGACTACTGCAACTCCCTCCTGGCTGGTCTACCTGCATGTGCCATCCGACCTCTGCAGCTCATCCAGAATGCAGCGGCTCGTCTGGTCTTCAACCTTCCAAAATTTTCCCACACCACTCCGCTCCTTCGCTCCCTTCACTGGCTCCCGGTAACTGCTAGAATCCACTTCAAGACACTAGTACTTGCATACCATGCTGCGAATGGATCTGGCCCTTCCTACATCCAGGACATGGTTAAACTGTACACCCCAGCGCGTGCACTCCGCTCGGCATCAGCCATACGACTCGCTGCACCCTCGCTGCGAGGTGGACCCAAGTTCCCATCAGCAAAAACACGTGGGTTTGCTATCCTGGCTCCAAGATGGTGGAATGAGCTCCCCATTGACATCAGGACGGCAGAAAGCCTGCACATCTTCCGGCGCAGACTGAAAACTCATCTCTTTAGATTCCACTTCGAGCGATAGAATTACTATCAAAGCACTTATATACTAACAAAGGACTGGCTTATCTATAGCCAGCTGACAAAGCACTTATATACTAACATAGGACTGGCTTATCTATAGCCAGCTGACAAAGCACTAATATACTAACATAGGACTGGCCTATCTATAGCCAGCTGAGTAGCACTTGAAATGTGTGGCTCTATGATACCTGCTGTACTTTATGATTCTGTTTTTCTTCTGGGCTGTGTCTTCCTGGTCGTATGTACTTATTGTAAGTCGCTTTGGACAAAAGCGTCTGCTAAATGCAATGTAATGTAATGTAATGTAATTATTATTTATTTTTTTCATTTTATGTTTATCTTCATGGCTCTGTTGTTTAAGTTATATTGATAAGCATTTTTTTTTGCGGAGGGAGGGAGGGGGGAGTGTAGTGAGTGTACTGTGATATTACAATATAAATGAAATGGCATCGATTACTGTACACTATAATGAAATAAAAAGACTTGTAAAAAAAAAAAAAATACATGAATAAAAAGTACATGAATAAAAAGTTACAGTGCATTAAGATATGAATAGTTCACACAGAAGTTCCACTTTACTGATGAACACAACGGCTCAGTTTCAATTAAAATTAAATGCAGGGTCAAAAAGATAAGTCTTCAGCCTGGATTTAAAAGTAGTAAGAGTTGTAGCGGACCTGCAGGTTTCCGGGAGTTTGTTCCAGATATTTGGAGCATAATAACTGAACGCAGCTTTACCATGTTTAGTTCTGACTCTAGGGACAGAAAGCTGACCAGTCCCTGAAGACCTGAGAGATCTGGATGGTTCATAATTTAACAGAAGATCAGAAATGTATTTTGGGCCTAAACCATTCAGTGCTTTATAAACCAGCAGCAGTATTTTGAAATCTATTCTTTGACACACAGGAAGCTAGTGTAAAGACTTCAGAACAGGAGTGATGTGATCCACTTTCTTAGTGTTAGTGAGGACTCGAGCAGCAGCGTTCTGAATCAGCTGCAGCTTTCTAATAGATTTTTTAGTGAGACCTGTGAATACACCATCACAGTAGTCCAGTCTACTGAAGATAAAAGCATGGACAAGTTTTTCCAAATCCTGCTGTGACATTAGTCTAAAAGACTAATGTCATATCCTAGAACATATCCTAGATATGTTCTTTAGGTGATAGTAGGCTGATTTAGTAACTGTTTTAATGTGACTGTTGAAACTCAGGTCAGAGTCCATGACTACACCTAGATTTCTGGCTTTATCTGTTGTTTTGAACATTGCAGGCTGAAGCTCAGCGCTAACTTTTATACGTTCTGCCTTGGCTCCAAAGACCATTACCTCAGTTTTGTCTTTGTTTAATTGGAGAAAGTTCTGACACATCCAGTCATTGATTTGTTCAATGCACTTACTCAGTGTTTTAACTGGAGAATAGTCTCCTGGTGAAATGGTTATGTAAATTTGTGTGTCATCCGCATAGCTATGGTAACTTATTTTGTTGTTTTTCATTATCTGAGCCAGTGGTAGCATGTAGATGTTAAAGAGAAGATGCCCCAAGATGGAGCCTTGAGGTACCCCACATGTCATATTTGTCAACTCAGATTTGTATTTACCTATAGAAACAAAGTTGTTTCTGTCCTTTAAGTAGGATTCAAACCAATTTAGAACTGTTTCCGAAAGTCCCACCCAGTTTTCTTGTCGGTCTAGTAATATGTTGTGGTCAATAGTGTCAAACGCAGATCTAATAATACTAACACTGAAGTTCTGCCACGGTCTGTGTTTAAGTGGATGTCATTGAAGACCTTTACAAGAGCAGTCTCAGTGCTGTGGTTTGGACGAAATGCTGACTGAAACACATCTAAACAGCTATTTAAATTAGGGATGCCCAATCATTTGGTGATACTTTTGAGATCGCCAGAATTCACGAAAATGCATTTAGGTGAAGATAAAGGTAGACATTTACCAAAAATAAGCTGTCAATCAGTTGAAAATTATTTATCGTGTGTGCTGGTGGCAGATGTGGCGCAGTTATGTATTGTGTATATCCATGCTTCAACTAACTGGGTATAGATGCATTCTCTGTAGAGTTCTATGTTTTCTTGAGCCATACAGGTAAATAAATCCTGGATAATTATATGTAGCTTATGGTCCCGCTTTACCAATGATATCAACTTATCATCAGCTAGATAAATTACATCAAAGTAACAGTCAAATCCAAGATGGCCACCAGTCCGCTGTGTTTAATGTCCACGTCTTTTTTAATTTTGGAACCAAATGATGTAGAAAATAATTTAAGGTGTCATTTCCAACTGAATTGGACAAGGACAAGGTAGACATTTAACAAAAAATAAGCTCAGGTCAGGGTGGCTCTTCCACCAAGTCAGTGATACCTCTGCCATCAGCCTACACAATTGTGCCACCAGCAGCCCTAAAGACAAAGGTCTTCAGTGCGCCGGCTGTACAAGGTCCTGTGTAACCTCCCAACCTTCTGACTGCTGCAGCTGCCAAAGAAGATATGTATGCATGGCTCAGCAAAGTCAAGACAGCTGTTGAAAAGTCTACCATGGATGGCTGGATAACGTGGTCTGCCTGTCACGATTATCATGTCAGGTCACAGTTCTATGTCTAGGTTTGGGTGTTTTTGCTGTTCTCTCTGTCATGTTTTCCTCCTGGGTTATTGTCTGGTCCTTTTCCCTGTGTTTTTCCTCCTGTCGTTAGTTTCCCTGGTGTGTCTAGTTATCTGATTGTGTTCACCTGTGGCCCTTGTGTTTCTCCTCCCCTGCCCGGCTGTTTCTCGTCTTGTGATTATCCCTCCCTGTATTTAGTCTTGTCTCGTCCTGTGTTCAGTGTTGGTGCTTCTTTTGTTTGTGACGGAGTTCACCGTCGAGTGTTTTGTTTGTCCATGTTATATGTTAAGATAAGAGCCCTTGAAATAAAGGTATTATCAGTGTTATCTGCGTTTGGGTCCTACCTGCTTCACTCTGCGTATCAGAAAGCACCAACCAAGAAATGGGCCCAGCAGATCCGTTCGAGCTGGAATTATTGAATTTTTCCTTTTTTTTGGCTAACTGCTCGGATCGATGGAAGAGAGTACCCGGAGTTCAGCAGCGAGAGGCTGTGTTGTCGGAGGCGCGCCAAATGGCTAGAGAGAAACCAGGTTTGGTGAAGTTCTTACCTGGCTGGATTTCAAAGATCCTCCCGGTGTGTGATTCCCGGCCTGCTAGCCCCAGGCATGCTAGCTCCCTGTCTCCCAATTCCCAACCTGGTACCATACGCCTCGCTAGGTTCCGTCTGAAGTCAACCCATGCTTCTGCCCCAGTTCCTGCTCCTGTCCAGGAGTTTTATTCTGGAACTCGTCTGGCTTATGGAGGTCCACGGAGTATTCAGGCGGCTGCTAAGAGGAGTCGCAAGGCCAAGCTAGCAGCCCAAGCCCCAAGAGCCATGGCTCCAGCCCCAGTACAGGCCCCAGCAGCCATGGCTCCATGCTCCAGTATCGGCCCACACAGCCATGGTTTTGTGCTCCAGTACCATCCCACACAGCCATGGTCCCGTGTTCCGTGCCCAGCAGCCATGGTTCCGGCTACGGAACCGGCCCACACAGCCATGGTTCCGGCCCCAGTTCCGGCCCCAGCAGCCATGGTTCTGGCTCCAGTACCGGCTCCAGTACCCCTGGTCCCGACTCCAGTTTCGGCTCCAGGACTGGCTAACGGCCAACGCCAGCTCCCCGAGTCCTGTCGGCATACCGACCGACTCCAGTTCCTCGTCTCCAGTTGGCGGTTCAGCCGACACCAGCTCCCCGTGTCCTGTCGGCGTACCGGCCGACGCCAGCACCCCGTGTCCTGTCGGCGTACCGGCCGACGCCAGCACCCCGTGTCCTGTCGGCGTACCGGCCGACTCCAGCACCTCGTCTCTTGTTGGCTCCCCAGCCAACACCAGCTCCCCGTGTCCTGTCGGCGTACCGGCCGACTCCAGCACCTCGTCTGCTGCTGGCTCTCCAGCTGACGCCAGCTCCTCGAGTCCTGTCAGCATACCGGCCGACTCCAGCACCCCGTGTTCTGTTGGCGAACCAACTCTCTCAAGTCTCCCCTCCAGACACCTCTCAAGTCCCCTCTCAAGTTCCTACCGGAGTCTCCTCTCGAGTTCCCTCTCAAATCACCTCTCGAGTCTCCTCTCGAGTCCCCTCTCAAGTCACCTCTCGAGTCTCCCCTCGAATTCCCTCTCTAGTCCCCTCTCGAATTCCCTCTCTAGTCCCCTCTCGAATTCCCTCTCTAGTCTCCTCTCGAGTTCCCTCTCCAGTCTCCTCTCGAGTTCCCTCTCGGGTCCCCTCTCGAGTCTTTTCTCGAGTCCCCTCTCAAGTCACCTCTCAAGTTCCTACCCGAGTCCCCTCTCAAGTTTCCCCTCAGGTCTCCTCTCGAGTTCCCTCTCAAGTCCCCTCTCAGGTCCCCTCTCGAGTTACCTCTCGAGTCACCTCTCGAGTTCCTTCTCGAGTCCCCTCTCCAGTCACCTCTCGAGTTCCCTCTCGGGTCCCCTCTCGAGTCTTTTCTCGAGTCCCCTCTCAAGTCACCTCTCAAGTTCCTACCCGAGTCCCCTCTCAAGTTTCCCCTCAGGTCTCATCTCGAGTTCCCTCTCAAGTCCCCTCTCAGGTCCCCTCTCGAGTTACCTCTCGAGTCACCTCTCGAGTTCCTTCTCGAGTCCCCTCTCCAGTCACCTCTCGAGTCCCCTCTCGAGTCACCTCTCAAGTCAACTCTCCAGTTTCCTCTCGAGTTCCCTCTCAAGCCCTCTCTCGAGTCCCCACTCAAGCCCCTACTCATGTGCCGTTGGAGGTCCCGCAGACTAGTCTTCTGCCGGGGGTCCTGCCAACCCCATGTCCTGTACCGTTGGAGGTTCCGCTGGGGGTCCTGCCAACCCTTTGTCCTGTCTCGTTGGAGGCCCCGCCGACTACTCTCCTGCCGGGGGTCCTGCCAACCCCATGTCCTGTACCGTTGGAGGTTCCGCTGGGGGTCCTGCCAACCCCATGTCCTGTCCCGTTGGAGGTCCCGCTGTCTACTCTCCTGCCGGGGGTCCTGCCAACCCTTTGTCCTGTCTCGTTGGAGGCCCCGCCGACTACTCTCCTGCCGGGGGTCCTGCCAACCCCATGTCCTGTGCCGTTGGAGGTCCCGCCGACTACTCTCCTGCCGGGGGTCCTGCCAACCCTTTGTCCTGTCTCGTTGGAGGCCCCGCCGACTACTCTCCTGCCGGGGGTCCTGCCAACCCTGTGTCCTGTGCCGTTGGAGGTCCCGCCGTCTACTCTCCTGCCGGGGGTCCTGCCAACCCTTTGTCCTATCTCGTTGGAGGTCCCGCCGTCTACTCTCCTGCCGGGGGTCCTGCCAACCCTATGTCCTGTCCCGTTGGAGGTCCCGCTGTCTACTCTCCTGCCGGGGGTCCTGCCAACCCTTTGTCCTGTCTCGTTGGAGGCCCCGCCGACTACTCTCCTGCCGGGGGTCCTGCCAACCCCATGTCCTGTCCCGTTGGAGGTCCCGCCGACTACTCTCCTGCCGGGGGTCCTGCCAACCCTATGTCCTGTCCCGTTGGAGGTCCCGCCGTCTACTCTCCTGCCGGGGGTCCTGCAAACCCTGTGTCCTGTGCCGTTGGAGGTCCCGCCGTCTACTCTCCTGCCGGGGGTCCTGCCAATCCTATGTCCTGTGCTGTTGGAGGCCCCGCCGACAACTCTCCTGCCGGGGGTCCTGCCAACCCTGTGTCCTGTCCCGTTGGAGGCCCCGCCGACTACTCTCCTGCCGGGGGTCCTGCCAACACTTTGTCCTGTCTCGTTGGAGGTCCCGCCAACCACTCTCCTGCTGGGGGTCCTGCCAACTCCTGGTCCTCTTCCGTGGGGGATCCTGCCGAAGCCTGTCCCGCCGGCTCCGGTTCCTGTCCGGCCGACACCGGGTCCTGCCCGGCCTCCGGAGCTGTCTGGTCTTCGCCCTCAATCCCGACCCTCTGTGAGCCGCGGTCTTCGCCCGCGGGCCCGGCCCCCTGACTCTTCCTGCCGCTGCCCTCGTCCTCGAGCCCGGCCCCCTGACTCTTCCTGCCGCTGCCTTCGCCCTCATGCTCGGCCTCCTGAGTTCGCCCGCTGTGGCCTTCGCCCCACCTTGGACTCTGCCTTGCCCCCGGGCCGTCCGCCCGAGTCCCCCTTCTCGGCTTCTGCCTTGCCCCCGGGCCGTCCGCCCGAGTCCCCCTTCTCGGCTTCTGCCTTGCCCCCGGGCCGTCCGCCCGAGATCCCTTCCTGGTCCTCTACTGTGCTCCTGGGCGGTCAGCTTAGTCCCGTCCTCCGGACCCCCTCCACCCACCCTGCTTGAGGTTTTGGACTTTTGTTTTTTTTGGGGACGTCTGGGATCCGTCCCTTGAGGAGGGGGTTCTGTCACGATTATCATGTCAGGTCACAGTTCTATGTCTAGGTTTGGGTGTTTTTGCTGTTCTCTCTGTCATGTTTTCCTCCTGGGTTATTGTCTGGTCCTTTTCCCTGTGTTTTTCCTCCTGTCGTTAGTTTCCCTGGTGTGTCTAGTTATCTGATTGTGTTCACCTGTGGCCCTTGTGTTTCTCCTCCCCTGCCCGGCTGTTTCTCGTCTTGTGATTATCCCTCCCTGTATTTAGTCTTGTCTCGTCCTGTGTTCAGTGTTGGTGCTTCTTTTGTTTGTGACGGAGTTCACCGTGGAGTGTTTTGTTTGTCCATGTTATATGTTAAGATAAGAGCCCTTGAAATAAAGGTATTATCAGTGTTATCTGCGTTTGGGTCCTACCTGCTTCACTCTGCGTATCACTGCCTACCACGCTGATACGCACCAAGCTGTCATCCCACCTGCAGCAATAACCGCACTATTGCCTCTGTTTCTTGACAATGCACACTCCATGGACATCGTCAAGGCAGCAGTTCAGCACGTGAACCCAGGTCAGATTCCTGTCCTTGCAGCTGACCAACCACTGTATGCTCTTGCTAAGGAAGTCCAGTGGACCTGGCCAGTCACTTATGGAGAGGATCACTTTGTGATCATGTTCGGTGGTCTACACATTGAGATGGCCATGTTGAAGTTGCTGGGAGACTGGCTGGACGAACACCCTGGTACAGGCTGACATTGCAAGTTCCGGAAAAGCAAATTCCTTCATACATGCCAGCCATGTCACCAAGACCCGCCATGCGGACCAGCTCACAGCTGCAAGCCTTTATACACTCCTCCAACAAGCTTACAGTGAAGACTGCACACCTGATGACTCTAATGCCATGCAACCTGATAGTCCGCCTTTTGAGGAGTGGTGCATACAGCGAGCAAAGGCCAGTGTCCACTTTGACTACTGGCTAAAGACCCTGTCATTGGAGCTTCTCTTGCTGCGGTACATCAGGTCACTTCGTGAAGGTAACTTCCAGCTGTAAGTGGAATCCCTGACACAGATCATGCCCTGGATGTTTGCCCTAGATCACACACACTACTCCAGATGGCTTTCCGTACACATCCGTGACATCAAATCAAATCAAGTTTTATTTATATAGCACATTTATAAACGATTTTTGATCGAGCCAAAGTGCTGTACATATAATAAAAATAGCCTACAGTAGAGACACTTTACAGCAAATACAACAGCACAGATTGTTCAGAATATCAGTATGAGAAAAACGACACCCTCTATCCTTAGACCCTCACATCGTACAAGGAAAAACTTCTAGAGAAAACCCACAGTTTAAGGGGAAAAAATGGGAGAAACCTCAGGGAGAGCAACAGAGGAGGGATCCCTCTCCCAGGACGGACAGACGTGCAAAAGATGCCGTGTGTACATCGAAGAGATAATACATTTTACAGCATATAGACCGAATGTTAGGAAATGCATGTGTCCTGTAATAAGAAGATGAATCCACGAGGATGTCAGCTATGATGACTCTCGCTGAAAAACATCCACATGTCCTAGCAGAATTCAAGTATGGACATGTTGTGGTGCACAAAACCAGCAACAAGTTCTCTGCCATGGCACTTGACCAGTGCCATGAGCAGAACAATGCAATGGTGAAAGGTTCAGGTGGGGCTATTGGACTGACTGGCAATCCAGGAGCACTTAGACACTGGATGGTAGCAAGGCCAGACATTTCCAGGATCACTACAGAGTTTGTGCAACAGCATAGTGCTAGTGACACTGGGCACCGTCATCACGACCAGCAACCTGGCGTACAAGCAGCATTTCTGAAGGAAGTTAAAGCACTTGTGACAGTGCTGGAAGAGATGGGAAATCCATTCCTAGAACACAGCCAAGATTTACTAGTCATTGACACAAGGGACATCATGGACATCAAAGTGGCTGAAACTTTGAGAAGGATCGAGACCCTTGGTGAGGAGCAGTACACCACGTTTGTGAAAGAGAGGCTAGAACAGTGTACAACACCTGTCACACAAACACTTCCAAAGAACAAGTTGCCACTGTTCAGTAGGCCACCGGTCAAGATGAAGTCGAAACAAAAGGCACAGCTTTCAGCACTGAAGAGTGACTGTGGTCTCTTTTCGAGGCTGTACATCTCCTGTCAAACACGAGATGGAGACATTGGCAATTTCTTCTCCCATGAAAACCAGGGATCCCCACCAACTTTTCAAATGGAGGCAAAATTCGGATTGGGGTTAAAGCAGATCTACTTCGCTGACTAGAATCAGATCTGCTTGAAAACAGTAGTGTACCTATGGCTGATGCAACAATTATCGATGGTGTAGCTGTGGTTCAAATGTTAAATCCTGGAACATCAACAACATTTCAAGAGTATGGAGATAGAGTGTTTGCACCATACATCTCTGCTCAACTTGAGACCTACCTGCCAGCCTGAAAGCCTCAACCAGACAAAAGAGGGGAAAGGCCATCAGGAAAAGGGTGGCTCCTTCTACTGTGATGCCAAAGAACTGGAAGGACTTTCTTTGGTGCGATGAGAACAAAACCGACTTGTTTGCTTTCCAATGAATCCAACAAAGTGTCTGACTCTCCCAGTCCTTCACGCTTTCACCGGGTGTGACACCGTCTCTGCCTTCGCTGGCAGAGGGAAGAAGACTGCCTGGGAAACGTGGAAGTCTTTCCCAGAGGTGACTGGTGCTTTCAATTAACTCCTATGCATGCCAAGTGAGGTCAGTGAAGGATCAATGTTACTGCTGGAGCGATTTGTGGTGCTGATGTACGACCAAACCAGTGAGAGCATGGAGGTTAATGATGCCAGGAAACAGCTCTTCACACAGAAGTCTAGATCTCTAGAGAACATTCCTCCAACCCAGGCAGCACTGAAGCAGCACATCAAGCGCACTTGCTACCAGGCCAACTGTTGGAACAAGGCATTGGTCCTGGATCCAGAGATGCCAGAGCCGTCTGACTGGGGCTGGACAGAGGAAACAACTGGGTGGCAGCCACTTTGGACCACTCTACCTGAAGCATCAAAATCGTGCCATGAATTGATCCACTGTCGCTGCCAGAAAGGGTGCACTGGACGATGCAAGTGTGCCAAAGCTGCACTGAAGTGCACTGCACTATGTTTCTGTTCTGGAGTTAGATTTAGATCTGTATTATTATCATCATTAAAATAGACTAGCACCATGGGTCTATTATTTTGTATTATTATCCCTATAGTTTCAAAATTGAAGCACATTTCACTATATTGCATAGGTCGAATCCAAACGTTGTTAATGTAATTTGACCTTGTCCTTGATCTAAATAAATGTTCTTTAATTCTCAAAAGTATCATCAGATGAATGGGCATCCCCGATTTAGGTGGAAATTACACATTAAATGACACATTATTTTGTACATCGTTTGGTTCCAACATTTAAAAAAACGTGGACATTAAACACAGAGGACTGGCGGCCATTTTGGATTTGACTGTTACTTTGATGTCATGTATCTAGCTGATAAGTTGATATCACACACACACACACACTAAATAATTTGCCATTTTGCAAATTTCAACTGATTGACAGTTTATTTTTGGTAAATTTCTACCTTTATCTTAACCTAAATGCATTTTCTTGAATTCTAGAGATCTCAAAAGTATCACCAAATGATTGGGCATCCCTAATTTAGTTGGATATGACACCTTAAATGTTTGTCTACAATGTTTGGTTCCAAAATTAAGCGTGTTTGAACATTTGACCCAAGACACTGGCGGCCATCTTGGATTTTACCTCTCACGGTCCTAACAGGTCAAATCTGACTTCCCTCCACATCTGAAAATAAACCTTATGGTATGCACTAACTATGCTAGAAATGTCATGCTTTTCTCATAAAATGCACAATTGTTATAATATGAGAGCTTATCCGCTGTACTAATAGAACAAAGCACAAGAGAATGAATTTTGTGACCAACCCAATGCAAGGTTTATTAGAAAAATAAACCAGTATTTGACCAATAAACAAAACAATTGACAAAATGTTGTACTATGAAATATACATTAAACTTTGGTCAGCTTCAGCGGGGTAATGCCATGTTGGAGCTCACAAATACCCATCATGGCATGTGCCTCAATTAATTTGCTTTGCTGTCCAACTCTTTTTTCGGTTTGTTCCAGCTCAATGCGTTTCTCTTTGTGTCTCCTCCTGAGGGTGTTGGACTTTGTTAGCAGTTGAGCCATTAAAGATCCAGCTTTTCCCTCAGCCTGCTCAGCAAGTTGATCAGCATCTTTCTGAAGGAAGCCACACACTTCTTTTAGGATCTTCCTTTTCTTTTTGAGCTGTTCTAGCTCATCTTCAACTGCTCTTCTCTTGAGGCTCTGTGTGGCACTCTGTCTCTTCTTCTGTTGTTGATCCAGGTAAATCCTGTACCTTGATCTTGCGAAGGCTGCAGAAGCCAGGAGCTCCTTGGTGAGTGGCACCTTTAGAACGCCCTCACAGACACTAACCTGGTCGCAGATCAACCTTTGTGCCTCCAGGGATTCTTCAAGGAGGTTGACAGTTTCAACCTCCTTGTTGACCGAGAACCCCCTTTCAACCGTGGCTTGACCATGGGACAGAATTAGAAGGCTCTGGCAGAATCTCCGCAGCTCAGGGTATGTGCTGAGAGCTTCGTGCAGGAAAACATCGAGCCGCTGCTCAAATGGCTGGAAGGAGAGGAAGCCTTCACCTCTACCCTCAACAGACAGAAATCTTTCAAATTGCTGGACGATCACATCACCTACAACATTGACAGAGAAAATGAAAGAAGTAATTATTCATATGTCACTATATTTCATTCCACAGTCATCTGCTTCATCATTCGTTTTAGAGATACATAGCTCGCAGCATCTGTACACATAAAAAGCACAGTGTATTGTAGATTTCCTAAAACAAATGTAAACAAGAATGCGTAATAATTAAATCCACACAAGCTTCTATTGTCCCTGAACAATACTTGTTCCTACCAGCTGAAACTCCTCCTGCCAACTGCTTGTCCTCCAGGAATCTTTGGACTACACTCTTCATCTTTCCGATGCACCACTCTGGATCCCTGCTCATGTTTGTGGGATCCAAACATGCAATGTGCCTGACGACTGGAAATTTGAGGGGGCTTTTCTCCTGCACTTTCTTGACCATTGCAGCCAGGCCCTTCATGCACTCTTTCCTGAACGTGAGCACAGTAAGCTCACCTACTCTGCTCCCTGGTTTGCTCTGAAGTGCCTGACAAATAATACATAGACTGTAAATTGTGCAGAATGGATGATTTACAAATGTCCCTTCATTAGCATAATAAAATGGTAAAAAGGTTAATTTATCATATTACACTGGCTGGATCAGTGTACAGGTAGAGCAAAGACATAGTAGGCCCATAACTGTATAAATCTATACATATACAGTAGATCTCTGAAAATATATCAAAATTACCTTGATGACAGATTCAGCACCAAGGCCTATGTCAGCATTCATCGGGGAGACCCAGTTCTTCTCATCAGCTGCATCGACTTTGGTGAGCTTCAGGGGGGTGATGTCCTCTAGGAGCTCCCTCTTCACAAACCGTCTCAGTAGACTCTACCATATTATAAAGAAATAACAAGAAATCAATGACAACCATTAGTGTGGATTAATCAAATTCAGTTTAATTACTGTTATTATTACCTTCAGTAACTCAGCCAAGTCTTTAGCTAAGAAGGGCATCACTGGCTCATCAGTTTGAAATTTTAACAGGAAGGGGCTGAAGGTCCTGGATATCGCAAAGAAGAACTGCAGCTTGGCTATGATGAGTGGATCCCCTTGTGCTGCCGCAATGGTGTCATAAGAGGCTGTGTCAGGGTTTGGGATCTTCTTGTTCTTGACACCATCCACGTACTTCTGTAGCATCGGCCAAATTTCAACCGCTCTCTCTGCCACACGGACATTTTCAACCCATCTGTGGTCGCAGAATGGTAGTGGGAAGCAGGAGGACCCTGTCAGACTGGTGAAGTCCTCTCTCCTCGCAGGAACGTTGTGGAAGAGGTAGTGCATTGCTCTCAGGAGCCTTTCAAGCTGCCACATCGTAAAACCGGCCTTTACTGCGTTGTGGAGGGTGTGAAGGCCACAGCTTCCAACAAGGACAAGCTGAGCACCTCCATAGAGCTCTGCATGCTCTTTCTGTAGAAGATTCACCAATTTGAAGTTGACGTTGGGTCCATCCATGCTGACAGGGAACATTGACGTGACGTGATTCAAGATGGCGCCTGTGTCGGCTCGCCGCTCGCTCAGCTGTCTACCTTTAGCTTTCCTGTTTCTGTTTTATGTTTGTCAGAATGTCTCTGCTCTGCTCGTCTATGATCGCCAAGCCCTCCTCCACCTCAGACCCTCACTGGAGTTGATACTGCTGCCCAAACTTACATCTGGCAACCATAAATCGTCCCCCCCCCCCTCTTCTGTTGGATATACCCACCTACCTGCGCCGGTTGCCCTGCATCCCGCCTCGCCGAAAGCGCTTCAGACGACGGGGAAAGCGTGGTGGTGCACTGGTCCATCTGAAGGCATACCTGACGGCTTCTTCTGGGACTTATCCACGTCTCAGATGTCATGGCCCTCCCGCTGCACGTCATGTGCGGAATCGGTGGATTCGCCCTGTTTTTCCGGAGCTGCGGACTCTGCTGGGCCCGCTGGCAGCCCCCCCTGCCCGACTGACTGCTCCCGGCCCACGCGGCGTTCAACACGCACTTCTTCGTCAGCTGAGACGCACTCCACCGTCGGCAAGCCCGGAGCAAAAACTTTGTATGGCTTTGCTAAATGCTAGGTCGATAGCAAACAAAACGTTCCTGCTAAATGACTTCTTCACCTCCCGTGAACTGGATTTTATGTTCCTGACGGAGACCTGGGTCCACGCTGGCGAGTATACACCGTTCTCTGAACTTCTTCCTCCTGATTGTACATTCTTCAGCTCCCCCCGTGCCACCGGCCATGGCGGGGGCATAGCTTCAGTGTTTAGAGCTAGCCTCCAATGCCGATTGCTTCACCCTGTAACTACCTATGCTAGCTTTGAGTTGCAGCTTTTTGAACTGAATCCGGCCTCGCCTATACTCTGCGCAGTTGTGTATCGTCCGCCAAAGTGCAATAAGGATTTCATAAATGACTTTTCTGACTTTCTGTCCGGGATCATGGTGAAATATGATCGTGTTTTGATCTCCGGAGACTTCAATGTCCATGTGTGTT
This sequence comes from Harpagifer antarcticus, assembly GCA_902827135.1. NCBI lineage: Eukaryota > Metazoa > Chordata > Actinopteri > Perciformes > Harpagiferidae > Harpagifer > Harpagifer antarcticus. Next base: position 171,838 of record CADEHL010001092.1, on the reverse strand, counting down.
GTGAGTCCAAACCTCTGGTTAGGGACTTTTTAAATCTCCTTGATTCTTTTGGTCTCGTTCAGTCCGTGGCTGGCCCAACACACGAAAAAGGACACACTTTGGACTTAGTATTATCGTTTGGACTGTCTGTATCTGTGGATGAAATATGTGCAGCAACGCGTATCTCAGACCATTTACCGGTTCTGTTTACAACCTCCATCCCTTCCGCAGGAGTCGAATCACGTGCCCCTGCGCGTCGTGTGCGTTCGATTAACTCCTTGACTGCCTCACAGTTCTCTGATGCTTTTAATGCTTCTCCGATCTGTAAATTAGATGTGAACTGTGCTTTTAATGCTGATGAGCTTATCTCCATGTTTGACTCTACATGCACACTAACACTGGATTCTGTTGCTCCTTTTACGCTTAGACGCACAAAAGTGCTCTCAGAGCCGTGGCTCAATGACTGTACTCGTGCTCTCAGACGCGCTTGCAGGCGTGCAGAGAGAAAATGGAAAAAGGATAAACTCCATGTTGTTAGGTTATTATTATGGATTTACGCTCCACGTTTCTAATATCCCCGCGTCCTTCGTGAGCTGTGTTATATGGAAGGAGTTCAGTGCCACCAAGTCAACCATACTCTACTTTTAATGGCAATATCACAATGCACCAGAAATCATTACATTCAATACAAGAATACATACAAACACAGTATACTTACAACACAAGATACATACAACACAAATACACACAACACAAAACATACATACAACACAAATACACACAACATACAACCTGGTGATCACGTCAGCCGGCCAGCAGAAAGAGACTGAACTCAGTTGTGTGTCCTGACTATATCCAGAAGCAATGGGAGGGATCTCTGATTCTCTCTACTTTGATTGGCAGCCCAAATGTCCCCCCATCACCCCAAATCTTGAGTTTCTCCATTCTCAGGTGGCAAGAGCATTTGCATACAGTGCAAGTCAACAGATGCTGTAACCTCCCCCGCCAAATCCTTTGTCCTCAAAAGCCACATGGTCTCTCTAGAGTCACATGTGCTCGGGCTCAAAAGTCCAGCTCAGTTTTAACCCAAAATCATTCTCATTTTAAACTTATACATTTGGAGCTAACATGAATACATTCAAATATTCCTTACAACTCCCCCTTTTGATTTAACTCTAATAAATCAATTACTTTCAAGACATTCACATTCGTTCTGGGATTCAGACTATTTAAACGTTCAGAAATGGCTCCACATATCAACTTCATATGACCATGTTAGAAATACAAAAATATGCAAATAGCTCCATACATCAATTACATCACTTAGTAACCACAAAGTTAAAACCCTTAAATTATTCTGATTGAGTATAGTCAATCGTCATAAGGTTTAACCTTCACAGTGGTGATTCAATTAATCTGTAATCGGCAAAATTGCAGTGTCTTCAAGCTTTAACATTACTTCACGTATACTTCATTCCGCTTTAGTTTCAGAGCCACACATGAGATATTTAGGAGACAGCAAGTCTGTCTTCTCATAAATATGAACAACCTGAAATGCCCTGCCTCCTTTCATCAGGAGAGGCAGCTGCAAGGTCAAATTCATATACAAAAGTACCCAAACGGCTGAGGTAGGTAAATTGTATAGGCACATGTTTTAATGTAATCCCCATGGTCCAATTCTTTCTCTGTACATCGTCAGTTTCTATCCCTCAGACCCGTTACTGTTTCCCTGCTCACGTCCACTCTTTAAATTCCACTGGGTTCTGTTGGTTTCTTCACTGGTTTGAGACAAGTGCCCCTAGTGGAACACCTCCCTTTGTAGCCAGACTTCACCACAGTAGAGGCGAGTTTCTGTGTTTCAGGTTTAAACAGCTTCACAGTCAGATGTATCCAGGATGGTCTCTTCGCCAGTCTAACTGCAGTCGATGTAGACAGGAGTGTTTGTTAGGGACCCTCCCCCTTTGGCGAGTGCCTGCTCCTCCTCTTTATCGCTCTGGTGAACACTCACTTTCCTGGTTTCACTGTCTGCGTAGTGTCAGGTACTTCCATCCGTGGCGAGACCCGGAACTCCTGATACTGCGTCCTTGGATACGCTTCCCACACCGTGGAGTCGCCACCCTTGCTTGGTCAGGTACAGCAGGCCCAGCACGAGGAGGAGGATGACAGCTTTCACACCTCCTTCCTGGAGGTTTCCCCACTGCGCACTGATTCCAGTGGTACCAGATGTCTCCTTTCCCTTCCAAGCGGACAGCGTGAGATGTCCTCTGCATCGCCCGATGGGGTCCAGAGAACCTGGGTCCCAGCCAGTTGGGGTTTGATGTCCCCCTTTTGCCTCTGTAATCTGTGTGGAGAAATCTGATACAAAATCCCTCAACCCTACGCTCAGGGCTCCTGGGAACTGGTGACCATGAGTGAGCTCAAAGGAGACAAACCTGTCCCTTTGTTAATTGAGCTCCTGATTTACATAAGAACTAGGGGCCATGCGTCTAACCATTTCATGCCTGTCTCTTCACATGTTTTCTTATATCTTAGTAATATATTTTATTCCATGTTTTTTACTCATAAAACAATATGACATTGTCCAGAATAGTAGTTAACTTTATATAACTTTTCAAACATCTTAATTGTCTTGTCTCTCTCTCTCTCTCTCCTACATACTTTTTCCAACTTCACTCGTGGTATTTTAACCACCTTTTATCCTTCTGAGCAAGATATCACTTCAACACATTTAATATCTTGCCCTGTCCATCTATTTCAGTCTTCTTTACTGCTATTTTTAATTTACCAATTGATTAATTCATGGTTAATACAACTTTTTATCTTTACTTATTTATCAAGTCAATTCAATTTCTTTAAATTTGTTTCTTTAAAATACATTAGTAGATACCTTGTGGAGTATTCACAATAACTAATCCTCTCTAGGATATGAAATCCATTCATCTTTAACAAGATACTATTTCCCTATTTATTTTTAGTTCATGATAACAATGGTATAAAAACCACACGTTTTACTCATAGCTTGGTTTCTATGTCAAGATCATTATGTGTGACATAATAATCAGATGTCTTCTTTTATCCATCTGTTCTCTTTTCTCTTCAGCCTTCATCAACCTTTTCTTATTTCCATTTCTAACCAGTCTTTTACTTATAATCTGTCCCTTTCCTAGGACAGGTAAATACATCCTGCTACTGTAGTGTTCACAAATAAATCTCCATGCAAACTGCTACTGTACACTCAAAAGTGATCTGTTTCATTTTGAAAAGTCAGCTTTTTGAAAACCAACATGGCTTAGTTCAAACTTTTGTTTCAAAACAAAACTCCTCATCTCTTCCCGACATGATTTGACATAAAGATGATTTGCTACCACTATTTTTCATTGTGATATTTGTTCAAACAGAGACTGCATCTGTCTCTGGATTTAAATATATGCCTGATGGCAGTATATGCATAAAAATAAAAATAAGTGTCCAGGATTTTAACCTCTGTCATTAAAGGACTGCATAAAAATAAGACATGTCATCTGATTAATCTAAAATCCGAATTTAACAGATAATTTGTGTAGTACATCCCACCATTCTTAGGGACGCCTAATTAACATTCTCAAATCTTCAATTAACTTGACCTAAAAAGCTAAAACAGTGTTGTTTTATGATACCTAAAAAAATACTACAATAGATTTTAGACTATAAAAATGTAAATATCAAATTCCCATTGTCTAACAACTCACTCCCCCTTTTCTGAAAAAGAATCCTGTGGATTCATTTTCAGAAACATGAAGAAAGAATGGTAGGCATAGGAGGCAGAGGCACATGCTGTGCCCTGGGACCTTTACGACCCTAGCATCCTGCTGCAAAGTGTCCTCCGGTTTCTGTTTTACGACACTGGCCTCCTGCTTCATCGTAAATGAAGTTTGGGCTCAGTTTGAGAGTTGTGATCTGAGTTAGAGACAACAGTATTTTGCCATTGTTCTAAAATATTGGACTCGTTCTGCGACATAGTCCAGAATGTCGCCATCTGTAGGCACCTCCGTGACTTTAACACCACGAGGGAACAGAAGAGTGTTAAATTCATCTGCTTTTATGGGGCTGTGGATAGCCATTGCACCCGGGAGATTTCGGTCTGTGACGGGAGGAATTGTAATTCCCATCATTGCGAGGGCAGCATTGTGACAAACCCTCCTCAATCTATCTAGAGCCTGCATCTGTGTGTTCCATTTGCTACGAGCAAACCATCTGGGTTTCTGTTCCTTTAGGTGTGCAATTTGCTTTACAATCTGTCTTTCATCTAAGTTAAATCCATCCATGTTGTGTTACAAGCATGGTTAGATTTGTAACAGAATACAAAATTAACTGTATTTAGCGCTATATTTGCCTAAAAATCTTAACAAACACCAACTACAAATTAAAAATAAATTGATTTAGCAAAATGAACCCTTATGTGATTCAAAAATGTGACAAAAGAACAATGATTTGTCTTACCCAAGATTGTAGTCTAACAGAATGGCTCTTGACCACATGGGGTCAAATAACTTGGATGACCGGGGGCAGGGAAAAGGAGACTCAAACATGTGCAGAGAGAAATCACACTGCTTGCAGTCTGAGTTCACTAACAATTAAACCATACAAGGCCAGTTCATAACACACAAATTGTCCTCTTTGTATGCGTAATCTAGGTAGAATAATCCACTATTATATTTAATTTGAATGGACTTAATTCTCTGAAATCAATCTCTTAATCTGTTCCCATTGTACCCGGTAACTACCCCGGAATTTCAGAATCGTTTTTAGCATTCTGTCGTTCCATATTCACTTCGCTTTTATTTATCTGCTTCAATTAATATGTGCACTTCGCTTTTATTTATCTGACTCAATCAATCAACATGTGTTCACATGTATTAATATACTGGGCTATTGTCGTAGTTACTATTAACGCGCTTCCCGTCTTCAATACCGGTCAGCAATGTAATATTTAACCTCAACGCTTGAAGCTAAACTCATATAAGAATGTAAAAGGTGTACTACCCCCTTTCAGCCACTAGATGGCAGCAGCAGACCACAAATGAGCCTCACTCATCCAAGAGCTTCATTGAGATCTATAAATATTGAGTAATTACCATATCACAGAACTCCGGCTCTTAGCTAAAAAGCGTTCGTCTGTGCTGTAAAACCCCTCAGTTCTAGCCGGCGACCCGATCTGAAATATCGGGTTTCCAGGTTCTGTCGTGCGGTACTCAAAACACGCAACCAAACAGACTGCACCGTCTCTTACGCCACTGTGGACTAGACTACCACAGATCCGCGCTAAACCGTTCTTATGTACGCCACTCAGGACTTTATCTACCTGTAGATCCGCGACAAACTGTAATCAATATGTAAATATCTATGTACGTCACGCCGGACTCATATCTACCTGCGATCAACGACTATGTTTATTAATATGCATTGTATATCCCATTTAAACTTTAAAAACACTGTGAAACGCCTTCAGACAATCCTAACATTTTAGTGTATTCAATCACAGACAATCGGTTCATACAACAGGAGTCTGAAATACCTTTGAGTTGTGAAGGGCCCTCGTGATTGTCTGAGGTGTTTAAAAGCGCTTATTCTCGACCCAATCCGGTCGTCTGAATCCTCCTCAGCTCATTATCTTGTACGTCGGGTTCACCATCTGTTAGGATATTATTATGGATTTACGCACCACGTTTCTAATATCCCCGCGTCCTTCGTGAGCTGTGTTATATGGAAGGAGTTCAGTGCCACCAAGTCAACCATACTCTACTTTTAATGGCAATATCACAATGCACCAGAAATCATTACATTCAATACAAGAATACATACAAACACAGTATACTTACAACACAAGATACATACAACACAAATACACACAACACAAAACATACATACAACACAAATACACACAACATACAACCTGGTGATCACGTCAGCCGGCCAGCAGAAAGAGACTGAACTCAGTTGTGTGTCCTGACTATATCCAGAAGCAATGGGAGGGATCTCTGATTCTCTCTACTTTGATTGGCAGCCCAAATGTCCCCCCATCACCCCAAATCTTGAGTTTCTCCATTCTCAGGTGGCAAGAGCATTTGCATACAGTGCAAGTCAACAGATGCTGTAACCTCCCCCGCCAAATCCTTTGTCCTCAAAAGCCACATGGTCTCTCTAGAGTCACATGTGCTCGGGCTCAAAAGTCCAGCTCAGTTTTAACCCAAAATCATTCTCATTTTAAACTTATACATTTGGAGCTAACATGAATACATTCAAATATTCCTTACAATGTCTCCCTAGAAATCCTTCGTGCTTCCCTGTCTGACTACCAGACGGCAGTCAAAGCAGCCAAAACAGAGCACATCTCTCTGTTAATCTCCAAAAACAGCCATAGACCTCAGGTTCTTTTTAATGTCCTCAACTCGATCATTAATCCCTGTGATGTTTCTTCTATTGTGCCATCGACTACTCTCTGTGATAAGTTTCTTAAATTTTTTATTGAAAAGGTATCTGCTCTTAGGCTAGCTCACACTAGTGCTACCCCAGATCCTGCTCCCTTTCTGTGCCCTGCTGTCCTCGACCACTTTGAGCCTGTATCCTTCTCTTCTCTCTCGGATGTGGTCAAGCACCTGCGGCCGACAAACTGCACCTCAGATAGCATTCCCTCTCGCCTTCTCAGAGACGTTTTAGATTCAGTTAGAGCAAGTATTTTATTAATTGTAAACACCTCCCTTAGCTCAGGATGTGTCCCTGCTGCCTTCAAACATGCCGTGGTTAAGCCATTACTTAAAAAGAAACATCTCGACCCCTCCTTTCTCGAAAATTTTAGGCCCATTTCCCAGCTACCTTTTTTATCAAAAGCCCTGGAGAGAGTGGTCTACGCCCAGCTGCAGTCTTTTTTAACCACGCATGGAATCCACGAAAAGTTTCAGTCTGGCTTCAAACCCATGCACAGCACTGAAACAGCCCTTTTAAGAGTTTTTAATGATCTGCTCCTAGCCGCCGACTCAGGTAGCCCAGCTGTCTTGGTGCTGTTAGACCTGACAGCTGCTTTTGACACTGTGGACCATAGCATCCTGTTGTCACGGCTTGAACAGTCCGCTGGCATCACAGGCTCTGCCCTTGCATGGTTCAGGTCCTACCTGACAGACCGTAGCTTCGCTGTGCAGCTAGGTGCCTTCTCCTCTGCAAAAGTCCCTCTTACCTGTGGGGTTCCCCAAGGCTCGATTCTGGGCCCCATCCTTTTCCTACTGTACTTACTACCCCTAGGCTCAATTCTCACAAAACATAATATTCCCTTCCACTGCTACGCCGACGATGTACAGATATATCTCCCTCTCGAAGCAAGTGTCACACACTCATTACAACAGTTGATGGACTGCTTAACTGAGATAAAATCCTGGCTGAGCAAAAACTTTCTAAACCTCAACGAAAGCAAGACTGAGGTCATCTTTTTTGGACCCCAACCTCCAGCCTCCCAGGTTGATATTCTAGGCTCCCTCCAACAAAACATCCTCCCCTCAGTCACGAACCTTGGGGTGACCTTCTCCAGTACTTTTAAATTCGACAAGCAGGTCAGCAGCGTAGTCAAATCCTGCTTTTTTAAAATAAGACTTTTGGCCAAAACCAAGTCGTATTTATCTTTTAAAGACCTGGAAAGGGTTATTAACGCCTTTGTGACCTCGAGACTGGACTACTGCAACGCTCTGTATATGGGTATGGACCAGGCATCAATTAAACGCCTGCAGCTAGTCCAGAACGCAGCTGCACGTTTGCTGACTGGCCATAAAAAGCGTGACCACATCACCCCAATTCTGGCCTCACTGCACTGGCTTCCAGTTCGGTACAGAATTGATTTTAAAATCCTTTTATTTGTTTTTAAAGCACTAAATGGGCTGGCTCCGGCCTATATAGCTGAACTCCTCCAGCGCTACACCCCAGCCAGAGCTTTAAGGTCTGCTGACCATCTGCTGCTGGTAGTGCCCAAGACCAGGCTCAAAACCCGAGGGCACCGAGCCTTCGCAGCAGCTGGCCCCAGGCTCTGGAACACTCTGCCCCTCCACGTGAGGTCGGCTCAGACCCTAGGGGTTTTTAAATCCTCACTAAAGACTCACTTCTTCTCTCAGGCCTTCTAGTCAGAGCGGAGCACGACTCCTGACTATTCCCTGTGTTTGTTTTATATCTGTTGTAAATTATTGTCTTTTATTGTGATTATAAGTGTTTTTAATGCATGTACAGCACTTTGGCTCGACCAAAAATCGCTTTTAAATGTGCTTTATAAATAAAACTTGATTTGATTTGATTTGATTTGACAGACATAAGCTGCCTCATCTTCAGTTGTGCACCACATTCCTGTGAATTAACAGTAATAAATTAATGACAACAATCCTTGAAAGTGTATTCTTGAAATACAGGGTCATTCAGATGCACGGTAAGGTGCAACTATAGGTTTGTCACACATAACACTTAAATTAGTCATTTATTTGGTGTTCAAATTTCATGAAGCAAGATTGCAATATTAACTTACATTTTATAATTGAAACAAATTACTGGTGGTATCTCCGTTCTCTCCTCCCACTGTAAATCGCGAGAAAGTTTCGGGCGACAGAGACAAATAGCGTTCCCGTAACCATAGTAACTCACTCTCACCAGAGGGAGAGACGCTGTGCTGCTGCTGACCAGAGCCGTATAATATAATCTATCTATTCTATCTATATGGCGCTGCTGCTGACTGAGATTACTCTGAGCAACATGCTAAATTACCATATAATAGATCTTTATGTATATTTCTCGCGTTTCCCCCGGTAATAACTTTTGTCGTAAACATTTGTCGCTAGTCGCATCTTAAATTATACTCGATAATTGCCTAAGAGCGTCTGAAAAGATGCCAAATCTACCGAAAATAGCCATGTGTGCCACAAAAGATTCAGTCGTTTACAAAGCACATAATTAATATTCATAATAAATGTTTTGAAAATAAAAAAAGACCTGGGATTGAAGAAAAAAGACCCGTGGCAATAGCCCAGGCAGGCCCTAAATACGAATTGCAAGTAGACTAGAGATACACTTACTTTAATGTGATGCAACAAGTCCTCGGCTCTTCCGTGTCCCAAAAATTGCGACCCAAGAAACCTGGCCCGGACACAGCCATCATCCCAATAACGAATGTGGACGTCCATCTATTTTTTCTTGGTGGTTTGATTAAGGCTCTCGTCAAACATCAGCACAAACGGCCCAGCCTTGTTGATGCTATTAACGAGCTGTTCTTTAAAGTAAGGGGCCAAGCCGAATTGGACTATGTACCCTGTTTTGTCTTTTCCACAGGCGAACTTCTTGGCTATTTCCGAATCTGGGAAAATAGCTTGAAAAAGATCGGAAATCCCTTCATTGGAATTGATGGATTGGTGTTTAATTACGGTGTTGAGGCACCACAGAACCTCTGCCCTCAGCGTTGGAGTGGTGGCCAGCATCACTCGGAGGTCAGCAGTAACTTTAGATGAAGTGGCGGAGGCTGTCGTAGCTTCAGCGATGGTGGGTGGGGGCGGTGATGTTGCGCAGTAATGCGCGATTGAGACCTGCTGTTTGCGTCCCACAGCGGCTTTATGGCTAGCACTTAGCATGTGGGACCGGACAGCTTTGATCCCCATTGAGGCAACACTAATCGCCTTCCGACACACGCAGCAGTAGGCCTCACGGTTATTCCCAGAAACGGCCCTCAGCCATGGTTCGAACTCCATATACTCCAACCATTTGGATGCAAACTTGCATTTCCCCATGTTGTTTCCCCAGTGTGAAGTGTCCATGTCAGGTCCTCAGTGATGTGGACACCGAAGAACCTTAAGCTGTTGACTCTCTCCACCGTAGTCCCATTGATGGCGATGGGGGCACGACCCTCTATCTGCTGCTTCCTGTAATCCACAATCAGCTCCTTGGTTTTGCTGACGTTGAGATGGAGGTTGTTATCCTGGCACCAAGATGTCAGGTTTTCGTACGCCGTCTCGTCGCTGTCGGTGATCTGGCCGATGACGGTCGTGTCGTCAGCAAACTTCACGATGGTGTTGGACCTGTGTGTGGCCACGCAGTCGTGTGTGAACAGGGAGTAGAGGAGAGGGCTGAGCACGCAGCCTTGAGGGGCTCCGGTGTTGAGGATCAGGGTGGAGGATGTGAGGCGCTGTTGAGCCCGAGGTCTCTGAGCTTGATGGCCAGCTTGGAGGGCACAATGGTGTTGAAGGCTGAACTGTAATTAATGTATTGTCACATATGTGTTCCTCTGGTCCAGGTGTGAGAGGGCAGTGTGGATGGTGAGGGCTATGGCGTCGTCTGTGGACCTGTTTGCTCTGTAGGCAAACTGCAGGGGGTCCAGAGAGTCAGGGAGGGAGGAGGTGATGAAGGTTTTGACTAACCGCTCAAAGCACTTCATAATGTGGAGGTGAGTGCTACTGGGCGGTAGTCATTGAGGCTGGTGATTTTTGTCTTTTTGGGGGCAGGAACGATGGTGTAGTGTTTGAAGCATGTGGGGACTACAGACTGCAGCAGGGACCTGTTGAAGATGTCTGTGAACACCTCTGCCAGCTGAACCGCACACACCCTGAGAACACGGCCAGGGATGCCATCAGGTCCAGGAGCCTGTGGGTTAACCCTTTTAAAGGATTTACACACATCTGCCCTGTTTAAAACATAAGGGCAGGGCTCCTGATCCTTCTGTGCCTCCACAGCCTAGCTGCTATCAAATCGTGCAAAACTGTTCAGCTCATCTGGGAGAGATTGTTAGAGATTAAAAGGGATTGACGCTCCGCATTTCAAATCCCTCCGCGTTCCTACAGAGCTGTGTATATGGAAAGAATCCAGATGCCAACAAGTAAACAATAATCTACTTTAATGGTAATATAACAATGCATACACAATCAATACAGAGCACACTGCAACAGTACTCCGGGCTCAATTACTACCACCGACTGACAGCCAGTCAGGAAGAGAGCCCTGAGCATACAAACTTTACAGTATTTATACACATAAACTGGGAGGAGTCTTTGGCCGGTTGCCTAGGCAATGAGTCAGCAGTTTGTTGATTCCATCTCCCTACAGTGTGAGTGTGTGTGTGTGTGTGTCCCCTTAGCCAGTCCCCCCGTCAGGCTTTGGAGTCATATGATTTCACAGACAGAGGACTCCTTAACAGAACGCACACACATTCCCCTAACACATCTTTAACACACACATCTGTTTCCTCCAGCTCACCACACCAATGTCACATGTCTTTCTCTAAGAAAGCCATATTTGTTGAGGTTTACCAGTCATCATCTCATGACATCCTCAGGACCAGCTAACCAACTAAGCTTAACTGTTCCCATACCCTAAGGCCATTTCTGAACTTCCCTTGCACTCCCAGTCAGCTCACCCAGAATCAGAAGGACCATTGTCTCTCTAATTGTGTGTGACCCACTGTCTCCTGCTCTTTCCTCACTGTGCCCTGGGGCTGCCTGCTCACAAGCTTCTCTCAAAAGTCACCTGCTGTAGGCCTCCAAAGCCCAGCTCACAGTTTTACCCAAATCATTCCCATTTTTAAGCTTATTCATTTGGAGCTAACATGGATACATTCAAATATTCTATCACAAATCCCCCTTTTGATTTAAATTTAATAAATCAACTATTTTCAAGACATTCACATTCATTCTGGGATTCAGACTATTTAAACGTTCAGAAATGGCTCCACATATCAACTTCATACGACCGTGTTAGAGATACCAAAATATGTAAATAACTCCATACATCAATTACATCACTTAGTAACAACAAAGTTAAAACCCTTCAATCAGAATGATTGAGTATAATAAGGTATAACCTTCACCGTGGTGATTCAATTAATCTGTAATCTGCAAAATTGCAGTGTCTTCAAGCTTTAACATTACTTCACGTATACTTCATTACGCTTTAGTCAAAATGAGATATTTAGGAGACAGCAAGTCTGTCTTCTCATAAATATCAACAACCTGAAATGCCCTGCCTCCTATCATAAGAAGAGGCAGCTGCAAGGTCATATACAGTTCAGAGCCACACATGATATCAGTGCATTAAAACTTCCCAAAGAGTGGAGACAACAGTATGTCTCCAACATATCCCTCCTGTTTATACTCCGGAATAACATAGACCTTGGAAAAATACAAATGATTGTAAAAGATCAAAAATTCATATACAAAAGTACCCAAACGGCTGAGGTAGGTAGATTGTATAGGCACATGTTTTAATGTAATCCCCATGGTCTAATTCTTTCTCTGTACATCGTCAGTTTCTATCCCTCAGACCCGTTACTGTTTCCCTGCTCACGTCCACTCTTTAAATTCTACTGGGTTCCGTTGGTTTCTTCACTGGTTTGAGACAAGTGCCCTTATTGGAAATCACCTCCCTTTGTAGCCAGACTTCACCACAGTAGAGGCGAGTTTCTGTCTTTTAGGTTTAAACAGCTTCAGTCAGATGTATCCAGGATGGTCTCTCCGCCACTCTAACTGCAGTCGATATAGACAGGAGTGCTTGGTAGGGACCCTCCCACTTTGGCGAGTGCCTGCTCTTCCTCTTTATCGCTCTGGTGAACACTCACTCTCCTGGTTTCACTGTCTGCGTAGTGTCAGGTACTTCCATCCGTGGCGAAACCCGGAACTCCTGATACTGCGTCCTTGGATACGCTTCCCACACCGTGGAGTCGCCACCCTTGCTTGGTTTCTCCCCCCGAAGGGCGAGAGCCCTCGCCACCTGTCGTTGGAATGGTCACAGCTTCATCACGCAGGGCTACCTTGGACAGGTACAGCAGGCCACGAGGAGGATGATGACAGCTTTCACACATCCTTCCTGGAGGTTTCCCCACTGCGCACTGATTCCAGTGGTACCAGATGTCTCCTTTCCCTTCCAAGCGGACAGCGTGAGATGTCCTCTGCATCACCCGATGGGGTCCAGAGAACCTGGGTCCCAGCCACTTGGGTCTGATGTCCCCCTTTTGCCTCTGCAACCTGTGTGGAGAAATCTGATACAAATCCCTCAATCCTACGCTCAGGGCTCCTGGGAACTGGTGACCATGAGTGAGCTCAAATGGAGAGAAACCTGTCCCTTTGTTAATTGAGCTCCTGATTGACATAAGAGCTAGAGGCAATGCGTCTAACCTTTTCATGCCTGTCTCTTCACATGTTTTCTTATATCTAGTAATATATTTTATTTCATGTTTTTTACTCATAAAACAATATGACATTGTCCAGAATAGTAGTTAACTTTATATAACTTTTACTCTTTCTAATCTTTTCAAACATCTTAATTGTCTTGTCTCTCTCTCTCTCTCTCTCCTACATACTTTTTCCAACTTCACTCGTGGTATTTTAACCACCTTTTATCCTTCTGAGCAAGATATCACTTCAACACATTTAATATCTTGCCCTGTCCATCTATTTCAGTCTTCTTCTATCCATCTGTTCTCTTTTCTCTTCAGCCTTCAACAACCTTTTCTTATTTCCATTTCTAACCAGTCTTTTACTTATAATCTGTCCCTTTCCTAGGACAGGTAAATACATCCTGCTACTGTAGTGTTCACAAATAAATCTCCATGCAAACTGCTACTGTACACTCAAAAGTGATCTGTTTCATTTTGAAAAGTCAGCTTTTTGAAAACCAACATGGCTCAGTTCAAAATTTTGTTTCAAAACAAAACTCCTCATCTCTTCCCGACATGATTTGACATAAAGATGATTTGCTACCACTATTTTTCATTGTGATATTTGTTCAAACAGAGACTGCATCTGTCTCTGGATTTAAATATATGCCTGATGGCAGTATATGCATAAAAATAAAAATAAGTGTCCAGGTTTTTAACATCTGTCATTAAAGGACTGTATAAAAATAAGACATGTCATCTGTTGCGACCTGGCTCAAAAGGCCACAACAAAACGGAGACACAACATGTCAACGGGTAGGTAAAGGTGTTTATTTAGGACAAACAAATCAAATCCAGTAAAGTATGAGGTGTGGATGTCAGTGGTATCAGTAATGTAAATGCAGGGTGAGGATTGTATGGACATGTATGTGTGTGAGAGTGTTGAAGTACACAAAGTAAAGCAACTGAAGAAACTCCTAATATACTCAACCAAACCGGTGTGCCTGCAGGGAGAAGCAGAGAGAGAGCACAGAGAGGAGCAGAGAGGCTCTAAATAGCACCAGACCCAGGTGCCCTGAGCCACTGCAATCAAATGCACACAGCAAACACCAATCACCAATCACCAATCACCAATCACCAACCACCACCTCCTCTCTACTGATGCACCCACAGGGGCATCACAGCCCCCCCCTTAAGACGGGGCCCCAAAGGGATCCACGACACCCCAATATCCTCCTTCTTAACTCCAGTTTTTTTTAATTTCCCTTCTTAGGACTGGAGGACACTCCTCCTCCACTGTCTCCGAACTCCTGCCCCGCGACCCCGCACCGCTTCCTCGCCTCCACTGCCTTTAGGTCCCACTCCTCCTTGGGTTGGCTGGCGTTGAGCCACAGCATGTAGGCGCTCATCGGTCTCTTGGGCGCGCCGACCTCCTTCGGCCTCCTCTTCTTCCGCCTCCTCTTGTTCGGCCTCCTCTTGTTCTTCACCTCTTTGACTGTCCTCTCCTTCTTCTTTGTCCCGATCTCAAGGTACCGTGCTGGACCACATTCTCCAGACTCTGAAACAGGTAGGTCAGTAGACATCCTACGGCTCTGCAAACGCGTAACAGTATAAATTGGCGACACACTTGGAACTTGCAAACCGCTCTCATCTGGCTCCACAGATGCCAACGGCCTGGAAACCACCACAGGCGGTGGCACACCAGCCCACACAGCACTACCAGCGAGATCGTTGCCCAAAATCATCTGTATCCCATCAAGTGGCAACGCGGGACGCACGCCAATAGACACAACTCCCCGCACCAGCTCGCAATCCAGCACTATTGTATGCCGTGGTACAGGGATCAAGCCCATCTCCATGCCTCTCATCAGCACAACATCCCCAGTCTCTGTCTCTGATGAAAAAGGCAATACTGACTCAGCAATAAATGAGTATCTAGCTGCTGTGTCACGCAACACCTTAATCGGAACATACTTGTCACTACCAACTACTGACACAACGGCTTCCGTTATGAACGGCTCAAAAACAGAACCCACATCCAAGTCGGCACAAACCAGCTTCTTATCAGGCACCATGCCCGATCCTACACCCTGCGGCTTTTTAACCAAAACGGCAGAACAACACATGGCTGGAGCATGTGGTGAAGAACGAGGCCTCCCCTCAGGTTCCAGCAACGGACACTGCCCCTTCCAATGACCCTCTTCTCGACAATAATGACATAGGTCCACTTTGGCCCCCTCGGGTCGCCCTGTACCTACAAGTCTACGGGAGGAGCCTGGTGAAAACTTTGCACCACCGCGGGCATAGCCATTGTCTTCTCCCCGTTTCCAATCACCCCTAGAATACTTCTCAGTAAAACTGCCCTTATGTGTCAACACAAAATCGTCCGCTAATTCAGCAGCTCTAAACGCGGTGGAAGGTTTCTGTTCATTCACATAAGTGGCCACACGCTGAGGGAGAATGTTTTTAAATTGTTCCAAGACAATGAGCTCACAAAGGCCGTCAAAACTTGCAACCTTTGCTGCCGTGCACCACCGCTGAAAATGAGAAGTTAAATCACAGATAAACTCCACATGTGTCTGCTTATCTCCCTTGACCCAATTTCTGAACCTTTGACGATACGCCTCAGGAACCAGTTCGTAAGACTTCAACACCGCTGATTTTACTCTATTATAGTCCAAAGCATTTTCGCCACAAACAGCTGAATAGGCTTCCTGTGCTCGCCCAGTGAGTACACACTGAAGTAACAGTACTCTGTCCGAATCTGACCAATTTCTTACCTCTGCTATGCGTTCAAATAAAGTGAAAAAAATGTCCGGGTCACGCTCATTGAACTTTGGCACTAATCGCAAGTACGAAATGATATCGCCACTGCCTGATGCCGACCTATCACCACCATCCTCCCCTGGAGAAAACTTGCCCTCTCCCATCAGCCGTAATCTAGCATGTTCCACCTCACATTTCATCTTTTCCACCTCCAGCACCTTCTCCACCTCTAAATGCTTCTCTACCTCCTGCTGCTGACCCCTCATCTCCAACTGCAACTTCTCCTGCTCCAACTCCAACTGCAACTTCTCCTGCCGACCCCTCATCTCCAACTGCAACTTCTCCTGCTCAAACTGCATGGCCAAAAGCTCCTTTTGCTGCTCGAACGTCAAACCAGCTGTCTGAACCACTACCGGCACGAACCCTGCCGCACCAGACTCACTCTTCTGCAACACCCCCTGCTCAAACAACGATGACACATTTCCCCCTAACTGCCTAAACAAAATCTTCCTAATCTCACCTAGTCTTCATGTGGCTTGCGGTGGGTAATTACGCACTGGAACCCGGCGGAGTTATGGAGCGACCTGCACGCAGGTAACACCAAGAAATCACGCGGATGTGCCCCCGAGACAGCTGTCCGAAAACAGCTGACACTAACCACGTTGCCACAACACTATAAAAAAACAAACAGACGCAACCCAAAGGGAAACGCCACTTAAGCCTAGCGGGGAAAACTCTTTACAAAAGCGTAACAAGCAGCAACATCTTACCTTCTGATTAGCACACAAAACCTGACGACACTAAAGCTTCCTCAAACCCAAAAAACATGATGTGTCCCCAAAATAGCAGTACAGAGCCAGCACACAGCTGGACCATATCAACTAATTAGCTGCTCAAATGACACCATGTGCTCTGAGCACTACACAAACTTTTAACCAAGTAACCCGTCGGACGAGCCCCCATTTGTTGCGACCTGGCTCAAAAGGCCACAACAAAACGGAGACACAACATGTCAACGGGTAGGTAAAGGTGTTTATTTAGGACAAACAAATCAAATCCAGTAAAGTATGAGGTGTGGATGTCAGTGGTATCAGTAATGTAAATGCAGGGTGAGGATTGTATGGACATGTATGTGTGTGAGAGTGTTGAAGTACACAAAGTAAAGCAACTGAAGAAACTCCTAATATACTCAACCAAACCGGTGTGCCTGCAGGGAGAAGCAGAGAGAGAGCACAGAGAGGAGCAGAGAGGCTCTAAATAGCACCAGACCCAGGTGCCCTGAGCCACTGCAATCAAATGCACACAGCAAACACCAATCACCAATCACCAATCACCAATCACCAATCACCAATCACCAACCACCACCTCCTCTCTACTGATGCATACCACTATTTTTCATTGTGATATTTGTTCAAACAGAGACTGCATCTGTCTCTGGATTTAAATATATGCCTGATGGCAGTATATGCATAAAAATAAAAATAAGTGTCCAGGTTTTTAACATCTGTCATTAAAGGACTGTATAAAAATAAGACATGTCATCTGATTAATCTAAAATCAGAATTTAACAGATAATTTGTGTAGTACATCCCACCATTTTTAGGGACGCTTAATTAACATTCTCAAATCTTCAATTAACTTGACCTAAAAAGCTAAAACAGTGCTGTTTTATGATACCTACAAAAATACTACAATAGATTTTAGACTATAAAAATGTAAATATCAAATTAATAGTTTCCACTCTTTCCAGTGTAACACTGACCTATTGTCTAACAACCCCCCCCTTTTCTGAAAAAGAATCCCATTTACTGTGTTTTCATTTTCAGAAACATCAAGAAAGAATGGTAATGCATAGGATGCAGAGGCGAGAGCTGTGACCTGGGAACTTTACGACCCTGGCGTCCTGCTTCAAAGTGTCCTCATAGCTGTGTTTTACGACACTGGCCTCCTGCTTCATCGTAAATTAAGTTTGGGCTCCGTTTGAGATTTCTGATCTGAGTTAGAGACAACATTATTTTGCATTGTTCTAGGGAACAGAAGAGTGTTAACTTCATCTGTTTTTATGGGGCTGTGGATTGCCATTGCACCCGGGAGATTTTGGTCTGTGACGGGAGGAATTCTAATTCCAATCATTGCGAGGGCAGCATTGTGACAAACCCTCCTCAATCTATCTAGTGCCTGCGTCTGTTTGTTCCATTTGCTACGAGCAAACCATCTGGGTTTCTGTTAGTTTAGGTGTGCAAGTTGCTTTACAATCTGTCTTTCATATACATTCAATGCTGTGCCCAAATTACCTATGGTGTCGTCATCTCCCACTCTATTCTCTGTTATCATTTTATCGTGTAGGAATCGGAGATCAGTACAAGCCTTTTCTTTAGCCCCCTGTTTGATACCGCTTAAAATCAATCTCTTAATCTGTTCCCATTGCTCCCGGTAACTCCCTGGAATTTCAGAATCGTTTTTAGCATTCTATCGTTCCATATTCACTTCGCTTTTATTTATCTGACTCAATTAATATGTGCTCACATGTATTAATATACTGGGCTATTGTCGTAGTTACTATTAACGCGCTTCCCGTCTTCAATACCGGTCAGCAATGTAATGTTTAAACTCAGCGCTTGAAGCTAAATTCATATAAAAATGTCAAAGGTGTACTACCCCCTTTCAGCCACTAGATGGCAGCAGCAGACCACAAATGAGCCTCACTCATCCAAGTGCTTTTTTGAGATCCGCCGATATTGAGTAATTACCATAAAACAGACCTCCGGCTTTTTAGCTTTCAGCGTTCGTCTGTCCTGTAAAAACTCCCAGTTTTTAGACGGCGATCCGATCTGAAATATCGGATTTCCAGGTCTGTCGTGCGGGAATCAAACCACACAACACACAGCCTGCACCGGCCCTACGCCACTGTGGACTAAAATACCTACAGATCCGCGCTAAACTGCTCTTATGTACGCCACTCAGGACTATATCTACCTGCAGATCCGCGCCAAACTGTCTATGTACGCCACGCAGGACTATATCTACCTGCGATCAACGACTATGTTTCTTATATAATAAAATATGCATTGTATATTCCATTTAAACTTTAAAAACACTGTGAAACGCCTTCAGACAATCCTAAAATGTTAGTGTATTCACTTCGGGAATGTTCGTACAAAAACCTTCGGTACCACGTCATCAATGCATTTCCCAATGTAGCAGATGACCGTGTCCGTGTGTGTGTTGATGTTGTTGTCCTCAAACACACTCCACTCCGTAGATGCAAAGCACTCCTGCAGAGCTGATTCTGACTCCTCACTCCACTCGTACTGACTTAGTTACCGGTCTGTCCCATTTAAGTTTCTGCCTGTAAGCAGGCAGCAGCAGCAGCAGCAGCAGCAGCAGCCTTATATCCATGTCGAAAAAGGGGAATAAACATGGTCCAGTATGTTTCCCCCGCGTGTCGGGCAGCTGATGTGTTGGTAGTACTTCGATAGGACCTTCTTCATGATAGCGGTGTTAAAATCCCCGGCCACAACAAATACCGCCTCTGGCCGTGAAGTCTCCGTTTTGTCGATAATCCCAAACAGCAGAATATACACTGCTGTAATCTAAACAGATGTGTATTCTCTCGGCAGGTGAAAAGCCTGGCATGTGATCATGAGGTGCTCTAAATGAGGGGAACAGTCCGAATAAATAATCCTCACATCTGTACACCAGTTAGTGTTAATCATGACACACACACCACCTCCCTTACTTTTCCCCGAGTTAACTTTCCGGTCCTGGCGAAAAATAGTGAATCCGTCAGGAACAATGGCAGAGTCCGGGATAACGGGGTTTAGCCAGGTCTCAGTGAGAATGAACACGTTACAGTTCTTAGTTGAAAAGCAATCCGACTTCTGAGTTAATCTAGTTTATTTTCAATCGATTGAACATTAGCCAGAAGAATACTCTGAAGAGGGGGTCGGTTTTCTCGTTTCCTCAGTCTGACCAGCAGCCCGGCGCGGGACCCCTGCTTTGTCTTTCTCCTGCGTCTCTCAGGTAAGACAAGAGGTATGGCGAATCTCCATTGTCTGTCGGTGGGCTATTGTCCACAAAGTTTCTGATGTGAAGAAGTTCCTCTTTGCTATATTGTATAGCAGAGTTGGTGCGGTCGGCTTGCATGTTGAGAACCATGTTAAAAGCAAACGGCAACAAGTAGATACGAAGTAGATAAAGACTAAAAAAATAGAAGAAGGCATCGTTGAAGAGGAGCCAAAAGACAATGCGGCCATCTTCACCGGTGCATTATATTAATGTAGTTATAAGGCTGCTAGCGTTAACCTTTGTGGCAACATAACCTTAACCTGTTTAGCCCTGAGCCTGTTTTTCAGGTCTCAGGCAAGAAAATGACATTCCCAGAACAAATGACCATATATTCCCTTCTAAAAGGGTTAAATTAATAATCTTTTTTTCTCAAAGTAATGATAAACCTGTGAGTTGGATGTAGAAAAGTCAGAATCAGTATAGATGTTTTTTATTTTAAAGAAAATTCAGATTGAACATGGTAAAAAACTGTAAATTATGGTGTTCGTCCAAACAATATGTTGTACTTATAGTGAAAACTAACCTTGGATGATGGGTTAGTAGACTAAAAGCTTTAGGAATCCAAAGTACAACATATAATAAGTACCCTGTATCAAGATTGATGCAAAACAAGTGATATTTGACCTTTTTAGACAGATTTAGCAAAAAAAACCTCTTCTGGGGCCATTTGGGTGGATTTTCCTTATCTCTGGCCCCCCTTATTCGATTTTGACATGTGACATCACTTTCTGACCGTTGGAGCCAATGGAATCGAAGGGGAATCAATTATATTCTTGTATAACCCAAAATGAAAATGTTTCATATTTTATGATTTTCAATATTTACTGTATAAACAAAGTGGTTCGTTAAGTTGAGTGTAAGACCTATTATGGTTTATGGGTGTCACTGATAAGAGAGGGGACCGTTTCTTCCCTCTTCCCTCACAGCAGTACACGGGGAGGGGGGCTCCTGACTTAAGAAGAAATAGACTGAGGCCCCAAAAAGGTATTTATGCCATAGCCGAGAATAATATTTTCCAGTCCTGCACACTAGAGGTCATGACCTTTTTACACAAACATGGGAAGGTGTGTCTTATGCCATAGGCATAGAATATGTCTGGTCATGTCCAGTCCTGTACATCAGAGGCCATGTCCAGTTTCCACAAATATGGGCATTGAGGAGGTGTCTTTAGGTTTTTCTGTCCCGTTTTTGAGCATAAAGTCACTGGCAGAGAGGGAGCAAACTCGAGAGAGGGGGGGTTCCCCTGATAACTCTCTTCCGGTAAAGCTCTCGGTTTTTGCTCTCGGTAAGGTTCTCTCAAACTTGGTAAATATCTCTCCAATTTCTTTTTTGAATGCGGAGTGAATTTCTTTGTGAAATGAGTGGAATTAATTTATGTTTGTTGAAAG
Source organism: Harpagifer antarcticus (assembly GCA_902827135.1). Lineage (NCBI taxonomy): Eukaryota > Metazoa > Chordata > Actinopteri > Perciformes > Harpagiferidae > Harpagifer > Harpagifer antarcticus. The sequence continues at coordinate 150,502 of CADEHL010001092.1, read as the reverse complement.
TTAGTACCCTGCCACCTGTGAGGAAATGTCCTCCGAATTGATGCGCGACTAGTTGAAGTATACGAATGCGGAAATGAGCAAAATGAACTGATTTGTTGAATGAAAGTTTGAATGTGCTTTTTATTATCACCGGTCATTTATGAGGAGATTCCTCTAAATTCTGTTGGACGATTTTAAATGTCACAACTAAATTGCGCAGTTGAAGTTACAATTTAGTATAATACATGTAAAACTGTGAATTTAGGTTTCATATTAGAACATGACCACAGCATGATATGTTTTGTAGGATTGTCATGTTGTAACGAGAGAAGGTAGAAACCCTGTATAAGTGTGGACCAATTGTTCTTCAAATAAACTGATCCCACCTTTTGGATTGGGACAACTTAAAATACATCTGTGCTCTCCTCTCCTGCTTCAAAGGTAAGATTGCACCCTGCCACACTCACACGTATGTAGGGCCACACCTCATTACTGATATCAAAATCCTTCGGGATCACTTAGACTCAATAACTTCTGTTAGGTCAATTAGTAGGTCCGAGTAATTTGCCGGAATAAATTATCAGCCCTCCCGACTCCCAAGACGGGGCATTCTGGCTACGCATCACTCATTCACCAATGGGTAATGTTTAGATGGATTTTAGGAACTTCCCCTCAATTCTATTGGCTCTAACGGTTAAAAAGAGGTGTCAATCATCAAAATCGACCGAGGGGGGCCAAAGATATGGAAAATGCACCCAAATGACCCCAGAAGTGTTTTTTTCTTCTAAAACTCTCTAAAAAGGTCAAATGTCACTTATTTTGCATCAATCTTGATACAGGGTACTTATTATATGTTATAGTTTGTGTAGGAGCCATTTTATGGGTGTTTTTGGTGTGTCAGTTTATTTAAGTTATATGTATAGTGTATAGTGTAACACTTGGTGGCGGGATTTAGCTGCACTGGGTGTATATAAAGAAGGTCATAGGTGACAGGAGAGGAAGGACACAGAAGGAGAGAGCATACCGATTCCACCAGCCCGGCAGATGCTCATCACAATCTTTTCTCTCAAAGCAAGGTTAGATCTGTGAGTTGGATGTAGAAGTGTCAGAATCAATATAGATGTTTTTATTTTAAAGTAAATTCAGATGGAACATAGTAAAAACATGTAAATTCTAATGTCCGCCTAAAATAAAAACATTACTTATAGTGAAAACCACCCTTGAATGATGGGTTAGTAGACTAAAAGCTTTAGGAATCCAAACTATAACATATATTAAGTGCCCTGTATCAAGATTGATGCAAAACAAGTGACATTTTACCTTTTTAGAGAGGTTTAGAAAAATAAAGTCCAGGCGGACTCACCTCTGGGTAATTTGGGAACCATCAGTTCCATTTGACCTTTTTCACTGTAAAAATCATTTTATTACTTTGAATTATCACTATAGGTATTCATTCCATCCAAATACAACTGTTGTGAAAAAAATAAAAAAAATAAAAAACATACTCTGTTATCCTCTTAGGCCCCACGGACCCGGTTCCGTGGCCGAAATCGCGTCATTTGCAGGAAACAACGTCTAAGGAACCTTAATATTTTATAAACTATGAATATTTTATATCCATATAACGGGAAAAAACTCATTTAAAGGTGACCTATCATGCTATATTTAAATGATATAGTGTATGACCATACCTATATAAGGTATATTTATACATTTTATTTTTCAAAATACCAAACAGATCATTTTTTAGCCATGCCTCGTTTCGCTCATTTTCGCTTTATTCCAAACCTGCCTATGAAAATTCTGAGCAGCAGCTGACCACGCCCCCAGCAGAAGAGCCGGCGAGAGTCACGTTACCATGCTTGCTGTGATTACGAGTGTGGAATACACATGTCATCTCAGAGCAATGCATGTGTTCAAGCATATTATCAATTTGATCCAGAAACTGAAGCAGCGGAGGTTTTGGTGGAGGTGCAAACATCTCGGTTGCAGCAGGACGTTTCTGAATGGTTAGTTGACAAGCTGTTGTCCCTATTTATTTTTACTCTGCTGATGCTTGCTACTTATTCCATTCATATTTTGGCTAATTAGCAAGAATGCAATGTGTACAGTTTGTAACTTAGAGTTTGTAACGCAAACACAGCGATACATATATATATTTATAAAGGGAGACATTCATATTTTCAGCATATATACAATGGCCTCATTGCGTTTAATAGTTTACAGTCCTTTTCTTCCAACATCGTGCAACAACCGTTGGAAAGTTCAATAACTTAGGGTGATAAAAAGTATAACTCCAACACCTCAGTTGTCAGCATTATGTGTTTCATGTGTTTTAAAAGCTCAGTTATTGACTTCTTTCTAAAGGGGTACATGTGCAACTTGCGCCACGATGCCTTCTGAACCGGAGCATGTGCTGCATGGAGATACCACACGTAACATTAGCTTCACTAAGTTGTCTGTTTAGAGAATACATTTTTCACATGTCATTCAATATATGTTTATCACACTAGGTGTAAAGACGGATGCAGGAACATGAGGACTCTGTAACCTGTGTGGTGGACCATCCTGGATTTGGTTTTGACTGAAATTGTAAAACGAATGCTAATATTGTTCATGGAAATAAATACTGGTGTATATGGCTTTATGCAATCTTTCATTCTGTCATTGTACATGTACTATTATATACTACACAGCAATGGCATAACACACCCATGTGTACGACAACAAGTCCACACACAACCTTATGCTTTTGAAATCAGAATATTCTTTACCCATCCAAACATGAATAATCACGACACATTTGATATCAACTCGGAACTTTATTGTCAAAATCAACGGTTATTTGAATCAGGATCAGAGTGGTGATTCCGGCCTGCGTTGTCCTCTGATCCGTGAAATGTCTATGTTGGGTTCAGACAGCAGCCAAATTGAACCGTGTAGCATACCCGGCGATGACCTCCTCCCTGTCAGGTTGCTCATAATGGTGCAGGGTCCACAAAGACTTGGTCGAAGATGAGGTCCATCAAGTTGGCCACGTAGCCTGTGCAATGTTAAAAAAAGCACAACAAAAAAAGTGGTTTAGATTAGTATGCATGTCGTCAACAACAACATACCAGGGCTTTAGCTCCGTTTTACTCGTGGTGTGTGTCCCCTCGCATACATACATACAGTGTTGTATCCTAACACACCCCCATTTATATTCATGTGCGCAAACAAGTAAACACACAAAAGCTTTTCCATATAACGCTGCAAAAAAACGGCATGTCTCATTAGCTTAGCGTAGCGTAGCTTAGCTTACAGATCGATGATATATGATCGTTCTTACAGACTACAATCACAAAAGCTTTTACATAACGCTGGAAAAAACGGCACTTACCTCCAGAAGATTACGTTTGTTATTATAACTTACTCAATATGATTTTTTAGAGGATACAAAATACTAATACATAGGAGAATAAATACTTGTGTTATCGGCTAGGCTAGGCGTGGCTTTACAGCCTTCACACAGATCGCCATTACGGCAGTCTGAACATGTTCGCAAATGCCTGATAATTAAAATAAAAGACAAAGCAAAGACTGCGGAGCGTACAAAATAAAATGTTACAAGAACATATAAACACCTAACCGATTACTAGTTGGGGTTGAGGCGACATTGATACGGCGAAGCTACATGCTACATGCTACAAGCAAGAGATAGCTTTATCAGGAAAAACACCGCTAAATAAAAACTTACAGCTTCAGAATTGGATGTGTCCTCACTGGCCTGGTCCCGGATGGTTGGTATTGATCCCGGGTGTAGCATTAGTTTGGAGGCATATCCGTGTTGGACTTGAGAGAAGTTCATAAACATGTCCGTGGTAAAATGTTTGGAACACACACACAGAAATCTGCCGGGGTCTTCTGGCACATGTCCCTTGAAAATGAAGTCTAGCCACAGATTATTCTCTTTTTGCACTGATGGCATTGCATGCAGTCCCCTGTTCCGAGTCTTGCAGCCAACAACAGCACAACGTTTAACTGGCTTAGACATCCTAGCAAGAGCAGGCAGAAACACAGATGTGACTGGGGTTGATTTAGCCTGCCGATAGCCTATATGCGAATGAGAGGTTTGGCAATGCACGTGGCCGTGGCTCATTCCCCTGATAGGTGGAGAGTTGACCAATAAGCGGAGTACGTCTTTGTGACGTAGAAAAGTGTCGGAATGTGGATCCATTTTTTTCAGATCCGTTGCAGCCCCTTTTTTAGAGATTTGGCGAAGGAGGAAAATAGAGAGGGTTGTGTTTTCTGACACTTGGTGAGTTCCCTGGAACACCGGGGACACATAATCATGTATAAAAGACGTACAAAGGTGCATTTTGCATGATAGGTGCCCTTTAACTGATCTTTTTCATTTTTTTTCCTCCAAAAATACACACAATGCGCACACAGTGAGCCTCTGAATTAGCCCCGCGCGGAAAATGCTAACCTATTACTGCAACAAAAATCACTCCTAGATCCCTTATTACTTACCCTAGCTGCACATCCAACACATCGTTTATGATCGTAAAGACACAGAATCTAACAGTGCCCACCTCAACACGGAAAGATACAAACTTGCGACGTTATCAACAAAAACGTACATCAAAACAAGTGGCGCTAGGTACTAACATGCGCTAGGCTAACATGGCTTACCTAGGTCTTTGTCTGGTCTAAACTAGTCTTCAATGGCATTAAAACGATAACAACGATGATGTAGTTAATCCATAGGTTAATATCCAATGTGGCTGTGTCCCCTTTGAAATGTTCTGATAATCTTTAAGCAATAAAACTGCAATTCCGTTATCTGCTGTCCGCTCTGTGCTCCGTGCGCTCTGGGTCCTGCAATTCCTGCTTCCTTACGTAGTAAACAATAAGTAAAGTCTGCTGCGTAATGTGCTTACGCTGGCTGGCATTCTTTATACTTTACGCAGGACCATATCTCTGGAACTCATTGGTCGATTTGGGTGATTTACACCTTTTTCTTAACCATTACATCCAATAGAATCGATGGGCAGTTCCCAAATCCACGTAAACATTACCATTGCGGACGATATAGAGAAGCAAACGAAGCATATCTGAAAGTACAAGCCTGGACGGCAACACTTTATACGCCGTATATTGCCATAAATATGATGATGGATTATCAGTAAAAATGTCTACGTGACACAAAGACATTGGATTAACCTTTAGCGGCGTTTTTATTCTCGTTGAACACAACTTTTGATCACAAATCAAAAAAGGTAAGACGTAATTATTGTAATATTTTTGAAACCGGATGTTGTTTACTTTCTCTTTCTGGCTGATAGCTCCAGGAATTCGGGGTCGTACATTGATGATATTACATGTGTGGAATCTGTGGAGTATCAGCTTTAATCGGATATCTTGTTTGTGCAGTTACGATAAGTAATAAGGGCATTTCTACCGTGAGTGCTGTGAGATTCAGAAAGTTTGATACAGCGTATTATTGGTATATTCATTTTAATGTCACCCATATAAGAGGTGTGTTGCATCATATTATCACTAATATATGTGTGGTTTTATACATTCTTGTGTGTTCATAGTTGAAGGAACAAAGTACATTTTTCCTCTTAAATATAGAGAGGTTTTTTATATATTCAAACAAAGTTCCTTTTTTTCTTAAAAGTAGAGTAGCGCAATAGTCTTTTTCTTCCACTTTACATATGATCAAAAGGGTGGTTTTTTGGCTATTTGTGAGTTCTGTTTGGAGTGAAAAGATTACCCGCTGAGTGTTTTTCAGAAATTCTGCGCAAATAACAGGAGGATTTCCCCCAGATATAAGACTGCTCAAACAATACCTATGTGTGTGTTTTGTCTCTGTTTTATCCTTTCATAAATGTGAGGACTGATATTGCCTGAACATTCCGTGGTTGCTTGGAGTAAACAGGTTTTATTGCTCTATGGGGGATGGATACTTAGGCAGGAGAAGACACTGGGTGGGGGAAGGAGAAAGTATTCTGTTTAAGATCTCCAGTATGTCATGTTTCAGGGAAGTCTACATATCTTGAATGGTATATGTGTGTTTAATTACTTTATATATGTGTGTTTAATTACTTTGTATTGGTAATAGCAGTGTGTAAACAAAAGCTGTGTCACGGTTGAGTGAAGGAAGCAGGACCCAAGCGCAGATAACTCTGATAAACCTTTATTTCAAGGCTAAGGGAATGAAGACAGACAAAAACAGAACACTCACCGGTGAATTCCGTCACCAACAAAAGAAGCACCGACACTGAACACAGCACGAGACAAGACTAAATACAGGGAGGGATAATTACAAGACACAGGTGAACACAATCGGCTAACGAGACACAGGTGAGGAGGGAGGAGAAAACACAAGAGCCACAGGTGAACACAATTAGCTAACGAGACACAGGTGAGGAGGGAGGAGAAAAACACAGGGACACTAACGACAGGAGGAAAACATGACAGAGAACAGTGAAAACACCCAAACCTAGACAGAACTGTGACAGAACCCCCCCCTCAAGGGACGGATTCTAGACGTCCCTACACCCCAAAACAAAAATCCAATAAAGTCAGCAGGGTGGGTGGAGGGGGTCCGGAGGACGGGACTAAGCTGACCGCCCAGGAGCCCAGTAGGGGACCAGGAAGGGATCTCGGGCGGACGGCCCGGGGGCATGGCAGAAGCCGAGAAGGGGGACTCGGGCGGACGGCCTGGGGGCAAGGCAGAGTCCATGGTGGGGCGAAGGCCACAGCGGGCGAACTCAGGGGGCCGAGCATGAGGGCGAAGGCAGCGGCAGGAAGAGTCAGGGGGCCGGGCTCGAGGACGAGGGCAGCGGCAGGAAGAGTCAGGGGGCCGGGCTCGAGGACGAGGGCAGCGGCAGGAAGAGTCAGGGGCCGGGCCCGAGGACGAGGGCAGCGGCAGGAAGAGTCAGGAGGCCGGGCCCGCGGACGAAGACAGCGGCAGGAAGAGTCAGGGGGCCGGGCCCGAGGACGAGGGCAGCGGCAGGAAGAGTCAGGAGGCCGGGCCCGCGGACGAAGACCGCGGCTCACAGAGGGTCGGGATCGAGGGCGAAGACCAGACAGCTCCGGAGGCCGGGCAGGACCCGGTGTCGGCCGGACAGGAACCGGAGCCGGCGGGAACGGCTTCGGCAGGATCCCCCACGGAAGAGGACCAGGAGTTGGCAGGACCCCCAGCAGGAGAGCGGTTGGCGGGACCTCCGACGAGACAGGACAAAGGGTTGGCAGGACCCCCCGGCAGGAGAGTAGTCGGCGGGACCTCCAACGGCACAGGACATAGGATTGGCAGGACCCCCGGCAGGAGAGTAGTCGGCGGGGCCTCCAACGGGACAGGACCCAGGGTTGGCAGGACCCCCGGCAGGAGAGTAGTCGGCGGGGCCTCCAACGGAACAGGACATGGGGTTGGCAGGACCCCCGGCAGGAGAGTAGTCGGCGGGACAGGAGAAGGGACTAGAGAAGGGACTAGGACAGCTGGGGCCAGAGCTAAGGCTGGAACCATGGCTGCTGGGGCCAGAACTAGGTCTGGAACCATGGCTGCTGGGGCCAGAACTGGGGCCGGAATGATGGCTGCTGGGGCCAGAACTGGGGCCGGAATGATGGCTGCTGGGGCCAGAACTGGGGCTGGAACCATGGCTGCTGGGGCCTGTACTGGGGCCGGAACTATGGCTGTGTGGGCCGGTTCTGTAGCCGGAACCATGACTCTTGGGGCTCGGATTGCTAGCCTGGACTTGCGACTCCTTCTCCTAGAAGCCGCCTGAAGGCTCCGTGGACCTCCAAAAGCCAGCCGAGTTCCAGAAAACGCCTCTTGGACAGGAGCAGGAACTGGGGCGGAAGCACTGGTTGACTCCAGACGGAACACACCGAGACGTTTATAGTCCGCAGGCTGGAAATCACACACCCAGATGAAGTTCAACATCCAGTCAGGTAAGAACTTCACCAAGTCCGGTTTCTCCATAGCCAACCGGTGCGCCTCTACCAGAGCGGCCTCCTTCTGCCGAACACTGGACGCTCCCCTCCACCAATCATAGCAGCCAGCCAAAGCAAAGGAAAAATGCTGTAATTCCACCTCAAATGGGTCATCTGCTGGGTCCATCTCTGGTCGGTGCTTTCTGTCACGGTTGAGTGAAGGAAGCAGGACCCAAGCGCAGATAACTCTGATAAACCTTTATTTCAAGGCTAAGGGAATGAAGACAGACAAAAACAAAACACTCACCGGTGAATTCCGTCACCAACAAAAGAAGCACCGACACTGAACACAGCACGAGACAAGACTAAATACAGGGAGGGATAATTACAAGACACAGGTGAACACAATCGGCTAACGAGACACAGGTGAGGAGGGAGGAGAAAACACAAGAGCCACAGGTGAACACAATTAGCTAACGAGACACAGGTGAGGAGGGAGGAGAAAACACAGGGACACTAACGACAGGAGGAAAACATGACAGAGAACAGTGAAAACACCCAAACCTAGACAGAACTGTGACAAGCTGGAAATAGGAGAAATGTAAAGATTATCTTTGTGTGAGCAAAGAGGGTATAAGTTGGACACAACTTAAGCCTCTGGAATGTGTAGAAAGGCGTGGGGGTGAAAATCTATGCAGGAGAATGAGATAACGGACACCAGATGTTTTTTATTATCAGCTCAGAGACATTAGTTTATGACCCTGGCCGGTTCGTGCTGATTTGCTAAAAAAGGCCAGGGTTGCTAGATCTCCCAATGAGATGACCTGGGGAAAAGGAGTATTCGACTCAGCCCCTTTTGTGTTTTGGGCTATATAAGTTAGTTTTGCATTAAGTTCGATCTCTCTTCTCTGGCGGTGAACGACCGAAGGATCTCAACGGCACGAGAACAAGAGCAGGAAGTACTTCTTATAATTATATTGTCTTGCATTCTATTATTACCTTGTTTAATTAAAACAGATTATTGTTTAACCTGGCATCTTGGTGTGTTTTTATGATTTCCCTCCTGTTATGATTGTGCTCCCTTCGCCAAAAGACATGCAGAGACAAGGTGGGTTCTAAAAAAACCCCCCTCCTTCTGCAACAGTGCTGTGCAAAGGTCCGTTAGCATGAGTTAGTATTTTATCGCTCCATGCTAATTCAAAGGCTTGGTATTACTCTTGTGTTTCTTTTAGCTAAAAATGGTTCATATTGTCAGTTAGCTGAGTTTCTTACCATTAAAATGGTATGGAACATCAATAGTTTCATAAATGTTAAGAAGCCCTGAGACATAGTCTCGTAAAAAAACGGTGGGAGGGGTCCACTGAGGGGACCCTCTGGCTTAAGAGGTTAACAGGATTCCAACTAACTGTTATTCTACGCACGAAAAGTTTATTGTTATTATTCCGCCGACTTATTTTGGCCCTCTTCTCCTCCCGCATTGAACATCGCAGAAACTCGTTCAGCTCGGTCGGAATCGATGGCTATTACTTTTATCATTCATAACTTTCATAATTCCAGAGATACATCCCATAATACATCATATTTTTAACCATGGAACTCAATGGAGAAATTCTTCGACTTTAACAAATCTTCATGCGACTTCAACTGCTAACTGTTCATTCATACATTCACTCAGAAGCCTCATTCCAACTTTAAAATGTTACACATTTTTATTCGTGTAAAACAACTTTTAAATCTGATTCTTACTTTTAGAAATATTAAACATTGTTCAGACCTTGTTTTAGAGGTTTTCTTCAGATTTTAACATTAACTAAATGTTAAATCCCTAAAAGCATATTAAACTACAGTCCAGACATTCTGTCTGGATGTCACAGCTAGAGGGTAGGAAATCTTCAAATTTGCCTTCATATATTTTTTTAAAACTGCCATAATTCCCAATCCCTACATTCCTGAGACATCATTTATCATGAAAAACGTAGGGAAACAAGCAGTGTCTCCCCGCCCCTCGTCATTGGCAATGTAAGATCACAGGCTAATGGAATGGAAGAGCTAATTGCGTTAGTCAGAAGTCAGACAGAATGTCTGGACTGTAGTTTAATATGCTTTTAGGGATTTAACGATATACCAAATATCGCGGTATCGCGGTAAATAAACGTCCCAATACCGTCGTGAGACTAACAAAATGTTAGTTTATTTACCGCGACTACCACGATAAAAAAAAAATAGTTTAAAAAAAATTATTATTATTTTTTTTAAACACTTTTTTGTTTTAAACCTTTATTTAACCAGATGGTCCCATTGAGATCATCAATCTCTTTTTCAAGAGAGACCTGTCCAACATGGCAGCAAGTAGGTTACAACATGAACATAAAACAACAGAACACAAAAGGACATCGTATTTATATGGGGGTTATTCCCTATCTTTATTCAAGAGCGTGGTATTTTTTCTGCTCTCAGATTTATTCTGTGCGCGCTCGAAACTTTTGTACAACAATCCTGTCAAAATCCCTCAACCAATAGGAGGCCAGGTGTCCTTGCGGGTGCGTTCGCTTTACTTATTACAGCGTCCCGTAAGGGCGGTTACTCTTTGGTTTATAAACTCCCGCCCTCCACGGCTTTATAACATAGCATGTGCTGTTCACGAGAGAGCACGCTCGTGAACTGTCAACGGGGGGGGCGGTGTTATGCCGTGTGTGCATGATGCACCTCGCGGGATCGCGCACAGCGTAAAGCAAAACCTCCCAGACATGTATTGATCTGTACGGCAAAGTACGGTTTGGAAACTATATCATTTCCTTTTGGAGGGCATGCATAACACGGCATAACACCAGAGCCTCGCTGCGGGGAAACGTTGGCGCTGTTCCGAGTTTGTTCTAATCTGTCAAAAATGACAGACTGCTTTCAGATTTTTCCGTCATTGTTAAAAAAAATATTCGGTTAACGCGACCACTGCTGTCCCAGCAACACCAGTAACAAGCGAGAGAGTTTTTTCCAGAGCAGGGGATATTGTAAATGCCCAAACATCCCATCTTATAAATACCTGGACATGTGGACATTCTCATATTCCTAAAAACCTGTCTGATGATGCCGAGTGAGTGACTAGTGAGTTTGAGTTGAGTTACTTGAAAAACTAAAGTCAAACTTGATTTATTTTATTGCAGGGTCTGATTATTAAATGTCCTTGTTTATTTGTGAGATGCAGTGGCACAAAGAAAATGCCTACTTTGTTTGGTAGTACTATAGGTACAAAAACACTGGTTTTCTTGTTCCAGTCTGTTACTGTCACTTTGTTTTTGACAATACTGCTATCCTACTCACATGCTGTACAAATCAGATTTATTATTTAATAAAGAAACATTTTCAGAGTAAAACAAATTTGTATTGGCTCCACTGGCTTCCGGTAACTGCTAGAATCCACTTCAAGACACTGGTACTTGCGTACCATGCTGCGAATGGATCTGGCCCTTCCTACATCCAGGACATGGTTAAACTGTACACCCCAGCACGTGCACTCCGCTCTGCACCAACCAAACGGCTCGCTGCACCCTCGCTGCGAAGGGGACCCAAGTTCCCATCAGCAAAAACACGTGGGTTTGCTATCCTGGCTCCAAGATGGTGGAATGAGCTCCCCATTGACATCAGGACAGCAGAAAGCCTGCACATCTTCCGGCGCAGACTGAAAACTCATCTCTTTCGACTCCACTTCGAGCAATAGAACTATTAACAAAGCACTTATATACTAATAAAGGACTGGCTTACCTAAAGCCAGTTGAGTAGCACTTGAAATGTTTTTGCTCTATGAAACCTGATGTACTTATATGATTCTGTTTTCCTCAAGGTTGTATTTTGTTGGTCGAACACACTTATTGTAAGTCGCTTTGGATAAAAGCGTCAGCTAAATGCTATGTAATGTATTGAAAAAAAAAATAATTACATTTTTTTTTCCTCTTTATTATTCGATATCGCGATAAATACCGTACCGTGGACTTGTTATCGCGATATTATCGTACCGTGAGTTTTTGGTATCGTTACATCCCTATGCTTTACCAAAAATATGGCTGCACCAGGATATATCTGACGATAATATTTCCATCGATGGCTTCCAGACTGTTTGGGTCACGATTTCATCAACGTTTCAAATGTTTCTTTTGATGGCTTCAGGACTGTGTGGGCTAACAAGGAAACAACCTAATTTGAAGAAGAAAACCTGGAAACGTTGTTGTTACATCCTTATGTGGTAGAAAGCAGTTTGGAAGTATTGCCTGAGTTTCCATGGTTCTTATCCCTTGTTTTCCCCGTTGTCTTGCAGCCAGCACTTTTATAGCCATGTTAAGTGCTCTCCTCTTTCCTGAGCATCGGCTGTATTCTGGGGGCCACGGGGCATTTAGCCGGGGCAGATAAATAATGATCACCAGGCGGCTGATTTCCTAATGCTGATGTATGGCTGTGACGGGACAGGTGCTGGCTCCACAACATCCCAGAACCACGTCAATGAATTACCCAACACTTACAGCACAGTCCATAAACTGCTGATTACACACACACACATACACACACACACACACACACACACACACACACACACACACACACACACACCACACACACACACACACACACACACACACACACACACTGGCTGAATAGAAGTTGTTGAACTTTTTTCATTTCACCTCTGTGCATCCTGCGAGAACTGATTGAGCTTTTCCAGCAACTTTTTCTTCGCACCCACACACACTTTCAGACTGAAGGCTAACTAAAGGAATAATACAACCGTTCCTCTGGCATCTCTGCCCCTAAACAAATGTCTAAAGTAAACGATAGCTCAGGTTAATAGTTTTACAATGTTTGGCCAATCGATTTCACCCACAGCTGGCTTCAACTTTGACCTGCCATGAGATGTGTCTTTACTTGTTGAGATCCATGCCATGTTGCCTACAACATCCCTGCCTCTATGAACCTATGTTGCATGCTATTCCAGTCCCCATCTTTTATAATCTCTTGACATAACATGTATGAAGGCAGAATCTAATTATATTATATTCTAAATATAGTAAACTACAGCATAAATAGCCTAATAAACTGTATAATTGATGCTGCTGCTGCAGTGCTGTGCTGAGGTGGAGAGGGTGTCTGCAGATGGCCCAACATATTTCAAAAGTGCATCTGAAGAGAGAAGAGAAGTATATGTGACCATCAAAAGATGCATTACATTTGCTAGACCTAAGACATATTATAGAAATCAGATTACAGGTGCAGCTCAGAAAGCAATGTCAATATCATGGAATATATTGCCTCCATGCCATGTAGAATGTATGCATTTATCTGTGCAAAAGGCGTATTGATTAAATAAACGAACACACTTTTTAGAATGTCGAAATATCTATTATAAATCTGTTTTGATTGTTCTTATTTAATATACTATTTTGAGATACAGTATTAGTGATTTTCATGATCTGTAAGCTGTAATCATCACAAATTAAACAAAAAAGGAAATATTTCACTTTATGCATAATGAATCTAGAATATATGAATGTTTCATTTTTTGAATTAAATTAAAGAAAATAAGTTCTATGATAGAGTAATCTTTTTAGATGCACCTGTAGAATCAGCTTTGGCATCTAATAAGATGGCAAATAAGCAGTTAAGTGCAGTGTAACATAGCATATTAAAGATAAAGGCTAAGGTATTCAGTATTTACTGAATACAGGTCATGGACAGTATACAGCAGAACATGCTTTCAACTCTCCATATGCAAAAGGAGAATAATAATCAATAATCAGTTGTAATAAAATGATCATTCTGCAATAGCGTGGTTGTAATATTAATAAACCCCGCCCCTCCCGCCGTGGTGGTGGCCTTGCTCTAATCCACAATCAGAACATCCTACAGTTGCCCTGAAGTGCAAGACACCACAGCATTTCAGAAAACACCACAGCATTTCAGAAAACACAACAGCATTTCACAAAACACCACAGCATTTCACAAAACGCCACAGCATTTCAGAAAACACCACAGCATTTCACAAAACGCCACAGCATTTCACAAAACGCCACAGCATTTCAGAAAACACCACAGCATTTCAGAAAACACCGCAGTATTTCACAAAACGCCAGAGCATTTCACAAAACGCCACAGCATTTCAGAAAACACCACAGCATTTCACAAAACGCCACAGCATTTCACAAAACGCCACAGCATTTCAGAAAACACCACAGCATTTCACAAAACGCCACAGCATTTCAGAAAACACCACAGCATTTCACAAAACGCCACAGCATTTCACAAAACGCCACAGCATTTCAGAAAACACCACAGCATTTCAGAAAACACCGCAGTATTTCACAAAACGCCAGAGCATTTCACAAAACGCCACAGCATTTCAGAAAACACCACAGCATTTCAGAAAACACCACAGCATTTCAGAAAACACCACAGCATTTCAGAAAACACCACAGCATTTCACATTGGACGGAAAGGGTATTCCTTTAGAGAGAACACTTCTTGTTTGTGATTGAACAGAGCCAGCCAGAGAAGCACTGCTCTGGTTGGTTGTTTTTGCTGCCAGTCAAGAAATTACGCTTCGTGATTGGTCAACACCCGACAGCGAAATATGTCCCAATCTATACAGTCTATGGTCCCAACACATCAGCCGTTAGCACACACTCAGAGCTCACAGCTCCTCATATCTGTTCAGAAACTAGACAAAAGTTAAACATGTACAAACCACAGACTGCCTGTGTCATGGTGAATACAGTCGCTGCTTTATTTATGTCTGTATGACGTTGTTGTGAGTGTGGACGGAGCAGCTACAGGTTAGTTTAGCCTGATGGATCCGATTCCATTCAGAAAACACGCATTTTAAAAGCTTTTCGCCTGCTGTCTTATCTGCAGACTTGTCAAAGCGTTAATTCATGGTTTTTACTAACCGTTATCAGTATGTAGTTACTTCGGCATCACTTTGAAACATGTATTACAGTTAAATCACGGTCAAATATGTTCATCTTGTTGTAGTTGGTATCTCCCATAGGATTTACATGGAGATACGCCCCGCCCCCTCTCCAGCGCCTCTTGTTTGAATTACAGGAGAAAACACAGCTGACAGCCACAGTGAAACTCGAGCGATTAGAGCGATGCAAATATTGGGTGGTCTACCATAGTATTTACATGGAGATAAGCCCCTTAAAAACCATGAATTAATAAAGCATTAATTCTGTGTTTACTCCTGTCATTCAAACAAGACGCTGGAGAGGGGACGGGCCGTATCTCCATGTAAATCCTATCGGAATCGGATTGATCAGGCTAAACTAACCTGTAGCTGCTCTGTCCACACTCACAACAACGTCATACAGACATAAATAAAGCAGCGACTGTATTCGCCATGACATAGACAGTCTGTGTTTTGTATATGTTGAACTTTTGTCCAGTTTCTGAACAGATATGAGGAGCTGTGAGCATAGCTGCGGGAAGTGTTAGAAATTAAAATCAATGTTGATATGGCGTAATTTGAATTAAATACTCTATTTAATTTAAATCAGTTTTATTCTGAAAAACCGGAAGTTCACTAACTATTAACTTAATACTTTTATTCTGAAAATTATTCACTTCTGGTTAGCATTAGCATGTAGCGAAATGCTGCATTTTCAAAACGTGAATCAAAGGTGAAATGACATGTGATGTTGTTCACTGAGCACACTGGGTTTAGCACTCATTTATTACCGCTGAATAACGTTTATTAGGGAATGTTTAAATAACCACAGACACCAGAATGATGTAATTTAACAACAGAAAAAGACAGGAATTGCATTGGACCCGCCCCCCGACGGCGCCGGCCAATAGGAGAAGACCTCAGATGACAACAGGAAGAGCAAGCCAAGAATCGCCCCTTCTACCTGCTGACCTGGACTGACCGGTCGGATGAGGAGAGCGCCTCCACTCGCACATTTCATTTTGTACACCACCGCATCTTTTGTGTAATTAAATTCTGTTAACTTTTATAAGCTTCCCTTGACTCTTTTCAGTCTCTCCTGCCTTCAGGGTTCTAGAATACACTAACAGAAGTCATTTTGCTCAGGGGGTGCTGCCAAAAGTGGGGAGGAGGCCGTTTAAAAAAAAATACAAAAAAAGGCTGTGCTGGGCGAGGCCCGGCTGTCAGCGATACGAGCCGCATAAATTGTTTGTTAAAGGCGAGACACCGCAGGCAAAAACATCGTTTTTCATGCACTGGTCAATTTTGAGATGTTGTGCTATTTTGATTCCATAACATGTTTTCTTTCAGGCTTTTGGAAGGAAAACGCACAAAATACACATCTAAGTGTTTATTTTACTATAGTTTGTCTATTTGCATCTGTAGATTTCTCCCAAATTCACCAAAAGTTAGTATTCTAACGTAACATAAAGTACCGCGATCGCTGTGTGCACCTTGTCAACAGAGATATCGTTGGGAAGCTGTGTCTCTCCTGCACAATCTCATCGGATCCAAATATGGTCATTTCCTTTGTATCAGCAACCAATCGTGAAAGCACAAAGGGGTCTTAAACCAAGAAACGAAATCTCATTGGCTGGTGTCAATTTCTGACAACGTGATTCGTTCAGAAGCGTCACGTGGTGTGCTAAAACACTTCCTGGTTAGCTTTCCGCTAGAAATGTATATCTCAAAATGGCAAAAGAACGACGAAAAAAAACGTTCACAGAGAAGACAACAACAATTGTCACTTGCACGAAGCAAGATTATACAAAAAACAAATGATCCCGAACATGAAATACCTTCACGGAGTGCGTCGATACGCAAGCTGTCATCCAAAGAACAGGAGGGTTTAGCTAGCGCCTCACTGCAATCTTTAAAGGTCGTTTTCTCAAAATGAGTTTTTTCTCCTACTCTGAGTTCGAAATTTCAACTTCAGTAGCATGTAGAGACACCAAACCTTCCAGTTATATTCCTATCAATATTATAAAGGCGTTTACAGAAGGGTTTGTTCATATATCATTCATAGCCTGAATTATACAATATTGTGTACCTAAAAACATGGCGAAAATTGATATGTTAGGGCTGTTGACAGTATTTTCAGTTTTATGGAGTGATAAAGAGAGATATCCAAAATCCCTTCTGTAAAAGCCTTAGATGCTAATATGACTACAACATGAAATGAGAATTTTGAACCTGGCTTTATCCAAAGTTCAGATTTCGGTTCCTGAAATGTGTTAAAATATACGTACATTTAATGAGATAATGACTCATTTGCATATTCAGAAGACTTGTAATACAAGAAACAATTGCCTTATTGTAGGTAATTAACTGGACACATTTCTAGCTGATATCTTTAAGTTAAAAAAAATTACCCTATTCACCTGGGGTGCCTCGCCTTAACTGTTAATAATAAACCATTATAGACCTACATCACTTAGCAACAGCTGCACATACCCACATGCTAACTATGGGTCTTACAAACCTACATAACATTACAAATAGTCAGAAAATATGACTGAAAATGTTCAATTTTAACTGATTGACAAGGCAAAACACTGCACAGCGGCAGCAGCATTAAAGGAAAATATCGTCTTACCTTGTGTTGGGGCTTCACAAAACTCCAAATGTAGCCTTCCTCTCTGG
The DNA here is from genome assembly GCA_902827135.1 of Harpagifer antarcticus. Taxonomy (NCBI): domain Eukaryota; kingdom Metazoa; phylum Chordata; class Actinopteri; order Perciformes; family Harpagiferidae; genus Harpagifer; species Harpagifer antarcticus. The sequence continues at coordinate 132,990 of CADEHL010001092.1, read as the reverse complement.
GGTGGCACTAATGAAGACCCTCATTAGAGCAGATACATCCACATTGTCCAAAATGTTACTGTGGACATGCATCAAAGTCAGATGTGTCAGTCTCTTCTGTGTCATATTACTCTAGTTGTAGAGGTGGTGGGCTGAGCAGTAGCTGGTGGTCCACTCTTTTTATTGGGTTCTTTGTTGGAGAAAGAAATCCAAAATCCTTTTTCTAGAAAGTTGTCACTCTGCAGTGTGTGTGTCGGGTCAATTACGTCACTCTCCCACGACCTACGATCTCGATGACTCGGATTTAATTTATTTGGAAAATAAATTCAAGCCACCTGACTGATACAAATATATACTATGACTATTACTGTATACAGCTAATTTTATTTTAAGTAAAATCATAATTATTTTATGTAGTTTAATCATTTTTATTTAGGTGGTCACTCAGTTTTTCAAATGTACACCACTCGCCAACAGGGGGTGCTGCAGCACCCCCAGCACCCCTACTTCCCGCGGCTATGGCTGTGAGCTCTGAGTGTGTGCTAACAGCTAACGGCTGATGTGTTGGGCCAATCACGAAGCGTCATTTCTTGACTGGCAGCAAAAACAACCAATCACAGCAGTGCTTCTGTGGCTGGCTCTGTCCAATCACAAACAAGAAGTGTTCTCCCTAAGGAATACCCTTTCCGTCCAATGTGAAATGCTGTGGTGTTTTCTGAAATGCTGTGGCGTTTTGTGAAATGCTGCGGCGTTTTGTGAAATGCTGTAGCGTTTTCTGAAATGCTGTGGTGTTTTGTGAAATGCTGTTGTGTGTTTGTGAAATGCTGTGGTGTCTTGCACTTCAGGGCCACCGTAACATCCAGATCACAGAACTAACCCTCCCCTCAGTATCATCCTTTGAATTAATTGCCTTCAAAGCCCCTCCCTCACTGACAGTCATCCTCATCTACCGGCCTCCTAAACCTCATCGCTCCTTTCTCTCCGATGTCACTGAATTCCTCACACTTGCCTCATCCCTCTCTCAACGTCTGTTACTACTTGGTGACCTCAACATTCACATTGACTCACGCACCTGCAAGCTGGCATCCAAATTCACAACCCTACTGGACAATTTCTCTATCACCCAACATCTCAAATGCCCCACCCATGACAAAGGACACATCCTTGATCTCGTCTGCTCTACCAACCTCCCAGTGATTGACGTCCACCCTTGCCCATTTCCCCTCTCCGACCACAAACTCATACAATTCACCATTGCCCCCCCCCCCCCCACCCGAAACCCCTGCCCACGCAGAAACATCACCTTCCGTAATCTACACTCCATTGACCATAACCATCTCTGCGAACTACTATCGTCTAATCTCCCCCTGGACGCAACCCTCAGCTCACCTGATGATCTGTTCAACCACTTCAACTCCACCCTACTCACCTCCCTCAACACCCTAGCCCCCCTCAAAAATAAAACTGTCACTTTCAAGACCTCCTCACCCTGGTTCACACCCGCACTGCGTAAAATGAAGCAGTGAGGCCGCCAACTTGAACGTCTTTCAAAGAAATCATCCCTCACAGTCCATTACATAAGCTACAAACTCCATCTCAATCATAGACTGTATATATAAATGGACGTAGGGTCCGTGACGTCACCCATAGGATTCTGCAGAGTTGCCGAGAAGCCCTTAGTAGGCGGAGTCGGCCACTAACGGCTCGACAGTGATGTCAGAGTTCAACTCTCCCGCCTGCTCCAAATAAGGGCAAAGAGGCGGAGCCGAGGCGGGACCTGCTGCCACCGAGCTGAAAGTTCCGGAGCTAGCTGAAGCTACCAAGCTAAGCTAACATGCTCCCCATCTGCACACTGCCGTGGCATTTTAAGTTTCTAAGGTAAGCGGATATGAAACTATTCAGCAAAACTATAAATAACTAGAAAATGCGCGAAGAAAAAAAAAAAAAAAAAGGTTTTAACAACATGTTTATTTATTGACTTTTCATTCCTGTATAATCATTTTGCGCAAAGATGGCACAGTTTGTCAGAGCACTTCATCCTTCTGGGATTTCATGAAGAACAGCTCCAACGCCTGTGTGTAGTGGAACGCCTCTGGTGCTGGTCCATTAACTGGCCCAGTGTTTCCCACAGATCTGAAATATACTTGGGGGGGTGGTGGTAGCGGGGGGGGGGGGGGGGGGGGCTGAGGTGACGTGCAACAACATTAACATGAACCTTTCTGTTGGTCGCTTGTTAGCAGACCCTTCACGCGATGGCAGAGCGAACAGGTACAGGCAGGGCCCATAATGATAGCCCTATAGTTTAAATCTACTACCCACACATGAACATATGGAAATGGGTTACTATTTAAATTATAAATGTATTTAGGAACCTATCCATGTGATTTTTAGTGGGGGTCGACCTCAAATCCTCTAGGGGGGGTCCAGGGGCATGCCCCCCGGTAAGATTTTATTTTTTATTTTGGAGTTAAATGCATCAATCTGGTGCATTTTGAGGGGAAAATAAAGAGATCTATGGAAACACCTATATTAAACAGAACTGTATACATTTCAATAATCATAAAATCATGGCCATAACCAATAACATACCATTTCCAATATGAAAAAACACTGAAACTTGTTTATTAATTTATTATTGGCTCATTTATAGTTGTGAGTGTGTCTGTGCTCCTGAACCAGCCTCACCTGTCTCCCTCCTCTCCCCCTGCTCTTCTTTGAGGCAGCAGCAAAGACTAGTTTTCTCTCAACAAGTTTTAAAAGTGTATCTTACCTTTTTTCACCTAGTTAACTTTTTATTTATTTATTCATGCATATTTTACTAATCACATTACATTTCATTTAGCTGACACTTTTATCCATAGCGACTTATAATGACCGATTACAGGGACATTCTCCCTGGAGTAACTAAGGGCTAAGTGCCTGACTCAAGGGCACACTAGTGGTGGTGTTCCTGGCGGGATTTGAACTCACAGCCTTCCAATCTTCAGCCCACCTCACTATCCATTAGACCAATCACTACCCTCTCAAATGGAAATATGTGTTTACATAAATGGTGACCACACCGTTTGAGACCCACTGAGAACTTAGACTAAGTTAACTAGTTAAACACTCAGAGAGTCCTTTACCTCACCTGAGCTGAGGTTATCCCGAGCTTGAATGACACACAGAGACCAATCAAGGGCTTTGATTTAAGATCTGTATGACAGTGGCCATGTCGGCAGGCCACATCATGTGGACAGCCAGTCACCCTGTGTGAGGCAGGCCACTTAACAGGCCAGAAGGAGGCGAGATCAGAGCAAGGGAGCAAGGGATCATTGTCCACAAGTTAATCGATCGCAGATGGCGTCGTGGTCACGGACGAATAAAAAAAAAAATTATAAAAAAAAAAAACCTAAATGGGTTGCGAAATATACTTTCGGTAGACACTCCTTTAAATATGTTGTCAGAAGGATCACTGAGACCATGGTTTTTCACTTGATCAGTGAACTATGATTCAACCTGTGGAGCATCATGTGATGGAGATGTGATATGGACCTCTTGTTTCACAGCAGGGGTTTGAGTTGACTTGTCTGGTAGAATGTGCTCAGAACAATCAGTGGGTGTGTTTGTCCTTAGAGTAGGTGAGCTTGATTCATCAACAGCTTCATCCAGCAGAGCAGGTGCATCAACAGTGACAGCTGTAGGTCTGCAGTCTGTGTTCAGGACAGCATCATTCAGAGAGACTGGGTTTGTGTCGTAAAACTCTACAGGCTTTAACTCATAGGTACAGTTTAACTGTGTGCCCAACATTCTGTGAAACTTCAGGAGTCTGTCAATCATGTCACTGAGACTGTAAATGTCAGCATGACAGCAGTACCAGGAGTGAGTGAATCTGGGGAAAGGGGCAAGCCTTTACTAGTCCTGGAGTGTGGGTCAAAGAAACCATACCGGCCTGTGCTGGTTCTAAATACTGCAATACGCAACTGTGACATCAGCAACAAAGCAAACCGCACCTCAGTTAACAAGCAGCTCAGTCCTGACTCCAGGTCCAGAAAGCTATCTAGTCGGATGTAAAGATTCTCTTAACGTGCCATACCTGGAAAGCATTGTCATGTCCACATAATGGGTAAACCTGCGTGCAGGAACTTCCTGTGGCAGCTCATCAGTGGTCAAATGGATGTGATTAACAGTTTTTCTCACCTCATTATACATCACGTTACCTTTATCCAAAACAAGTTCAAGGTCAGCTCTGGTGATGTTTTCATTCTCATGGAAGAATGCAAGAAATGTTAGTGAGTTACAGGTGCACTGCTTATTTCTGGATTTTCCATATTTAGGGGAAGCCTGGCTCCACGATGCAGGGATATGTTGCTCAGAAAGTTGATCTCCCAGGTTTACACAGTCTCCATGAGAAGGCCATGCCTCACAAGCAGCTTTACTGACACGTCCACTCTTCAAAATATCTGCATAGGTTGGCTGTGGTACACATGGCTGATCACCTTGACCTCTCTGGTTTACCGGTTTAGCATGAGAAGGGCCTGCCTCACAAAGATCATCAGTGACACGTCTCTTCTTTAGCATGTCAGCGTAAGATGGCTGTGGTACCCATGGCTGATCTCCTTGACCTCTATGGTTTACCGGTTTAGCATGAGAAGGGCCTACCTCACAAAGATCATCACTGTCACGTCTCCTCTTTAGCATGTCAGCATAAGAAGTCTGTGGTTCACAGGATGCATGGTGTTGACCTCCCTGTTGTACACTTACAGCATGAGACACTGGACACACCTTCACTTCTCCACTGCTCAGAGGACCAGAACCTTCTGCTGCTTCACTTGTTTCACAGGGAACATCTGTAGATCTTTTCCAGCGCAGGCTTTGTACTTGGGACCCCTATTTCTTCCTCGGCATTGCTGTTGTTCTGCAATACCACCAATGTTACTGTTTAATTCCTAAACCACCTTAATATTTGCAGGTTACATATATTTAAATATAAGAATCAAACAATTCTGTTGGTTGTTTTATTGCAGTATATATCTTTATTTTCTGATCAAAACAGTGTGTGAACTGTATACCTGGGGTGTGTTTACGTTTATCAGAGAAAATAAATACAATATGGTATTATTATGTTAACTAGTTAAGTAAATAAATACAGCAACAATCAAATATGCCGATTTCTGAACTTAAAACAGCCTTTAGGAATTAGATACGTTTATGGTAACAAAATTCAGTAACAACAGTTCTTATCAAAATAAATATGGATTGAAATTATAAACGTATAACCTTTGTATATTGTTTCAAAAGAACAGGGATATATTTGTAACTATCCACTTAGTACAACAATTTATGTGTTGTGAAAATGATACAATTAAATGTTGAGTTTAAGCACTTTTCATTTGACAGAGACAGAGAGAGAGAGCGTAAGAGCAGAGATACTCTTATGGCGCGTTTCCACTGCAGGCCTCGCTCGGCCTCGCTCGGTTTGGTTAGGCCTTATTAGGCCCGGCTCACTTTAATGCTGCGCTTCCATTACAGTTTAGGAACTGGGGTAGTTACTATAGTAACGCAGTGTAGGCGGAGCCGTGACGTCATCTTCAATGAGCGCCCCAAAAACCAACACAGCCGTTAGCTCTTAGCACTCAGAGCTCACAGCTCTTCATATCTGTTCAGAAACTAGACAAAAGTTAAACAAGTACAAACCACAGACTGCCTGTGTCATGGTGAACACAGTCGCTGGTTTATTTATGTGTGTATAGGCCGTTGTTGTGAATGTGGATGGTCGGAGCATATGCTGCGTTAGCTTAGCCAAGCTCCATTCAGAAAGCACGCGTTTTAAAAGGGTTTTTTGCCTGCCGTCTGTCTGCAGACTTGTCAAAGCATTAATTCAGTGTTTTTACTAACCGGTATCAGTATGTTATTACTTCAGCATCATTTAGAAACGTGTATTACAATTAAATCACGGTCAAATATGTTCATCTTGTTGTAGTTGTAGCCCCCTTGCCAGCGATTCTCTCTCTAGTTTAGCATACTCAGCCCGACTCAGCCTGGTTGTTCCTGGCCCTAGAACCACGATTTAGTCGGGCCAGAAAAAAGGTGAAAAAGTAGCCCCGGGCCAAAACTAGGCCAAGTGGAAACACAACCAAAAACGGGCCCCGCACGGCTCGGCACGCTTAAAGCGAGCTACCCGCTGCAGTGGAAATGCGCCATTAGAGATGCTTTTCAACAGACTGATCAAGTACTGGTAACTTGAAAGCCAAAATGCCAAGAGTTGTTTCAAAAATCAGTGCCAAGAGTTTTTTCATAAAATCATTTTGCGGTTCTTATAGATAGTGGGATAGATCAAGCAATTTTCACTTGTAGAGTGGGATAGCAAGAGAGAATACCAAAAATAGATAGAGCGTACCACCAAGTACTTGTAACCTGGTGGCAGAGATCAAGTACTTGTAACTTGAGGGACACAAAAGATAGAATAGCCAAAAATGAGACAGAGCAAGGTAGATTGGATAGGAGAGACAGAGTGGCCAAATAATCAGATTGAGTGGAAACAAGTGATCGGAAAGAGAGAATGCGGTTATGATAGAGAGAAAGAATCCAGAGAGTTCCTCAACAGCAGTTTTGATTTAAGAAAACAAATTAAGTAAATTCAGCTCAAAGGTCAAAGGTCATCTGGTCACATGAACTTAATCTAAAAACATGATGACATTATACACTGACCACATTTATATGTGAACAAATAAATGCCAGGAAATGTAACAGTTAGGCAGGGCTGGTTTAGAAGGCTCTATTTAACTACAATGACACTTTACTGTGTTTTAGAAACGACTGCATTTAATACATTTCCATTCATAAATCTCAATTTACTGTCAGGTCACCACAAGGTTCTCAACTATGTCAGTCGGCAGTTAGAGACAGGAAGGAGGAGCCAGCAGATTGAGGGAGAGAGAAAGAAACGTTTAGTGTGAGTTCATAAAAACAACAACCTCACAGCGCATTGCAATCCTATCTAATGTTAAAAGCTGCTCATGTACTTTCATGTTGCTTTCCACTGTTTATTACAAAATCATATGCATGTTAAAACACAGGACAGTTATTAAAAGGCAAATACAAATATATTTTTATTTTATTTATTAGTTATCTTTTTGAATGACTGACTCCCACCCCACCTACCGGTGACTTAGCAACAGCTGTAAATGCTTTTAAAACTACGTTTAACAGTACTTTAGTTCTTCATAATAACTGACAACATACGTTGTTCGAAAATAACCTGTTTAGGTCATTCCAGAATTGGAGGACATTTCATGTCCCCCATATAAAAAATCTAATAATCCATGCCCAAAATGCTAAAACATGCACTTGTTGTGTTAAACATACTTGTCTTGAGACAAAATGTATATAAAGTTGTAGAAAAAGTGGTTTCAAAATATTATTTAAATCATCAAATAGCTCTCGAACATCCCCTGAAATGGCATTTTTCTCTTGTCGACGCTTCTTGGTGACCAACTTGCATGTCAAATATAACATTTAAAATAGGGATTTTATTTACATGTTTTGGTATTATTATATTGATATGTCTCTTGTAATGGTAAAATCAATTTGTTAAATCATAAACATATTTTAAATAACAGTGATTTTGCACAGAAGGTGTGTCCCTCAACATGCGTTCAACCCTGTTACCCTAACCTTTTTAGATTGGCACAGGAAGTGGAATAACTGTAAGTCAGATGACACAGTGGAAAGGACATCAGCAAACCATTTGTTAGTGCCATGGGTAGACCAAAACTAAGTCCTCTCTTTTATTTTTCATATTTTTACAATCTTTTTAGTCTTAAAAGAGTGTGGCACTCTGACCCACTCAACCCTGTTACTCATATTATCAGAATAAAGCATATTCATTTCAAAGTTATCTTTCTTGCATTAGATATCCAAGTTTGTCATTGCCTTGAAAGTAGCATTACATGCTACATCTAGCAATCATTCCTGAGGTTAAAGCTCAAATTAGCATTGATTTTCAACCCTGTTACTTTCAACCCTGTTACTATAATTAGAGTAACATGGGTAATTCTTGATTGGAAAATATACATGTGATGCCTAGCTGGGCAAATCACTTTTTTTGATGGTTTATTATCTGTTTTTACTAAATACATGAAAAAAAAATAATAAAATAAAAGGTTAATTTTTCAAAAATGTTGGTGTCTAAATTGTCCTCCAATTCTAGAATGACCTAGCTTTTTGATAATTGACCGGCAAACGTGTGTAGCTGCTATGCTAGCGTTAGCACGTAGCTAACATTAGCTACCGTTACCAACCAATACAAGTTTTATTCTGGTTGACCATGAAAACGTTTTCCCTCCTCGTTTAGCTGCCAACTTCAATGTCCAACGCCACACCTGTATTTCTACTATGGGCATAGATATGTCTCATAATTATTTGTGTGAACATAAAAATAATTTGTGTGTAAATATGTGATTTGTAAATGTAAAACACCATCCACAAATGCATTTAAAAGATTTGTAAACTCACAAATAAATTTGCAAGTGTAAAACGGATCTGCAAATACGCTAAATGTTTTCACAAATAAAAAAAAGATCTGTGATTATCTCTTTAACATTTACAACTTTCAATCAGGCATTTGTGAATCCATTTTGTATTTGCCGACCAAAAATGCGCTTGCGGATCTCACATCTCTGCTCGTGGATCTCACATTTCTGCTTGTGGATCGTCTTTTTACACACACGGAATTTTGAGACATATTTTCCGCCGGTCTCGGCTCAAATCTACTCGTGTCACTCAGTGATTTTCGGAAACCACGTGATGGCCTGCTGATGACGACATTTCCGCATGATTTCAAAGTAAGAGCATGATGGTTTGTTTAATGCTCTGTTTTTTTTTTATAATGAACAGCGGAACGTTACATGTATTCTTTATCACCATCATCATCATTATCATCATCATGTTATAGTGATACAGTTAGTTTGTGTTTGTTTATTGGTTCAATATATATCGAGCACTTTCGTTGATGTTGAAGTACAGGCTATACGCGTTTCGGATCCCGGGGGAGCAGCAGGCAGCGAAGCAGCCCAGATAAAACAATTTCTTCATGGTGTGTTGTGTATTCAGTCAAGCGGGTCAAAGTTACAATGTAAAATTGTAAGTACAATGTAAAGTCATGTACCTCTGCAGGTGCCGGTAAAGAGCAATACAATGACAAAACCTTTCCAAACAAAACAACTAGTAGGTAGGCAGGCAGGTATAGGTAGGTAGGTAGGTAGGTAGGCAGACAGGCAGCCAGACAGACAGACAGACAGATAGATAGACAGGTAGATAGATGGATAGGTAGATAGACATATAGATAGACAGACAGTCAGACAGATAGATAGACGGACAGATAGATAGATGGATATCATATATAGATACTTCATTCATCCCAAATTGTGAAATGTGTGGAAACAAGTATAAACACAATAACATTAAATACAAATGAAAGCAATAGACAGGAATATATGCATATATAGTAGAAAGGACACGATGAATATTATAACATTTAATAAGCCTTACTATGGGCTGACCTAAATACGGTGCTTTTCTACAGATTACTTTATTACTGCACTGGTAAAGTAAAATTAGGCCGATTAATAAGATGTGAAGTGCTTTGTAACTTTGACCCGCTTGACTGAATACACAACAAACAATGAAGAAAGAGTTTTATCTGCTTCGCTGCCAGCTGCTCCCCCGAAAGTGGCGTATAGCCTGTACTTCAACATCAATGCATGTGCTCGATATATGCTATATTGATCCAATAAACTAACACAAACTAACTGTATCACTATAACATGATGATGATGATGATGATGATGATGATGATGATGGTGATAAAGAATGCATCTAACGTTCCGCTGTTCATTATAATAAAAAAACAGAGCATTAAACAAACCATCATGCTCTTACTTTGAAATCATGCGGAAATGTCGTTTCCAAAATCACCGAGTGACACGAGTAGATTTTAGCCGAGAGCGGCGGAAAATATGTCTCAAAATTCCGTGTGTGTAAAAAGACGATCCACAAGCAGAAATGTGAGATCCACGAGCAGAGATTTGAGATCCGCAAGCGCATTTTTGGTCGGCAAATACAAAATGGATTCACAAATGCCTGATCGAAAGTTGTAAATGTTAAAGAGATAATCACAGATCTTTTTTTTATTTGTGAAAATATTTAGCGTATTTGCAGATCCGTTTTACATTTGCACATTTATTTGTGGGTTTGCAAATCTTTTAAATGCATTTGTGGATGGTGTTTTACATTTCCAAATCACATATTTACACACAAATTATTTTTATGTTCACACAAATAATTATGAGACATATCTATGCCCATATTCTACTGTTTAAATGTTGCGGAACCCATTTATACTTGTATAAATGGGTTCCGCACTACTATACTTGTAATCTAGATGCTTCAGTAATGAACAATTATAGGCCCATATCAAACCTCCCATTTCTAGGTAAAACCATTGAAAAAGTTGTTTTTCAACAGTTGAGTAATTTTTTGCATTTAAATAACTGTTTCGATGTGTTCCAGTCAGGCTTTCGTCCAAACCACGGCACTGAGACTGCTCTTGTAAAGGTCTTTAATAACATCCACTTAAACACAGACAGTGGCAGAACTTCAGTGTTAGTATTATTAGATCTCAGTGCTGCGTTTGACACTGTTGACCACAGCATATTACTAGACCGACTGGAAAACTGGGTGGGACTTTCGGAAACAGTCCTAAATTGGTTTGAATCCTACTTAAAGGACAGAAAGAACTTTGTTTCTATAGGTAAATACACATCTGAGTTGACAAATATGACATGTGGGGTTCCTCAAGGCTCCATCTTGGGGCCTCTTCTCTTTAACATCTACATGCTACCACTGGCTCAGATAATGAAAAACAACAAAATAAGTTACCATAGCTATGCGGATGACACACAAAATTACGTAACAGTTTCACCAGGAGACTATGCTCCAATTCAAACACTGAGTAAGTGCATTGAACAAATCAATGACTGGATGTGTCAGAATTTTCTCCAATTAAACAAAGATAAAACTGAGGTAATGGTTTTTGGAGCCAAGGCAGAACGTATAAATGTTAGCGCTGTAAAACCAAACTCTGTCTCTGCCGGACGCAACAAACCCTCAGTGAGAACTTCGGACACGGGTAGCTCAGCTGGTACAGCCGGTACAAGTACCTCTCCTCGCACCATCTCATTCACCACCAACGCTTTCAATTATTTTTTCAACATTTGCCGATTTACCACCAGACTGAAATGCCGCGCTATTTCTATTAGGTCATCCTTTTTACACCGGTCCAGCTGCTCATAGGACGGCCAGACCAAAAACGCTTCTATGTCGAAGGATGCCATACCTGGGTGTACCGCCCACACGTTTCACACATTTTTCAGCCACAATAAAACCACCTATAACCCCCAGGAATTGATTTGAATTTATCCCGGACGAGGCTAGGGGTACAAAGGGAAGCGACACGACCAGTTTAGAATTGGTAATTGTTACCAGTGGTTTATTGGTAACCAAAACTTTGAACAGTGTGAATCTCGACCAGGTGACGACACTACCTGTTGACGCAGCAACCACTGTAAGTTATATTCTTGTTTAATTAGACTTCTCTGTTTCATTTATTCTACTCTGTATAATTGTTCTGCAGTTATTGTAGCTAAAACGGCACTTTTGAGAGATTTTACATCTCAGATCTGCTCAAGGGAACCTGTAACACAGGTCTCAGTCGGGCACTCAAGCCTGCATTACAATATAGGCAGGGCCACTCTGCTGATTGTGTGAAGTACAACGACGTGAATTAGTCATCTTCCAGCTAAAAAGCACTCAAATACCGCATTTAAAATCTGAAGAACTCAGTGTGAATCTCGACCGGGTGACGACACTACCTGTTGACGCAGCAACCACTGTAAGTTATATTCCTGTTTAATTAGACTTCTCTGTTTCATTTATTCTACTCTGTATAATTGTGCTGCAGTTATTGTAGCTAAAACGGCGCTTTTGAGAGATTTTACATCTCAGATCTGCTCAAGGGAACCTGTAAAACACGTCTCAGTCGGGCACTCAAGCCTGCATTACAATATAGACAGGGCCACTCTGCTGTCGCCCATCAGCTGTAGAGAGTTAACTAATTAGAGGGGCGTGGCCCCACAGCTGTGAGAACTCAGCAATCAGGCTCCATTTTAGGTAGCTATTTCCTGGAGCGTCAGCTTCAGCGTCAGACAGCCGAAGACATTGGAGTCCTGCTGGAGTCTCTAAGACTGACAAAGACATCGGAGTCCTGCTGGAGTCAAGAGGGTGGCAAAGAGGAGGAAAATCCTACTTTGATTGAGCTAAGTATCGCTGATGTTTTATTTCATTTGGTTGTTTAGCCCTCATGCTATAATCATGTGTATTTTCTCCATTCCTGTTCATGTGTCCTCTCGCAATTATCACTGGCCCCGTGTATCTCGTAATCGATATAACCGTCCTGCTCTCGTCTATCCCACATGCTCCACTGAGATCCAACATCTAGTTTCAGGTGGCCTGTAGAACTGCCAGTCAGCTGTTCCTAAGGCTGACTTCATCTCTGGCTACTGTTAGAAATTAAAATCAATGTTTAATAGCATAATGTAGCTTAAACATACCGTCAGTTTAAATGCTATTTTATTCTGGAAAAAACCGGAAGTTCTCAATACCAAGCTTTTATTCTGAAAATCCTTCATCACAACATCCGGGACTACCGTCCATTATTATCACTAAAGTGCCTATTGACGCCATTAACATGTATTACATATAAAGTTATGAAAGAGTTAAGGAAGAGAAAAGGCGTGTTTAGATATATTGAATGTACAATGTCTGTATCGTCTGATATGCGTAACGACGGACATTAAAACGTTGGAGAGCCGGCCTGCAGGGAAGAGCCAGCAGAGGAGATAAATATAGCAGACTACGGTGGTTCGGTCTCTTTCTTCACCTGGCGGGAGCCAGAGACACAGCTGTGATTCTGTCGGACAATATTCTGCTTGTAACATTACCGCGCCTTTATTTGAATTAAAGTACCAATTTGAAACCATCTCAGAGACTCCATTTAGTCTCCTTTTTAAGCTTCTCTCCTGGACGCGAGAATTATTACACAAACAACACTACGCTTCGCTGCAGTCTCTGGATTTCCTTGATCTCACTGAGACTTGGATTACTCCATCCAACACATCCACCCCAGCAGCTCTCTCCACAGCATATTCCTTCTCCCATACACCCAGACCCACTGGCAGAGGAGGTGGCACTAGTCTCCTGCTCTCTCCCAAATGGAGCTGTTCCCTCTTCAAGCTACCTAACTTCACTCCTTCCACCTTTGAATTCCATGCCGTCACAGTAACCCATCCTATACAATTAACCATTGTTGTTCTCTACCGTCCACCAGGCGCCTTGGGGGACTTCTTGGAGGAATTAGATAATCTCCTCTCACACATCCCTGAAACTGGCCCTCCCGCTGTACTTCTCGGAGACTTCAACCTCCAGACGGCGAATATAGACGAACTAACATCTCTGTTAACCGCCTTTGCTTTCTCACTGTCTCCATCCCCACCAACTCATAAAGCTGGCAATGTCCTTGATCTCATATTCTCAAGGAACTGCACTACTTCTAACCTCTCTGTAAACCCGCTCCACACATCCGATCACTTCTTCCTTTCATTCTCTCTACCCCTTTCCAAACATAACAAACTAATCTCTTCTCATCCTGCACCTGTCCGCCGTAACCTTTGTTCCCTCTCCCCCTCTACCTTTGCCTCATCGGTGCTCTCAGCCCTCCCTTCCTCTGACTCGTTCCAACTCCTACCTCCAAACTCTGCTGCAGAAACTCTCCTCTCTACTTTCTCCTCCTCTCTGGACTCTCTCTGTCCTCTCACATCTCGGCAGGCAGGTCAGTCCCCTCCTGCTCCCTGGCTAAATGACGCACTGCGTGCTAATAGAACCGTTCTTCGGGCAGCAGAGCGGAAACGGTGGAAATCCAAACACCGTGACGACCTCCTAACCTATCAGGCTCTCCTCTCCTCTTTCTCTGCTTCTATCTCTCAGGCAAAAAGCACTTTCTTTCAAGATAAGATCCAATCTTCTTATTCCAATCCCAAAAAACTATTTAACATCTTCTCCACCCTCTTGGACCCTCCCAAAGCCCCTCCCCCTCCTCACTTCTGTCAAGCGACTTTGTTAACCATTTTGAAAAAAAGGTTGATGATATTCGCTCTTCCTTTTCTGACTCACCTTTACTCACCGCTGGTTCACCAGACCCTCCTTTCACCCACACACTAACCTCCTTTTCACCTCTCTCTCCAAGTCAGGTTCTTACCCTCATTACCTCTGCCCCCCCTACCACCTGTCCTCTGGACCCTATCCCTTCAAACCTCCTTCAGACTATCGCTCCTGATATTCTACCGTTTCTCACCCATTTCATCAACACTTCTCTAACTTCTGGCCACTTTCCAAATAGTCTTAAGGAGGCAAGAGTAAACCCTCTCCTAAAGAAACCCACTCTCAACCCGTCTGATGTTATAAACTACAGGCCTGTCTCTCTCCTCCCGTTCCTGTCTAAAACACTTGAACGCGCTGTCTTTAAACAACTCTCCTGTTATCTCCATCAGAACAACCTTCTGGATCCGCACCAGTCTGGTTTCAAGGCAGGTCACTCCACAGAAACTGCTCTCATTGCTGTTACTGAGGAACTGCACACTGCCAAAGCAGCATCCCTCTCCTCTGTCATCATCCTGTTGGACCTGTCAGCTGCATTCGACACGGTGAACCATCAGATCCTCCTTCACACTCTCCAAGAACTTGGAGTTTCAGGCTCTGCACTTTCCCTCCTCACCTCATACCTCAAAGACCGTACCTACAGGGTAACTTGGAGAGGGTCCGAGTCCGACCCTTGTCAATTAACTACAGGGGTCCCTCAGGGCTCTGTTCTTGGTCCCCTCCTCTTCTCCCTGTTCACAAACTCGCTCGGATCAGTCATTAGCCCGCATGGCTTTTCATACCACTGCTACGCTGACGACACCCAATTAATTCTGTCCTTTCCCCGCTCAGAGACCCAGGTCGTCGCACGCATCTCTGCTTGTCTAGCTGACATCTCTCAGTGGATATCTGCTCATCACCTCAAGCTCAACCTTGAAAAGACTGAACTGCTTTTCCTTCCGGGAAAAGATTGTCCCACTCTTGACCTGACAATCAACATTGGCACCTCTGTTGTTTCCCCGACTCAGACTGCAAGGAATCTGGGTGTGATCATAGATACCAACCTGTCCTTCACTGCAAACATTGCTGCTACAACCCGTTGCTGCAGATATACGCCGTACAACATCAGTCCCCAGCTGACCCACAAAGCCACGCAGGTTCTGGTCCAGGCTCTCGTCACCTCACGCCTAGACTACTGCAACTCCCTCTTGGCTGGTCTAGCTGCATGTGCCATCCGACCTCTGCAGCTCATCCAGAATGCAGCGGCTCGTCTGGTCTTCAACCTTCCAACATTTTCCGACACCACTCCGCTCCTCCGCTCCCTTCACTGGCTCCCGGTAACTGCTAGAATCCACTTCAAGACACTGGTACTTGCATACCATGCTGCGAATGGATCTGGCCCTTTCTACATCCAGGACATGGTTAAACTGTACACC
The DNA here is from genome assembly GCA_902827135.1 of Harpagifer antarcticus. Lineage (NCBI taxonomy): Eukaryota > Metazoa > Chordata > Actinopteri > Perciformes > Harpagiferidae > Harpagifer > Harpagifer antarcticus. Next base: position 117,343 of record CADEHL010001092.1, on the reverse strand, counting down.
CCAGCGCGTGCACTACGCTCTGCATCAGCCAAACGACTCGCTGCACCCTCGCTGCGAGGGGGACCCAAGTTCCCATCAGCAAAAACACGTGGGTTTGCTATCCTGGCTCCAAAATGGTGGAATGAGCACCCCATTGACATCAAGACAGCAGAAAGCCTGCCCATCTTCCGGCGCAGACTGAAAACACATCTCTTTCGACTCCACTTCGAGCGATAGAATTACTAACAAGGCACTTATATACTAATAAAGGACTGGCTTCTCTATAGCCAGTTGAGTAGCACTTGAAGTGTTTGGCTCTATGATACCTGATGTACTTATATGATTCTGTTTTCTTCAAGGTTGTGTCTTCCTGGTCGAATGTACTTATTGTAAGTCGCTTTGGATAAAAGCGTCAGCTAAATGCAATGTAATGTAATGAACACAATAATGTACACGAACAGGCCTGGACCAACAACGGACCAAACAGTGACGATTTAACAAAAGAGGACTCCCAAAAGAGAGAGTTGCACAGTATGCTACAAAAGAAAGAAAGTATCTCACTTCAAAAGTGGAACAAAACGTTAAACAAAAGGAGGCTGTGTGGGAACACAGCGGTTGCTGATCAACCGGTGCCAGTCACCGGGGTCTAAGCAATACGTTCCCAAATGGTGATCTACAGGCGCTAAGCTAACCTGGGTCTAAGCTGTTTCACAATGTCAATATCCTAAATACGGTTCTACAGTAGCTAAGCAACCTGGATCTACGCAATACACACTCACAAACCCTATACTAAACACATAATACCACGACACACTGCTAACCAGTGTGCTCGCACCGAACCCTACCGAATACACTGCTAAGCAGTCTAATGAATCACAAAATACACACTGCTAGTCAGTCTACAGAAACACAGAATGAAAGCTTTGTCACAATGCGAGGGTTTGAGGCATCTGTCACACAATACAGAGCCTCCCGAATGGTGTCCGTGCCCAGCCTTTATACTCCTCCCCCGGATGACGTGGCAGAAGCGGGCAGGGCTTGGGTGACGTCTGTCCAATCCCTGCGGATGTTGCTAGGTCGGGACGGCCACTGATAGCATAGGCACGGCACAGCTAATTTGCACACACACACACACACACACACACACACACACACACACACACACACACACACACACACACACAGACACACACACAAGTTAAAGGCACAAGGTAGCAGCGGCTGTAACAGTGTGTCAGAGAGAGAGAGTGTGTGTGTGTGTGTGTGTGTGTGTGTGTGTGTGTGTGTGTGTGTGTGTGTGTGTGTGTGTGTGTGTGTGTGTGTGTGTGTGTGTGTGTGTGTGTGTGTGTGTGTGTGTGTGTGTGTGTGTGTGTGTGTGTGTGTGTGTGTGTGTGTGTGTGTGTGTGTGTGTGTGTGTGTGTGTGTGTGTGTGTGTGTGTGTGAATTGTTTTTATTATTACTTTTATTACATTGCATTTGGCTGACGCTTTTATCCAAAGCGACTTACAATAAGTACAATCGACCAGGAAGACACAACCTTGAAGAAACAGAATCATATAAGTACATCAGGTTTCATAGAGCTAAACATTTCAAGTGCTACTCAACTGGCTATAGATAAGCCAGTCCTTTATTAGTATATAAGTGCTTTGTTAATAGTTCTATCGCTCGAAGTGGAGTCGAAAGAGATGAGTTTTCAGTCTGCACCGGAAGATGTGTAAGCTATCTGCTGTCCTGATGTCAATGGGGAGCTCATTACACCATTTTGGAGCCAGGATAGCAAACTCACGTGTTTTTGCTGATAGGAACTTGGGTCCCCCTCGCAGCGAGGGTGCAGCGAGTCGTTTGGCTGATGCAGAGCGTAGTGCACGCGCTGGGGTGTACAGTTTAACCATGTCCTGGATGTAGGAAGGGCCAGATCCATTCGCAGCATGGTACGCAAGTACCATTGTCTTGAAGTGGATTCTAGCAGTTACCGGAAGCCAGTGAAGCGAGCGGAGGAGCGGAGTGGTGTGGGAAAATTTAGGAAGGTTGAAGACCAGACGAGCCGCTGCATTCTGGATGAGCTGCAGAGGTCGGATGGCACATGCGGGTAATCCAGCCAGGAGGGAGTTGCAGTAGTCTAGGCGTGAGGTGACGAGAGCCTGGACCAGAACCTGCGTGGCTTTCTGGGTCAGCTGGGGACGTATCCTCCTGATGTTGTAAAGCGTGTATCTGCAGCAACGGGTTGTAGCAGCGATGTTTGCAGTAAAGGACAGGTTGTTATCTAGGGTCACACCCAGATTCCTTGCAGTCTGAGTCGGGGAAACAACAGAGGTGCCGATGTTGATCGTCAGGTCAAGAGTGGGACAATCTTTTCCCGGAAGGAAAAGCAGTTCAGTCTTGTCAAGGTTGAGCTTGAGGTGATGAGCAGACATCCACTGAGAGATGTCAGCTAGACAAGCAGAGATGCGTGCGACGACCTGGGTCTCTGAGCGGGGAAAGGACAGAATTAATTGGGTGTCGTCAGCGTAGCAGTGGTATGAAAAACCATGCGGGCTAATGACTGATCCGAGCGAGTTTGTGTACAGGGAGAAGAGGAGGGGACCAAGAACAGAGCCCTGAGGGACCCCTGTAGTTAATTGACAAGGGTCGGACTCGGACCCTCTCCAAGTTACCCTGTAGGTACGGTCTTTGAGGTATGAGGTGAGGAGGGAAAGTGCAGAGCCTGAAACTCCCAGTTCTTAGAGAGTGCGAAGGAGGATCTGATGGTTCACCGTGTTGAATGCAGCAGACAGGTCCAACAGGATGATGATAGTGGAGAGGGATGCTGCTTTGGTAGGGCGGGCAGAGGTAATGAGGATAAGAACCTCACTTGGAGAGAGAGGGGAAAAGGAGGTTAGTGTGTGGGTGGAAGGAGGGTCTGGTGACCCAGCGGTGAGTAAAGGTGAGTCAGAAAAAGAAGAGCGAATATCATCAACCTTTTTTTCAAAGTGGTTAACAAAGTCGCTTGACAGAAGTGAGGAGGAGGAGGGGCTTTGGGAGGGTCCAAGAGTGTGGAGAAGATGGAAAATAGTTTTTTGGGATTGGAATAGGAAGATTGGATCTTATCTTGAAAGAAAGTGCTTTTTGCCTGAGAGATCGAAGCAGAGAAAGAGGACAGGAGAGCCTGATAGGTTAGGAGGTCGTCATGGTGTTTGGATTTCCACCGTTTCCGCTCTGCTGCCCTAAGGAGATTATCTAATTCCTCCAAGAAGTCTCCAAGGCGGTGGACGGTAGAGAACAACAATGGTTAATTGTATAGGATGGGTTACTGTGACGGCATGGAATTCAAAGGTGGAAGGAGTGAAGTTAGGTAGCTTGAAGAGGGAAAAGCTCCATTTGGGAGAGAGCAGGAGACCAGTGCCACCTCCTCTGCCAGTGGGTCTGGGTGTAGGGGAGAAGGAATATGCTGTGGAGAGAGCTGCTGGGGTGGATGTGTTGAATGGAGTAATCCAGGTCTCAGTGAGAGCAAGGAAATCCAGAGACTGCAGGGAAGCGTAGCCAGATATTAAGTCAGCCTTAGGAACAGCTGACTGGCAGTTCCACAGGCCACCTGAAACTAGATGTTGGATGTCAGTGGAGCATGTGGGATAGACGAGAGCAGGGCGGTTATAGCGATTAGGAGATACACGGGGCCAGCGATGATTGCGAGAAGACATGTGAACAGGAATGGAGAAAATACACATGATTATAGCATGAGGGGCTAGAAAACTAAATAAAAATAAAACACCAGCGGTAATTAGCTCAGTCAGAGGAGGATTTGCTTCCTCTTTGCCACCCTCGTGACTCCCGCAGGACTCCAATGTCTTTGTCAGTCTTAGAGACTCCCGCAGGACTCCAATGTCTGACGCTGAAGCTGACGCTCCAGGAAAGAGCTACCTAAAATGGACACCTGATTGCTGAGTTCTCACAGCTGTGGGGCCACGCCCCTCTAATTAGTTAACTCTCTACAGCTGATGGGCGACAGCAGAGTGGCCCTGCCTATATTGTAATGCAGGGTTGAGTGCCCCACTGAGACCTGTGTTACAGGTTCCCTTTGAGCAGATCTGAGATTTAAAATCTCTCAAAAGCGCCGTTTTAGCTACAGTAACTACAGAACAATTATACAGAGTAGAATAAATGAAACAGAGAAGTCTAATTAAACAGGAATATAACTTACAGTGGTTGCTGCGTCAATAGGTAGTGTCGTCACCCGGTCTCGATGCACACAAAATTGTTACAGCTCAAATGCATTGCAATAACTTCCATGTTAAAAAAAGACTTTAAAAAGCTTAATATTTTAAAAAGTATAACATATTTTGAAACATTTGAAAGTTTCCCATCATGTGCTGAAAAGGCTGAATAGTTTGATATTTGAATGGATCCTGCAGCTGAAATTAGGCTGAAGGAGTTAAATAAAGATATTAAATGTAAGTAGTAGTGATTGAATGTTTACAAACACCTGTGTGTGTAAACCCAGAGATCAAAGGTTTCCATGGTGTCTGCTCTGATTGGATGATGTGACTCACGTGTGTGTGTGTCTGGCTCCAATCTGCCCAGCAACAACATGACAACCAACTGCAGCACTGAGTCCCATAAGAATGCATTGGGGATTATATCTGACAATGTTGCCACCTGTTCAAAAAACTATGGGTCTTGTAAAAAAATGACCAGACCGTGAGCATCAGGGAACCCCAATGAACTGAAATATGTTTTTTGGGGGGGTTTTGTGTGTAAAATATGGAGATGGGAGCAGTTTGTCTAAAGTGTACTTCTCTCTGCTCTGAAGAAAGATCTGGAACCAATTAACATGGGAATCAATTGGGAGCTAGCTGGACTTTTTCTCTCTTCATGCCCTCAAGAGGCATTTTATTCTTTTTTTCTTTTCCAACCTAGGAGGGGTTTTCCTATGTCTTTCATGAAAAAATATGTCTGAGGAGTGTAGGGTTTGGGAATTATTATAAGTTTAAAAAAAATATGGGGGAGAATTTCGAGCTGTCCTGCACTCTGTTTTGAGATCAAAGCACTCTAGAGTTAACGAGCTGCTCCCATCCACTCTAATGTTAAAATCTGAAAAGGCCTCTCTGCTAAGCTCCAAACTAACTTCAATATCTCAAAAGGTTTAAAAGATATCAAAAATCGGAATAGGAATTGAATAGCTGAAGGTATTGTGATCATGTGAAGGTTAGAATGAAGTGTCTAGCTGAAATTATGTGGAAGGAGAAGCATTTGGCGCAACGTTTAGGAAAAGTGGATTTGAAGGCATCTCCCATTGACTTCAATGCTAAAAAAAGAGTATAAAAAGCTGAATATTTCAAAAAGTATGACATATTGTGAAAAGGTTAAAGGTTTCCCATCAATTGCTGAAAAGGCTGAATAGTTTAATAGTTGAATGGTTTCTGTAGCTGAAAGTAAGCTGAAGTTATGGAGAGCGAAAGTATTGGCTGATTTGAAGGCTCTTCCCATTGACTTCAATGTTAAAAAAAGAGTTTAAAAAGCTGAATATTTCAAAAAGTATGACATATTTTGAAGAAGTTGAAGGTTTCCCATCGATTCCTGAACAGACTGAATAGTTTAATATTTGAATGGTTTCTGGAGCTGAAAATAAGCTGAAGTTATGGAGAGCCAAAATATTGGCTGAAATAATAATAAGTGGAAAGAACTAGAAAATGCATTTCCTGCAGAAAATGCGTGCGAATGCTGTAAACTGTGAACATTTATGGCTGAATTTAGCTGAAAATGCAGAAAAAGCTGAATGTGTTATTAGCTGAATGGTAGCTGCTTTTAGCTAAAAAAATGCAGAAAAAGCTTAATCTTTCAAAGAAAAGGTTTAAAAAAAGGTATAAACAACAACATGTATAGCCTTGATGTCCTGAAATAGCTGAATAATGTAATAGTTGAATGGTTTCTGCAGCTGAAAATAGGCTGAAGGAGTTAAATATCAGATGTAAGAAGTAGTGAATGAATTTGTATTAAGATGAGAAAAGAATGTAAAAAGGCTTGGGAAAGCAGAAGAATATTTTAACTGCAAACTTTTGAACTAACTTGATGGTGAATGATCCGTCGCCATGCCAACGGCATTTGATGACATCCCATAATACGCTTAGATGTGTTGATGGCTGCATCGTTACCAAACCTGTGAAGTTTTGGGCCATTTCGAGTATTTTCACTGAAGTTATGAGAAAACCGTGTTTCATGGTGAGCATTATGTTGCCATGGCAACGGCATTTGAAGAAATGTCAAAACTGTCCTGTAGTTGTCTTCATGGCTGGACTGTTAGCACACATGAGCACTTTTTGAACATTTTCATAGGAGTTATAGCGACATCATGTTTTATGGCGAGGGATGTGTTTCCATGGAAACGGCATATGGTGAGATCTCAGATTTGGTGTAGAGCTCTTGAGGCATGGACCGGTGATATACAAGTGAAGATTGGAGGACGATTGGAGGACGATTGGACCGTGTCCATTGGACTTACAGCGACATCCTGTTTCATGGCGAGTGATATGTCGCCATGGCAACGGCATTTGATGACACCCCATAATACGATTAGATGCGTTGATGGCTGCATCGTTACCAGACCTGGGAAGTTTTTGGGGTGTTTGGAGTATTTTCACTGAAGTTATGAGAAAACCGTGTTTCATGGCGAGCATTGTGTTGCCATGCCAACGGCATTTGAAGAATTCTCAAAACTGTCATGTAGATGTCTTCACGGCTGGACTGTTAGCACACATGCACAAAACATTTGCATAGGAGTTATAGCGACATCATGTTTTATGGCGAGGGATGCGTTTCCATGGAAACGGCATATGGTGAGTTCTCAGATTTGGCGTAGAGCTCTTGAGGCATGGACCGGTGATATACTAGGGCTGTGCATCTTCACTGGTCTCACGATTCGATTCGATTACGATTATCCTGTCAACGATTCGATTCAATTCGATATCCCGATGCATCACGATTCATACCAATGCGTTGCATCCTCAATTTTCTATATTACTGCACATGGCTTATTTTTCATCAATGCATACATGCAGTAAATACATATGAACTCTCTTTTTATTATTTAGAAAGTGCTTCAGAAATCAATAACATAAATGTCTTGACATTAATTTATAAATCAAAATAAATGAATTGTATAGGTCTAGCCTCCCTATATCTGTGTGTGAAGTGGTTCCATCCTCAAAACAAAAAAATAATGCTTCTGCAGTCTAGCTGCAGCTTCTAGCTACGGTCTTCTGTTAAAAAAAGGACACTGAATGTCCTCCTGAATGTGGCATCACACACAGGACTTGAGTCTGAACACAGCAGACAACAGGAGTATTTACAACAGCATATACAAACTAAAATACTGCATGTGGGTGCACACTTACATTCTCTGTCTTACTGTTACATAAATCCCATGAATGTATGAGATTAAATTAGCTTCATTATATCTCAGTGATTAAGTGAATAATAAAGTTTCTATCGGGTCACTATCAGCCTGTCACTCATTATTTTCAGGGAGGGGGCGGGGTTTGGAGGAACGGAGAGGAGACGGTGATCGCGGAAGCTTTTTTCCTCCTGCCTTCACTAACTTTACACACGTATATATCGTCTGAAAATTGCTAGAGGACATTCATACTTTGCAATCCAAGACTTAATTAAATCCACCAAAAACCTGACATGATTGTAACGCGATTATTTTTGAAAAACATAAATCCCTGTGCCGCAGCGACACGGAGTGATTCAGAGCGGTCCTTCTGCTGTTGGTTCTGGACTGGTGGTGTTGTGTTGGTGGATAAAGCAGACTGCTCCGTGTTTGGTGTTGCTGTGCCGCTGTCACGTATGTTCCGTGATCTCTGCGTCACCGACCGATTTGATATTAAAGTGACAGAAAAAAAAACGTTATAGTAAAACCGCGGCCGGAAAATCAGGAAGCAACGTTACTACGCTATAACCGATTATCTTCCGTCACTGCATCGATACCGAATCGTCCACGTCCGCATCGCAATGCATCGTAGAAACGATTATTTTCAACACCCCTATGATATACAAGTGAAGATTGGGGGACGATTGGACAGTGTCGATTGGACTTACAGCCTCATTGTGTTTCATGGCGGGTGGTCTGTCGCCATGGCAACGGCATTTGATGACACCCCATACTACGCTTAGATGCATTGATGGCTGCATCATTATCAAACCTGTGAAGGTCTGGGTTGTTTGGAGTATTTTCACTGAAGCTATGAGAAAACCGTGTTTCAAGGCAAGCATTGTGTTGCCATGGCAACGGCATTTGAAGAAATCTCAAAACTGTCCCGAAGATGTCTTCATGGCTGGACTGTTGAAGTCTGCTGCATGTCAGTTGGAGTGATGACATCATCGTGTTCCATTACACAGGTGTTTATAGTTGAGCTAACGAGCTCTGTAGAGATCACAGGTTTCCATTGTTCTGAATGAGAGATGAACCTCTTACATGTGAACGTTTTGTGGAAGAACCGTAACAGATATCTGTGAAATTTCAAAACGTGAAGCATGTCAAGGAAGTTGAGTATCTGAAGTGTAATTCTTGTATAGTTTCGGGTTAATAATGTGGCCTTTTTGGCAGTTTAACTAAAGGTGTGCGACTGTGAGGAAATATCTGCCTGAAATTACAATGGGCTTCATTGGAGGAATGTTGAACATTTTTGTCACTTCATGCCCTCAAGAGGCATTTTGTTTAATATTTTTTCTTATTCTTTTTTTATTTTCCAACCTAGGAGAGGTTTTCCTACATTTTTCATGAAAAAATATGTCTGAGGAGTGTAGGGTTTGGGAATTATAGCAAGTTTAATATATTTTTGGGGGAGAATTTCGAGCTGTCCTGCACTCTGTTTTGAGATCAAAGCACTCTAGAGTTAACGAGCTGCTCCCATCCACTCTAATGTTAAAATCTGAAAAAGGCCTCTCTGCTAAGCTCCAAACTAACTTCAATATCTCAAAAAGTTTAAAAGATATCAAAGATCTGAACAGGAATTGAATAGCTGAAGGTCCTGTGATCATTTGAAAGTTAGAATGAAGTCTCTGGCTGAAATTATGTGGAAGGAGAAGCATTTAGCGCAAAGTGTAGGAAAACAGGATTTGAAGGCATCTCCCATTGACTTCAATGTTAAAAAAAATAGTTTAAAAAGCTGAATATTTTGAAAAGCATGAAATATTTTGAAAATGTTGAAAGTTTCCCATCAATTGCTGAAAAGGCTGAATAGTTTAATATTTGAATGGTTTCTGCAGCTGAAGGTAAGCTGAAGTTATGGAGAGCTAAGGTATTGGCTGATTTGAAGGCTCTTCCCATTGACTTCAATGTTAAAAAAAGAGTTTAAAAAGCTGAATATTTCAACAAATATGAAATATTTAAAGAAAATTGAAGGTTTCCCATCGATTCCTGAACAGGCTGAATAGTTTAATATTTGAATGGTTTCTGTAGCTGAAAAGAAGCTGAAGTTATGGAGTGCCAAAATTTTGGCTGAAATAATAATAACTAGAAAATGCATTTCCTGCAGAAAATGTGTGCGAATGCTGTAAACTGTGAACATTTATGGCTGAATTTAGCTGAAAATGCAGAAAAAGCTGAATGTGTTATTAGCTGAATGGTAGCTGCTTTTAGCTACAAAAATGCAGAAAAAGCTTAATATTTAAAAGAAAAGGTTTAAAAAAATGTATAAACAACAACATGTATAGCCTTGATGTCCTGAAATAGCTGAATAATCTAATAGTTGAATGGGTTCTGCAGCTGAAAATAGGCTGAAGGAGTTAAATATCAGATGTAAGAAGTAGTGAATGAATTTGTATTAAGATGAGAAAAGAAAGTAAAAAGGCTTGGGAAACCTTTGAACTAACTTGATGGTGAATGATCTGTCACCATGGCAATGGCATTTGATGACATCCCATAATACTCTTAGATGTGTTGATGGCTGCATTGTTACCAAACCTGTGAAGTTTTGGGCAATTTCGATTATTTTCACTGAAGTTATGAGAAAACCGTGTTTCATGGTGAGCATTGTGTTGCCATGGCAACAGCATTGGAAGAAATCTCAAAACTGTCACGTAGATGTCTTCACGGCTGGACTGTTAGCACACATGTGAAGTTTGAGCACTCTTTGAACATTTGCATAGGAGTTATAGTGACATCATATTTTATGGCGAGGGATTTCCATGGAAAGGGCATATGGTGAGATCTAGGCATATGGTGAGATCTCAGATTTGGCTTAGAGCTCTTGAGGCATGGACCGGTGATATACAAGTGAAGATTGGGGGACGATTGGACAGTGTCGATTGGACTTACAGCCTCATTGTGTTTCATGGTGAGTGGTCTGTCGCCATGGCAACAGCATTTGATGACACCCCATACTACGCTTAGATGCATTGATGGCTGCATCATTATCAAACCTGTGAAGTTCTTGGCTGTTTGGAGTATTTTCACTGAAGCTATGAGAAAACCGTGTTTCAAGGCGAGCATTGTGTTGGCCATGGCAACGGCATTTGAAGAAATCTCAAAACTGTCCCGAAGATGTCTTCACGGCTGGACTGTTGAGGTCTGCTGCATGTCAGTTGGAGTGATGACATCATCGTGTTCCATTACGCAGGTGTTTATAGTTCAGCTAACGAGCTCTGTAGAGATCACAGGTTTCCATTGTTCTGAATGAGAGATGAACCTCTTACATGTGAACGTTTTGTGGAAGAACCGTAACAGATATCTGTGAAATTTCAAAACGTGAAGCATGTCAAGGAAGTTGAGTATCTGAAGTGTAATTTTTGTGTAGTTTCGGGTTAATAATGTGGCCTTTTTGGCAGTTTAACTAAAGGTATGCGGCTGGTACCGTGAGGAAATATCTGCCTGAAATTACAATGGGCTTCAATGGAGGAATGTTGAACGTTTTTGTCACTTCATGCCCTCAAGAGGCATTTTGTTTAATATTTTTTCTTATTTTTTTTTCTTTTTCAACCTAGGAGAGGTTTTCCTACGTTTTCCATGAAAAAATATGTCTGAGGAGTGTAGGGTTTGGGAATTATGACAAGTTTAAAATATTTTTGGGGGAGAATTTCGAGCTGTCCTGCACTCTGTTTTGAGATCAAAGCACTCTAGACTTAACAAGCTGCTCCATCCACTCTAATGTTAAAATCTGAAAAAGGCCTCTCTACCAAGCTCCATACTAAATTCAATATCTCAAAAAGTGTAAAAGATATTAAAAATAAAAGTCAAGTTTGAATAGCTGAAGGTCTTGTGGTCATTTGAAAGTTGGAATGAAGTGTCTAGCTGAAAGTATGTGGAAGGAGTAGCATTTGGTGCAAGGTGTAGGAAAACAGGATTTGAAGGCATCTCCCATTGACTTCAATGTTAAAAAAAGAGTTTAAAAAGCTGAATATTTCAAAAGGTATGAAATATTTTGAAAAAGTTGAAAGTTTCTCATCAATTGCTGAAAAGGCTGAATAGTTTAATATTTGAATGGTTTCTGTGGCTGAAAGTAAGCTGAAGTTATGGAGAGCTAAAGTATTGGCTGATTTGAAGGCTCTTCCCATTGACTTCAATGTTAAAAAAAGAGTTTAAAAAGCTGAATATTTCAAAAAGTATGAAATATTTTTAAAAAGTTGAAGATTTCCCATCGATTCCTGAACAGGCTGAATAGTTTAATATTTGAATGGTTTCTGTAGTTGAAAATAAGCTGAGGTTATGGAGAGCCAAAATATTGGCTGAAATAAGTTTAAGGGGAAGAATAAAGATTCAAAGTACTATAGTGGAATGCTGTAAACAGCATTCGCACTAATAAAGATTTGAAGTACTATAGTGGAATGCTGTAAACAGCATTCGCACTAATAAGGTGAAGAATAAAAATTTGAAGCACTATTATAAGTTATTGAGTTTTCAGCATAATACTTAAAATCCCTTAACGTGTGTATGCAATTGTGCTAAATTCAACACTGGAATCAAGCAAATATTAATATGTTTGCATGACATTAGTTATTTATATTTTGATATCACTTAATTACACGTTTAATACATTTAAGTCAAGCTAAGGTACATGTGATGGTAGCTAGTTAGTGCTCTTACCTGTGAGGCCTCCTCCAAACAGCATAGTAACCAGACTGTATCATTAAAACTAAGTACCAGTTCTAGATCCTTGACTTTAGACAAACAATTCAAAAGACAAAATGTATTTAAAGACCAATCTTTATTTGAATGTGCCTCTTAACCTGGGATATTAGTTATACAGTAATAGTATTGACAATCTAAAAAAACTGAGCAACTCAACAGTCAACTTAATATTTCTTATTGTCTAAAGCATTTATTATTTTCATTTCTCCCCTCATATTCAGTGTGGACGGATTGAGACAGCGTGGTGTCCAGAGAGCTGCAGAGACGACAGGGAAAAACCTCCGTGTAATGAACAGATTGAGACAGCATGGTGTCCAGAGAGCTGCTGAGACTTCAGGGAGAAACCTCCGTGTGATGGACGTCCTGTCTGTTGGTTTGGAGAGGACTGAGGGTCTTTCCTCAGCGAGGAGGACCAGGCCTGATGGAGGAGCCCATGCTGGGCAAAGCTGATACCAACTGCACAGGCCTAGTCTGTCACTGTATTTGACTAAATGTGTTCACTTATACATTTAATAGGTTTACACCTTCTGTCCATATGTGCTTTTTTATTTAAATGTTTGATTAACTTTTGGTTCACATTTCAATAAATTGTATTTGTATTTGCACTCCTTTTGTCCTTTATTATTACTGAAAATGTTAGATTACACATTCACATCTGACTGAAGATTGGCCCCATTTATTTGTGACGTTGCAAACTCTGCGGTACAAGGCACAAGTGATGTGAAGCTCATAAAGCGAGGCAAATAGAAATAATCAGCTGATGGAGTGTAGATGTGGAAATAGGTGCATTCCATCAGCTGACTGTTTTTTCACAATAAAAGTAGTTTCTTAGTGAATGTCCTGTACTGGTCTTAAAATCTCATAACATCAGCTTTTAATGTTCCTCTTGGATGTTCTTCTTGACCCTCAGAAAAGGAGAAAATGTTGAGTCTTTCAGGCATGTCCTTTCCTAACAAAAATGACAGGAAACATAAAACATATTATTGCCGAACAAGTGTGTTATTTATGAAAGTGGTGTGTTTGTGTGTTTAGGGGCTGTAGATATAATTATTTTGTAATTGTAATGTTTTTTATTTATTTCAACAGTGAGCTACAAAGACAATCAGATTATGAATGAACAGTATGAAGTTCATCAACATTGAAATATATGTCTCCATATCGACCGGGTCACGACACCATATCGACCGGGTCACGACACGACCTGTTGACGCAGCAACCACTGTAAGTTATATTCTTGTTTAATTAGACTTCTCTGTTTCATTTATTCTACTCTTTATAATTGTTCTGCAATTATTGTACCTTGTAGAGAGATTTTTACATCTCAGATCTGCTCAGGGGAAGCTGTAAATCTGGTCTCATCTCAGTAGGGCACTCGATACCGCGTGAGAATAGAGCCGGGGCCGCCCAGCTGATTGCGTGAAGTACAAACGCTGTGAATTAATCATTTTCCAGCTAAAAAGCACTCAAATACCGCATTTAAAATCTGAAGAACTCAGTCTCCATATCGACCGGGTCACGACACGACCTGTTGACGCAGCAACCACTGTCAGTTATATTCTTGTTTAATTAGACTTCTCTGTTTCATTTATTCTACTCTTTATAATTGTTCTGCAGTTATTGTACCTTGTAGAGAGATTTTTACATCTCAGATCTGCTCGGGGGAAGCTGTAAATCTGGTCTCATTTCAGTAGGGCACTCGATACCGCGTGAGAATAGAGCCGGGGCCGCCCAGCTGTCGCCCATCAGCTGTAGAGAGTTAACTAATTAGAGGGGCATGGCCCCACTGCTGTGAGAACTCAGCAATCAGGCTCCTTTTTAGGTAGCTATTTCCTGGAGCGTCAGCTTCAGCGTCAGACTGACAAAGACATTGGAGTTCTGCGGGAGTAAGACTGACAAAGACATTGGAGTCCTGCGGGAGTCACGAGGGTGGCAAAGAGGAGGCAAATCCTACTTTGATTAAGCTAAGTATTGCTGGTGTTTTATTGTATTTTCCTTACTTTTCTAGCCCCTCATGCTATAATCATGTGTATTTTCTCCATTCCTGTTCATGTGTCCTCTCGCAATTATCACTGGCCCCGTGTATCTCGTAATCGATATAACCGGCCTGCTCTCGTCCATCCCACATGCTCCACTGACATCCAACATCTAGTTTCAGGTGGCCTGTGGAACTGCCAGTCAGCTGTTCCCAAGGCTGACTTCATCTCTGGCTACGCTTCCCTGCAGTCTCTGGATTTTCTTGCTCTCACTCTCCCTGCTGTGGGTTTTATCTATGATAAAGTGCAGACGCTTTTCTGCTTGCTCCTGCCTCTGCTTACTTTTTATGCTGATTTTCCTATTCTTATTCTCTGAAAACTTCGAGCAGCGGCTCCTGGACATTAACTTATCACTGGGACAGTTCATCTTCGTAAATAGACGGAGGGTTTCAGCCATATTTCAACATTTTTACGACGACCTCAGTCTTACAGTAGCGTGGCCTAGCAACAGCTAAAGCCTGGTAGGCTACTGCATGCTAGTTGGTAGCAAAATGCCTCCGTTCTCTACAGATGACTTCCACAAACTTATACAGAAGATGGCTGTGTTGGAAATGAAAATGCAACGGTTGGAAGTTAACGTGGAAGTGAATGGACTATGTCATGGGAATGACACCACTTTACCAGTGTTGCAAAATAATGGAGAAGGGTATGCTAACTCACAGCTAGTTAGCAGCTACAAGGATTCCAAGGAACAGGGGGCCTGTGTACTGGGTAATAAATCTACAAGTGGTAGTCCTCCCTGGAACTCTCTGGGTGCAAAGCCGAAGAGTAAATCATTTCCATGGGATTTGGGAAGACGGATAACAGGCAGAGCCCAGCGCTCCGAAATCTGTGAAGCGACCGGCTGGCCTGCATTGTTATCACCCAGGAAGAGCGCCTCTTCAACCCCTAAACAGCAGTGGACATCTGCTAAAGGGAGAATTACAAACAATCCTCCTAAACCACCAAGTGTGCCAATCCAGAACAGATACGCTCCGCTGACCGAGAACCGGAGATCTCTTTCTGATGACCTGGATAACCTGTCCTCTTCACACAGCAGGGTAAGGAACAAAAGTAAAAGGCTAGAGGGAAAGCTAACGACTGGGCCTGAAACTCTGATTGTGGGTGACTCTGCTGTAAGAGATGTAAAAGGTCTGTGTAATAAGAACAACACCAAAGTACTCTGTTTTCCCAAGGATGTGGTCTCTGACTTGGCTGAGAAGATCCTGCATATTGGGGCTAAACATCCAACTGTGAAGAATGTGGTACTACACATTGGAACAAATGATGTTGTGAAACAACAGTCAGAAGTGCTGAAAGAAGACTTTAAATGTTTGTTGCAAACTGTCAGCTCTCTAAATGCAGAGGTGTTCATCAGTGGCCCTCTACCGCCAGTCAGAAGAGGAGTGGAGAGATTCAGCAGATTGTTTGCACTGAACACCTGGCTTTCCAATGCCTGTACTGACCATTCTGTCCATTTTATTGACAATTTTAACTTTTTCTGGGATCGCAGACATCTTTTCAAGGCAAATGGAGTTTGCCTGAACAAGTCAGGAGTGAAATTGTTTATCTCTAACATTTTCAACTGCCTGCGTCATCAATCTGTTCCCTCTGCCAAGGACAAGCGGCAAGAGGAATCAAAACAGGAGAAAGACACAACACATCGTGCAGAAAACCCTGAAGAATTATCACTGCACCCGCCTGAGGAATGTTCTGATTATGGGAGACCTATGACACACATGGAGGACTCTCCGCTGCCCTTCACCCCCCCCCTTGACAACGCCTTTGAACACATGAAGGCGATACAGAGGGTTGGCACCGATTCTTTCCTGGAGTTCAAAGACCAAACTAAGGCGATACGCAGGGCTGGCAGCATTTCCTTTACCCCCGCTCCTCAACGACGCCCACCAAAAAGACGGGCACCATCTCCCCCCCCGTCTTCATCACCGAGCCTACGTCAACCACCTCCCCCCCCTGGCAGCATGTCTTCTACCCCTACGCCATCTCCTTCGTCTCCATCACCGTGCCTACGTCAACCACCTCCCCTCCCTTCAAGAAAGCATCTGCAGTCTCCGAAGCCTGATAAGGATGTGTGTGTACAAAATGCTTACTGATGTGTGCTGGGTCCAGGCTCAAGGGCGTATGGCACTCTCAACTCTTTCCAGGACATGCCAGGGCCCTGCCTGCCTGTAGCTTTGCCGATATCTGTGTTGATAGGTAATAGATTAAGAGCGGTGAATCATCGTAGATACAGGAAGCGCTCAAACGTTTGTGTGAGTTCATCTAATTTAGCAGTGATTCCATGTCAGCGACAGCTTGTTACAAAAAACATGACTGATAGTGTGTTTAACAAACTTAAACTAGCTTTATTAAATGTCAGGTCTTTGGCGGGAAAAACATTTTTAATCAATGATTTTATCACTGAGCACAATCTCGATTTTATGTTTTTAACAGAAACTTGGATTGAACAAAATAATAGTGCAGCTGTTCTTATCGAATCAACCCCCCCCAACTTTGGTTTTATGAGTCAGGAAAGAATGCATAAGAAAGGGGGTGGAGTTGCTATTCTGTTCAATGATTCCCTTCAATGCAGGAAGACATCTTATGGGAACTTTGCTTCTTTTGAATATGTGGCCCTTCAGCTGAAATGCTCCTCTCGAGCTCTGTTCCTAAATATCTATAGACCACCCAAATACTGTGCAAGCTTTTATGATGACTTTACTGAACTGCTGTCTATAGTGTGTATTGACTTTGACCGTTTAGTCATTGTTGGTGATTTTAACATCCATGTTGACAACCCTCAGGACAGAGGGGCAAAGGAACTGTTTTGTGTTCTTGATAGCCATGGACTGACTCAGCATGTGACGGAGCCCACGCACAATAAGGGGCACACTCTGGACTTAATTATCTCAAAGGGTCTGAATATCTCTAAGGTTGTGGTGACTGATGTTGCACTCTCTGATCATTCCTGTGTTTTCTTTGAGAGCTCTATTTCTGTTCACAAAAATGTTCAAAAAGAGGTAACCACAAAGCGATATTTAACTGAAAACACTAGGGAAATGTTTACTCAGAATTTTTCTTCCACACTTGCCCCTGCTAACATCTCAGTAAATGAGCTAGTAGATCATTTTAATTCAAAAATTAAAAATATTATAGATGCCATTGCTCCAACTAAGGTAAAAGAAGTGACTGGCAAGAAAATATCTCCATGGAGAAAAGCCATGACCGTGAGAGCAGAAAAAAGAGAGTGTCGAAAAGCTGAACGCAGGTGGCGAAAAACAAATCTCCAGGTTCACTTTGAAATCTATAAAGAGAGACTTGGCCTTTATAATTTGGAATTGAAAAACGCACGACAATCGTTCTTCTCTGACATCATTACCAAAAACAAAAACAATGCACGTGCCTTGTTTGCTACCGTCGACAGACTAACTAACCCCCCAGTGTCAGTAGCCTCTGAATTTCTATCCACCAGGGCGTGCAATAATTTTGCCTCCTTTTTAACTGACAAAATTCAGAAAATAAGACAAGCAGTCTGTGCCTCTGCATCAGGAACAGCAAATGTGTTGTCTCTGTGTCCACTTAACATCAATTCAAACACCATGACACAATTCCATCAGATTAATGATAAAAACCTAGAGGACATTATTCAACTTCTGAAATCCTCCTCCTGCTGCCTTGATATTATTCCAACGGGATTTTTTAAAGATGTTTTGCCTTGCATGGCCTCAGATCTACTCCATATAGTAAACAAATCTCTTCACTCAGGTATTTTTCCACAGGCCCTGAAAACTGCAGTCATTAAACCGCTCTTAAAAAAGAATAATCTAGATGCTTCAGTAATGAACAATTACAGGCCCATATCAAACCTGCCATTTCTAGGTAAAATCATTGAAAAAGTTGTTTTTCAACAGCTGAGTAATTTTTTGCATTTAAATGACTGTTTCGATGTGTTCCAGTCAGGCTTTCGTCCGAACCACAGTACTGAGACTGCTCTTGTAAAGGTATTTAATGACATCCACTTAAACACAGACAGTGGCAGAACTTCAGTGTTAGTATTATTAGATCTCAGTGCTGCATTTGACACTGTTGACCACAGCATATTACTAGACCGACTGGAAAACTGGGTGGGACTTTCGGAAACCGTCCTAAATTGGTTTGAATCCTACTTAAAGGACAGAAACAACTTTGTTTCTATTGGTAAATACACATCTGAGTTGACAAATATGACATGTGGGGTTCCTCAAGGCTCCATCCTGGGGCCGCTTCTCTTTAACATCTACATGCTACCACTGGCTCAGATAATGAAAAACAACAAAATAAGTTACCATAGCTATGCAGATGACACACAAATTTACGTAACAGTTTCAACAGGAGACTATGCTCCAATTCAAACACTGAGTAAGTGCATTGAACAAATCAATGACTGGATGTGTCAGAACTTTCTCCAATTAAACAAAGATAAAACTGAGGTAATGGTTTTTGGAGCCAAGGCAGAACGTATAAAAGTTAGCGCTGAGCTTCAGTCTGCAATGTTCAAAACAACAGATAAAGCCAGAAATCTAGGTGTAGTCATGGACTCTGACCTGAGTTTCAACAGCCACATTAAAACAGTTACTAAATCAGCCTACTATCACCTAAAGAACATATCTAGGATTAAAAGACTAATGTCGCAGCAGGATTTGGAAAAACTTGTCCATGCTTTTATCTTCAGTAGACTCGACTACTGCAATGGTGTCTTCACAGGTCTCACTAAAAAGTCTATTCGGAAGCTGCAGCTGATTCAGAACGCCGCTGCTCGAGTCCTCACTAACACTAAGAAAGTGGATCACATCACTCCTGTTCTGAAGTCTTTACACTGGCTTCCTGTGTGTCAAAGAATAGATTTCAAAATACTGCTGCTGGTTTATAAAGCTTTGAATGGTTTAGGCCCAAAATACATTTCTGATCTACTGCTAAATTATGAACCATCCAGATCTCTCAGGTCTTCAGGGACTGGTCAGCTTTCTGTCCCCAGAGTCAGAACTAAACATGGTAAAGCAGCGTTCAGTTATTATGCTCCAAATATCTGGAACAAACTCCCAGAAACCTGCAGGTCCGCTGCAACTCTGACTACTTTTAAATCCAGACTAAAGACTTTTCTTTTTGTCGCTGCTTTTAATTGAACTATTCATATCTTAGACTGCACTGTAACTTTTATCCATGTATTTTTCTTTTAGTGTTTATCCATGTATTTCTTCTTTTAATGTTTATTTTATTAGCTTTTCTTTTTAATGACTGATTTTAAATGCCATTTTCTTAATGTCTTTCATTTGTTGTAAAGCACTTTGAATTGCCTTGTGTTGAAAAGTGCTCTATAAATAAACTTGCCTTGCCTTGCCTTGCCTTGGATTACTCCATCCAACACATCCACCCCAGCAGCTCTCTCCACAGCATATTCCTTCTCCCATACACCCAGACCCACTGGCAGAGGAGGTGGCACTGGTCTCCTGCTTTCTCCCAAATGGAGCTTTTCCCTCTTCAAGCGACCTAACTTCACTCCTTCCACCTTTGAATTCCATTCTGTCACAGTAACCCATCCTATACAATTAACCATTGTTGTTCTCTACCGTCCGCCAGGCGCCTTGGGGGACTTCTTGGAGGAATTAGATCATCTCCTCTCACATATCCCTGAAACTGGCCCTCCGGCTGTACTTCTCGGAGATTTCAACCTCCAGACGGGGAAGATACACGAACTAACATCTCTGTTAACCGCCTTTGCTTTCTCATTGTCTCCATCCCCACCAACTCATAAAGCTGGCAATGTCCTTGATCTCATATTCTCAAGGAACTGCACTACTTCTAACCTCTCTGTTAACCCGCTCCACACATCCGATCACTTCTTCCTTTCATTCTCTCTACCCCTTTCCAAACATAACAAACTAATCTCTTCTCATCCTGCACCTGTCCGCCGTAACCTTCGTTCCCTCTCCCCCTCTACCTTTGCCTCATCGGTGCTCTCAGCCCTCCCTTTCTCTGATTCGTTTCAACTCCTGCCTCCAAACTCTGCTGCAGAAACTCTCCTCTCTACTCTCTCATCCTCTCTGGACTCTCTCTGTCCTCTCACATCTCGGCAGGCTCGTCAGTCCCCCCCTGCTCCCTGGCTAAATGACGCACTGCATGCTAATAGAACCGTCCTTCGGGCAGCAGAGCGGAAATGGTGGAAATCCAAACACCGTGACGACCTCCTAACCTATCAGGCTCTCCTCTCCTCTTTCTCTGCCTCGATCTCTCAGGCAAAGAGCACTTTCTTTCAAGATAAGATCCAATCTTCCTATTCCAATCCCAAAAAACTATTTTCCATCTTCTCCACCCTCTTGGACCCTCCCAAAGCCCCTCCCCTCTCCTCACTTCTGTCAAGCGACTTTGTTAACCATTTTGAAAAAAAGGTTGATGATATTCGCTCTTCTTTTTCTGACTCACCTTTACTGACCGCTGGGTAACCAGACCCTCCTTTCACCCACACACTGACCTCCTTTTCCCCTCTCTCTCCAAGTGAGGTTCTTACCCTCATTACCTCTGCCCGCCCTACCACCTGTCCTCTGGATCCTATCCCTTCAAACCTCCTTCAGACTATCGCTCCTGATATTCTACCGTTTCTCACCCATTTCATCAACACTTCTCTAACTTCTGGTCACTTTCCAAACAGTCTCAAGGAGGCAAGAGTAAACCCTCTCCTAAAGAAACCCACTCTCAACCCGTCTGATGTTATAAACTACAGGCCTGTCTCTCTCCTCCTCCCGTTCCTGTCTAAAACACTTGAACGCGCTGTCTTTAAACAACTCTCCTGTTATCTCCATCAGAACAACCTTCTGGATCGGCACCAGTCTGGTTTCAAGGCAGGTCACTCCACAGAAACAGCCCTCCTTGCTGTCACTGAGGAACTGCACACTGCCAAAGCAGCATCCCTCTCCTCTGTCATCATCATGTTGGACCTGTCAGCTGCATTCGACATGGTGAACCATCAGATCCTCCTTCGCACTCTCCAAGAACTTGGAGTTTCAGGCTCTGCACTTTCCCTCCTCACCTCATACCTCAAAGACCGTACCTACAGGGTAACTTGGAGAGGGTCCGAGTCCGACCCTTGTCAATTAACTACAGGGGTCCCTCAGGGCTCTGTTCTTGGTCCCCTCCTCTTCTCCCTGTACACAAACTCGCTCGGATCGGTCATTAGCCCGCATGGTTTTTCATACCACTGCTATGCTGACGACACCCAATTAATTCTGTCCTTTCCCCGCTCAGAGACCCAGGTCGTCGCACGCATCTCTGCTTGTCTAGCTGACATCTCTCAGTGGATGTCTGCTCATCACCTCAAGCTCAACCTTGACAAGACTGAACTGCTTTTCCTTCCGGGAAAAGATTGTCCCACTCTTGACCTGACAATCAACATCGGCACCTCTGTTGTTTCCCCGACTCAGACTGCAAGGAATCTGGGTGTGACCCTAGATAACAACCTGTCCTTCACTGCAAACATCGCTGCTACAACCCGTTGCTGCAGATATACGCTGTACAACATCAGGAAGATTCGTCCCCAGCTGACCCAGAAAGCCACCCAGGTTCTGGTCCAGGCTCTCGTCACCTCACGCCTAGACTATTACAACTCCCTCCTGGTTGGTCTACCTGCATGTGCCATCCGATCTCTGCAGCTCATCCAGAATGCAGCGGCTCGTCTGGTCTTCAACCTTCCAAAATGTTCCCACACCACTCCGCTCCCTTCACTGGCTCCCGGTAACTGCTAGAATCCACTTCAAGACACTGGTACTTGCATACCATGCTGCGAATGGATCTGGCCCTTCCTACATCCAGGACATGGTTAAACTGTACACCCCAGCGCGTGCACTCCGCTCTGCATCAGCCAAACGACTCGCTGCAACCTCGCTGCGAGGGGGACCCAAGTTCCCATCAGCAAAAACACGTGGGTTTGCTATCCTGGCTCCAAAATGGTGGAATCAGCTCCCCATTGACATCAAGACAGCAGAAAGCCTGCACATCTTCCGGCGCAGACTGAAAACTCATCTCTTTCGACTCCACTTCGAGCGATAGAATTACTAAGAAAGCACTTATATACTAATATAGGACTGGCGTATCTATAGCCAGCTGAGTAGCACTTGAAATGTTTGGCTCTATGATACCTGATATACTTATATGATTCTGTTTTCTTCAGGGCTGTGTCTTCCTGGTCGTATGTACTTATTGTAAGTCGCTTTGGATAAAAGCGTCAGCTAAATGCAATGTAATGTAATGTAATGTAATATGTTATTATTAGGGCTGTCAGTCGATTAAAATAGTTAATCGCACATTTTTTATCTGTTCTAAATGTACCTTAGAGGGATATTTTTCAAAGTTTTTAATACTCTCATCAACATATGAGTGGACAAATATGCTTAATGCTAATGTTTATTATCATTTGAACAATGACAAATATTCTCATGAATATTAAACACAACAACCTCTGAACATTACAAATATTCGCCTCAATTCAACCTGGAACCTCTCTCATACAATACAATAATGCAATACAAAGGTGTGTGTGTGTGTGTGTGTGTGTGTGTGTGTGTTGTGTGTGTGTGTGTGTGTGTGTGTTCTGTGTGTGTGTGTGTTGTGTGTGTGTGTGTGTGTGTGTGTGTGTGTGTGTGTGTGTGTGTGTGTGTGTGTGTGTGTGTGTGTGTGTGTGTGTGTGTGTGTGTGTGTGTGTGTGTGTGTGTGTGTGTGTGTGTGTGTGTGTGTGTGTGTGTGTGTGTGTGTGTGTGTGTGTGTGTGTGTGTGTGTGTGTGTGGACTGTGATGGATCGTTGGAGCTATGTGCAACTCAAGGCATATGCTCGAACGGGAGCTGCCTGGACGCTGCAATCATGTTACGCGCACTGTCCGTGCTGAGTGTGCTGACTTTTCGTACAATGTCCCACTGTCTGGCTTCCTGCATAAAGTCAAGTGCTCGGCGCAGTTGTCGGCGAAATGTCGCTCCTCTGTTTTCATTGACACAGCTCCTTATATCCGTTAGCGCAGTTAGCTAGCACCAGATGCTAACAACAGCAATACACGTAAGGTGTGCCTCGCTCGCTCGCGCCACACATCCTCCCGGTCCTCCCGATGGCCAGATGCTGGTGAGCGTGGAAGTGTGGTATGCTGCAAGCGGGCGGCAGGAGCGGGGCTGTCAGCATCAGCTTGTAGATGGTATTTTAAACTCGATGCTCTCTGAAACTACGGGGCGGCCGAGGACAAAAAATACACATGCGTTAATCTCGTTAAAATAATTAGTGGCGTTAATTTTTGCGTTAACGCGTTAACTTGACAGCCCTAGTTATTATCAAAATAATATGTAACTGTTATCAAAACGTAGTGCAACTGTAGAAGCTTGCTCTGTTGTCCCACTGAAAGAATAACTTTTAAAACCATGTTTTTTACAGACAATATTGAGAGATAAATAGTAGCAGTTCTCACTATGTGTTAAATAGCTTTGCCTTCAATACATTAAATCAGAAAGCTGACAAAGTCATATTGCTTGTTAACATCTAAATGTAACTTTTTGCATGGAAAAAAACCCTCAACTTAACTAATGTGTAGGTGATCTAGCATTTAGTATTGTTTAATGGAATGTATATCAGTGTATTAAAGTCAATACTTCATTCATTTAAACCAATATCTTTCTTGATTCTTTGTACAGTATGAAAAAAAGAGTCTTTGTACCTGTGCTGAAGTTCACTGATGTGAGGAGTCCAGTTCTGTCTCTCACTCTCTGGTCCAGCCTGTCTGCATCACCTGGACACTTTAAACAAACAGATATATATGTAAAGTACCATGTGTACAAACAATATAACTGATTATCTTCTGTTGAACATGTTGTATTGTGTATTGTCCGAGTCAGGGTCCTTTTTATTTTACTGTAACTTTGGAAGTTGTGTTACCAATGCTTACTGTTTATTTGATGCCCATTTGGTAATGCAATTAATAAAAACAACAAGGTTTGGGTTCGTTCTTCAGATGACTGTGACGTTAACATGTAAGCTCAATAATGAACTCCAGCTCAACCAACCATATTGTAATATCTAAGTAATCATCTTGAAATGTGACATTAATAATTGTAATATACACACATCTTATTGTGAGGTTGATTCACATACACTACTTCAACATTAGCTTGTCTACATACTTGAGCATAGCCAATTTAAATTAACCTTAGCGATGCATACAGTTCCTACCTACATAATAAAATATCTCTCTAAGTTACAAGGATGACCTTATTTTATCAACCTCAAACAGAAGCCGTTTGTTCAGTATTATCCCACTTAACGCTTAACACTTGTCTATTTCGTTTTAACCTTTATATATACAGTCTATGATTTTAACTTGGAAGCTCCGATTAGCATCGTTAGCACCGATGTAGCTACCACTCGCTTACACGCTAACCCAGTGGTTCTCAAAGTGGGGGGCGCGCCGCCCCTGGGGGGCGCAGAGGCATGACAGGGGGGGGGGGGGGGCGCGAGAGACCAGGAGGAAAAATGGTCATTAAAAAAAAAAAAAGAATCATAATTTGAAAAATTATTGATTCGAAAATAATATGATACAGTACAGTACTATTACGTCTGGTTCTCTGGGTTTCATTAAAGCTTGGCTGTGTGTGTGTGTGGAACGAGCCATTTTGTTTGCATGCGTGAGCGAGAGAGAGCGCACCGGTACCGGAGATCGTTGTTGTTAGCTTCTGGTGCTACGCTAACGGATATATATATATATATATATTATATATTATATATTTTTTATTCATTCTACTAAAATCATACAAAAACAAAAACTTATAATTCATACACACAAATGAACAAAATTAGTAGAAGCGGGAGGGCTGAAGCATAGCTTATGGGGAGTAGCCCTCCCGTGCATCATCATTAGCATCAATATAATAATGGCACTTATTTCGTCAAAAATGTATAGAAATTAAGGAGTACAAAAAAAAATAAAGAAAACTAATGAAAACTGGAAAAAAAAAAAAAAAAAAGTTAGGGCAAGAAAAAAAGTAAATGCATATATAAGTAATACTGGGAATATCAAATACTTGTTAGCTGGAGTAATCTGCAAATATAATTGTTTTTACTTTAGTTTTGAATTGTTGATGACTAGTAATACTTGAAAGGTCTGGGTGAAGTCCATTCCACGTTCTAACTCCGATTATGGATAAGCTGTGTGATTTGATGGTTGTTCTACAGGGCTTGCTACACAACCAGTTAGGATGCCTGGTTGGGTATTTCCTGACTGTGGTTTGGAACTGCTTTTGAATGTTAGTAGGCATTTTGTTATGGTAAATGTTGTGCATAATCAGTACTGTTTTAAGCTTAACTATATCAACAAATTTGAATAGATTGAGTTTTTAAATATGGGAGTTGTGTGTTCATATTTACCAACACCACAGACTATTCGTAATACTTTTTTTTGAGATGTTATTATTTTTTGTAGATTTGTTGCGTAGGTCTTTCCGCATATTTCGGAGCAGTAATAAATATAAGGAGTTTTTTCAACAACAAAGTAGAGGAGAGTCCTCTCTGTCAGACTGAGAGTCTCAGTGAACTAAAGGACTCTCTGAGTGTTTAGATAGTTAACTTTAGTCTAAGTTATATCAGTGGGTCTCAAACGTTTTGATGTAAACAATTATTTCCGAGGCACACATTTATAAGATCATTATAGTTATAAAAAAAACAAGAGAATAAATGAAAAACAGCTATGAAATACTATATGACAGTAAAACAAGAATAAAGTTTAAAAGGGTGATTTGTAAAATATCCATAAAGAAAAAGTAAATCTGTTTACAGTTCTGTTTCAAATGGGTGTTGAGAGATGTATCCATAGATCTCTTCATTTTGCTCTCAAGTGCACCAGATTGATGCATTTAACTTCAATATTTAAAAGTAAATCTTCCCGGGGGAGCTTGCCCCCGGACCCCCCTATGTGAGGTCCACACACCACCTAGAAAAATTTCGTCCTCACCACAGTACAGAAACTGCACTCGTCAAGGTCCTCAATGACCTCCTCACCTTTGCTGACACTGGTTCCCCTCAATATTCTCATCCTCCTCGACCTGAGTGCAGCCTTCGATACCGTGAGCCACAACATCCTGCTCACCCGACTCAGGGACATTGGTATTGAAGGTATTGCACTCAGATGGCTCCAGTCCTACCTCACTGAACGATCCCACTTCATCTCCCTCCCCAGCCACTCCTCTGCCACAGCCTCAGTCACCAAGGCGTTCCTCAAGGATCAGTACTTGGCCCAGGGGCGCCGCACTTTCTGGCAGAGAGTGAGAGCATGTGAGGAGGGATGCTAGTACGTGTACATGTCTCAACGACTAACAAAGTAAGGCTTTCAAAAAAGAAAGGAGAGAAAGACAAGAGAGAGGGACTAAAGGGCGACAGTATTTCACCCAGTTTTTTAAAAGAAGAGGTGGGGTGTGGTCTATGAGTGGTGGAAATTAGTCTGTTAGCTAAGCCATAGTCCATTGTAAATAATAATTGTAATGTTTTGCTGACATTAAGTACTGTAAATATCTTCATAGAAAATGCTGAGGTTTTTCATTTCACTGCTCTTTTAGCTGACATTTAAGAAATGCAAGTACATTTTTAGCAGCTATTCATACTAAATCAGTTGCCCCTCCCCCTGGTGCCAGGACCAACAGATCCATCTCTAGGCTCAGCAGCCCTGTCCCCCCATAATGCTTTGCAGTCTTGCCATGCTGTCCATTGAAAGCCAGTTGTCTAGAAAGCTGGACTTCAAGGACTTGACCAGTAACTTTGCCTGTAAGAAGGCTAGGCGCTGGGCTCTTGGTGAGTCAATCAATCAATCAACAACTTTATTATCCCCGGGCGCCGTTCAAAATGGCAGCACACTGCTCCACTAGGATGGGTCAAATGCAGAGAAATAATTTCCCCACGAGGGATTAATAAAAGTCCATTTTATCTTAATCCCGCAAGGGGCAATTGGTTATGAGCAGCAGTTATGTCATGTACATAGGCAGGAACATACAAGAAGAAAACACAGATACACCCGGGAGCACAGATGTGGATCATTCTAATTTACACTATAAATAGTTCAAAGCTTCACAATAATAAATAAATAATACATAATCAAGTTAAAAAGCCTTTTCAAGAATTTAAAAGTTTGAGTGCAGAAGGGATGAATGATTTAGAAAAGCGATTAGTCCTTTGATCAGGTAGAGCATATCTACGCCCTGATGGCAACAGACGAAATTCATGTGAAAGTACATTACCTGGAGAGTTCAGAATGTTCTCTGCTTTCCGCAGAATCTGTTGTTACAGAAGGAATTTAAGTCTCTCTGTTTCACAGCGATGATCTTGGATCAGCTTTTAACAATGCCGTTCAGGCTGTTCCTGTCTTTCAGTGTAAGTGCTGAGCAAGGGCTCGTAATAACTGTTAAAGGGCAAGGCTAATGATATTGGATCACTACACACAAGATGCAATGATGAGAAAAAGACTGAGAACAGGTAATAGGCTCTGATTTAGCACCACCATCAGGCCTTTCCATTTCCGTTTTGTTGTCCATTTACACGTTTAATACCCGCTTATTTTGTAGTTGGTATGTATATTTAATAAAAAATCTGCTGCTTCTGTTATTTTTTTTTGTTATAGCATTTTATAAATGATAATATTGGTGTTAAGGTGGGGTAGGTAATTTTGGAGAAACCAGCTCGAGTGCGCTAGAATTTGAAAATACACAGCCGGAACAAATCTGCCACTTCCTTACAGAGCCCCTCCTCCAACACACACGAACGCGCACTACGACCAATGAGGGCACGAGATAAGTTTGTGCACAGATGGAAGGCTGACAGGCAGGTAGGCCATCCAGTTATTTTAGCCGGGCCGGCAGTGTGATTGGTCGTGCTTTTTACAGTACTACGGGTTCCACAGATGACATTTCTTTATGGATCTTTTGTCAAAGCCCTTAAGATATTCATTGCTATCGGGATGTTAAGAGCATTCCATGGAATATAACAAAAGGTGTATCTCGAGCCGGTGGTCATGTATATTTAAGTTTGAATGTTCCATTCAAAATGTTATTAAAAAGGCATGTACACCATAAAAGATGACTATTGAGATCTATTGTCAGGAATGTTAGTGTTATATCAAATAGTGAATTCTACTGCAGCAGAATGTTTGAATTTGTCAGAATTTGCAGTCTGCACAGTGTTATATTGTCACCGCTCAGTGTCAGTAAATATTGTGCAGTTAGTAAATAACATCCATATTCTGTTAAGGCTGTTAATAAACATGGGAGGGAAGAACTGGGGCACCCAAGGTATATTAAAATATCGTCCGCGAACAAGGCTATATTTTGTTCACCTCCAGCCATTGTAATTCCCTGTATTTCCTCACTCTGTTTTACCCACTGGCTTAATGGCTCTATGAAAATGGCAAAGAGAAGTGTGGACATGGGACATTCCTGCTGACAGCCCTGTTCTAATTCAAAGGCGTTAGTTAATGAGCAATTCATCCTAACTTTGCCGTAGGTCTGTTGTATAGTGTTTCTCTATCGTCTTAATACTTTTTTCACAGCGTATAATTCAGCGGAATATCAAAAAAACGGCCCGGGGGTGCAAAACGCATCAATGAAAGCGACCCTCTACCACACAAAACAACACCTGTAAACACCCAATTTGTGTTCTTTGAAATTGAAAAGGATATTGCATTGTGTTTGTTACTTTCGTTTCAGTTATGTCTTAAGTGCCATTTGGCTTGGCTTCCTATTTTGTATGGACATGCTTTTATTTTTAAGGCGAGTTTACGCTGATGACAGGAAGCTTCACAGCGGGCGGAACTTGTCATAAAAGTCTGCGATAATAAAACCCACCCACTTAGAGGGAAGATATGATTGGTCAATTGTACTGTCATTTGACATTACTTTCTTGTTCAGTAGCTGGCCCTCTGTGAATTCATAGCTGGACCACCAATCAGCTCCTATCTTCACAGTACTTGCAGAGACGAGCTTCTTTCATTTAACCCTTCACATTCAATAGGCAGATTCGAAGGATTTTTTATTTGGAAATCTTATTTTAAATACAATTAAATCAAGTTATTTGGTAAACTAATGAAAACTATAACAAAAAATATATTTAAAAAATAATATATAATAATGTAATATAGATATATTTTTTAATGTTTTTGGAATATTATTTTGTAGAATATCTTAGGAGAGGAGCGAGGTGAGGTGAGGAATAAAAGGTGTTGTTAGACCTCAGGTTCAGCTGAAGGAAAATGGGAAATAAAACCTTCAGAAATAAAGAGCGACACAGAGAGAAATTTACTTTTAAAGTATCATAAGAAAAAATAAGTCTGAGATGTTCAGACTGCAAATGTAAATAAAACTTCGGAATTACTATGGTATGAATCTTTAAACCTGTTCTCCTCTACCATTCAGAGGGAAATATTGGTACATTTTAAATTACAGTGTATTTTTTCACTGCACAATAGCTGTTGATAATTCCAGCTAAATTATTTAGATACTGTTAGTAATTTGAGAAACAAATATAGTGATTAGAGTATTAATAATATATAAATAAAGTTGGGATAGTATTAGGCTGAGTGCTGCCATTTCAATCATATCCTAACTTTCAGGCAGATTTTGTAACAAATTATTTTGATTGTATTCTATAAATATAACTATTATATGACAAAATATGTTAGCTCTTTTGTACATCCTATTTAATATGAAAACAAATATTACCAATATGTAAAATGATTATAATGTAAATATTTATTTGTTCTGAAAATGCTATGGGCTATTGGTCTACAAATGAAAACGAATTCAGTAAATCTGTTTTGCCAACAAAACAGCCAATGATGACAGAGAAAGAGAAAACTTCACAAAAGTGTTAAAATATGTAAAGAAATATGTAATTCAAGAGTTCAACACTCACCGATCCAGGTCCAGAGTAATCTGAAGAACTCAGTCGTACGGAACATTTTTTTTTGGGAATATTAACATTGTATCTGTAGGTCAGTGTCTCAAATCTGCTAATTCAATCTTTTCAAATTCAGTTTGCTCGAACACGAAATGTGAATGGTTCTGTCTCTATCTCCTTCCTGAAAAAAGGAACTCAAACAGATGGAAGATTCATGACTATTTTTTCCTGCTTGATAATCCGCCCCTGACTGAGCCTTCCCCTCATTAAAGAAACCTGACACTGATTGAACCTCCTGTCGACCATCGACAGAAAGCTCTTTGTTGTCGTCTCGCTGTTCTCTGTCCGTCTGTCTTCTATATATATAAAAGAGTCTGCAGGAGTGTGTGCTCCAATGGATGTCTGCAGTAGTATGTGTATATCAAAAATATTTGGTTGTTTTCAGCGCGATTTAAAGTCATATCCTAGCCTCAGGTTTTAACAGGCACTATCACCATTCTAAACAGGCAGCAGAAACAGAAAAGGCATCTTGTGTGAGTACAACTCCGCTATGACAAGGTTGATCGGGCAATTCCCATCGATTCCTGAACAGGCTGATAGTTAATATTTGAATGGTTTCTGTAGTTAAATAAGCTGAGGTTATGGAGAGCCAAAATTTGGCTGAAATAAGTTTAAGGGGAAGAATAAATTCAAAGTACTATAGTGGAATGCTGTAACAGCATTCGCACTAAAGATTTGAAGTATATAGTGGAATGCTGTAAACAGCATTCGCACTAATAAGGTGAAGAATAAAAATTTGAAGCACTATTATAAGTTATTGAGTTTTCAGCTAATACTAAAAAATCCCTTAACGTGTTATGCAATTGTGCTAAATTCAACACTGGAATCAAGCAAATATTAATATGTTTGCATGACATTAGTTATTTATATTTTGATATCACTTAATTACACGTTTAATACATTTAAGTCAAGCTAAGGTACATGTGATGGTAGCTAGTTAGTGCTCTTACCTGTGAGGCCTCCTCCAAACAGCATGTAACCAGACTGTATCATTAAAACTAAGTACCAGTTCTAGATCCTTGACTTTAGACAAACAATTCAAAAGACAAAATGTATTTAAAGACCAATCTTTATTTGAATGTGCCTCTTAACCTGAGATATTAGTTATACAGTAATAGTATTGACAATCTAAAAAAACTGAGCAACTCAACAGTCAACTTTATATTTCTTATTGTCTAAAGCATTTATTATTTTCATTTTCCCCTCATATTCAGTGTGGACGGATTGAGACAGCGTGGTGTCCAGAGAGCTGCAGAGACTTCAGGGAGAAACCTCCGTGTGATGGACGATTGAGACAGCGTGGTGTCCAGAGAGCTGCTGAGACTTCAGGGAGAAACCTCCGTGTGATGGACGTCCTGTCTGTTGGTTTGGAGAGGACTGAGGGTCTTTCCTCAGCGAGGAGGACCAGGCCTGATGGAGGAGCCCATGCTGGGCAAGCTGATACCAACTGCACAGGCCTAGTCTGTCACTTTATTTGACTAAATGTGTTTACTTATACATTTAATAGGTTTACACCTTCTGTCCATATGTGCTTTTTATTTAAATGTTTGATTAACTTTTGGTTCACATTTCAATAAATTGTATTTGTATTTGCACTCCTTTTGTCCATTATTATTACTGAAATGTTAGATTACACATTCACATCTGACCGAAGATTGGCCCCATTTATTTGTGACGTTGCAAACTCTGCGTACAAGGCACAAGTGATGTGAAGCTCAAATAAAGCACGAGGCAAATAGAAATAATCAGCTGATGGAAGTGTAGATGTGGAAAGTAGGTGCATTCCATCCAGCTGACTGTTTTTTCACAATAAAAGTAGTTTCTTAGTGAATGTCCTTACTGGTCTTAAAATCTCATACACATCAGCTTTAATGTTCCTCTTGGATGTTCTTCTTGACCCTCAGAAAAGGATGAAAATGTTGAGTCTTTCAGGCATGTCCTTTCCTAAACAAAAATGACAGGAAACATAAAACATATTATTGCACGAACAAGTGTGTTATTTATGAAAGTGGTGTGTTTGTGTGTTTAGGGGCTGTAGATATAATTATTTGTAATTGTAATGTTTTTTATTTATTTCAACAGTGAGCTACAAAGACAATCAGATATGAATGAACAGTATGAAGTTCATCAACATTGAAATATATGTCTCCATATCGACCGGGTCACGACACCATATCGACCGGGTCACGACACGACCTGTTGACGCAGCAACCACTGTAAGTTATATTCTTGTTTAATTAGACTTCTCTGTTTTCATTTATTCTACTCTTTATAATTGTTCTGCAAGTATTGTACCTTGTAGAGAGATTTTTACATCTCAGATCTGCTCAGGGGAAGCTGTTAAATCTGGTCTCATCTCAGTAGGGCACCGATACCGCGTGAGAATAGAGCCGGGGCCGCCCAACTGATTGCGTGAAGTACAAACGCTTGTGAATTAATCATTTTCCAGCTAAAAAGCACTCAAATACCCGCATTTTAAAATCTGAAGAACCTCAGTCTCCATATCGACCGGGTCACGACACGACCTGTTGACGCAGCAACCACTGTCAGTTATATTCTTTGTTTAATTAGACTCTCTGTTTCATTTATTCTACTCTTTATATTGTTCTGCAGCTTATTGTACCTTGTAGAGAGATTTTTACATCTCAGATCTGCTCGGGGAAGCTGTAAATCTGGTTCATTTCAGTAGGGCACTCGATACCAGCGTGAGAATAGAGCCGGGGCAGGCCCAGCTGTCGCCATCAAGCTGTAGAGAGTTAACTAATTAGAGGGGCATGGCCCCACTGCTGTGAGAACTCAGCAATCAGGCTCCTTTTTTAGGTAGCTATTTCCTGGAGCGTCAGCTTCAGCGTCAGACTGACAAAGACATTGGAGTTCTGCGGGAGTAGTAAGACTGACAAAGACATTGGAGTCCTGCGGGAGGTCACGAGGGGTGGCAAAGAGGAGGCAAATCCTACTTTGATTAAGCTAAGTATTGCTGGTGTTTTATTGTATTTTCCTTACTTTTCTAGCCCCTCATGCTATAATCATGTGTATTTTCTCCATTCCTGTTCATGTGTCCTCTCGCAATTATCACTGGCCCCGTGTATCTCGTAATCGATATAACCGGCCTGCTCTCTCGTCCATCCCACATGCTCCACTGACATCCAACATCTAGTTTCAGGTGGCCTGTGGAACTGCCAGTCAAGCTGTTCCCAAGGCTGACTTCATCTCTGGCTTACGCTTCCCTGCAGTCTCTGGATTTTCTTGCTCTCACTCTCCCTGCTGTGGGTTTTATCTATGATAGAAGTGCAGACCGGCTTTTCCTGCTTGCTCCTGCCTCTGCTTACTTTTTATGCTGATTTTCCTATTCTTATTCTCTGAAAAACTTCGAGCAGCGGCTCCTGGACATTAACTTATCACTGGGACAGTTCAATCTTCGTAAATAGACGGAGGGTTTCAAGCCATATTTCAACATTTTTTACGACGACCCTCAGTCTTACAGTAGCGTGGCCTAGCAACAGCTAAAGCCTGGTAGGCTACTGCATGCTAGTTGGTAGCAAAATGCCTCCGTTCTCTACAGATGACTTCCACAAACTTATACAGAAGATGGCTGGTGTTGGGAAATGAAAAATGCAAACGGTTGGAAGTTAACGTGGAAGTGAATGGACTATGTCATGGGAATGACACCACTTTACCAGTGTTGCAAAATAATGGAGAAGGGGATGCTAACTCACAGCTAAGTTAGCAGATACAAGGATTCCAAGGAACAGGGGGCCTGTGTACTGGGTAATAAATCTACAAGGGTAGTCCTCCCTGGAACTCTCTGGGTGTGCAAAGCCGAAGAGTAAATCATTTCCATGGGAATTTTGGGGAAGACGGATAACAGGCCAGAGCCCAGCGCTCCCGAAATCTGTTGAAGCGACCGGCTGGCCTGCATTGTTATCACCCAGGAAGAGCGCCTCTTCAAACCCCTAAACAGCAGTGGACATCTGCTAAAGGGAGAATTACAAACAATCCTCCTAAACCACCAAGTGTGCCAATCCAGAACAGATTACGGCTCCGCTGACCGAGAACCGGAGATCTCTTTCTGATGACCTGGATAACCTGTCCCTCCTTCACACAGGCAGGGTATAGGAACAAAAAGTAAAAAGGCTAGAGGGAAAGCTAAACGACTGGGCCTGAAACTTCCTGATTGTGGGTGACTCTGCTGTAAGAGATGTAAAAGGTCTGTGTAAATAAGAACAAACACCAAAAGTACTCTGTTTTCCCAAGGATGTGGGTCTCTGACTTGGCTGAGAAGATCCTGCATATGGGCTAAACATCCAACTAGTGAAGAATGTGGTACTACACATTGGAACAAATGATGTTGTGAAACAACAGTCAGAAGTGCTGAAAGAAGAAGACTTTAAATGTTTGTTGCAAACTGTCCGCTCTCTAAATGCAGAGGTGTTTCATCAGTGGCCCTCTACCGCCAGTCAGAAGAGGAGTGGAGAGATTCAGCAGATTGTTTGCACTGAACACCTGGCTTTCCAATGCCTGTACTGACCATTCTGTCCATTTTATTGACAATTTTAACTTTTTCTGGGATCGCAGACATCTTTTCAAGGCAAATGGGAGTTTGCCTGAACAAGTCAGGAGTGAAATTGTTTATCTCTAACATTTTCAAACTGCCTGCGTCATCAATCTGTTTCCCCTCTGCCAAGGACAAGCGGCAAGAGGAATCAAAACAGGAGAAAGACACAACACATCGTGCAAGAAAACCCTGAAGAATTATCACTGCACCCGCCTGAGGAATGTTCTGATTATGGGAGACCCTATGACACACATGGAGGACTCTCCGCTGGCCCTTCACCCCCCCCCCTTGACAACGCCTTTGAACACATTGAAGGCGATACAGAGGGTTGGCACCGATTCTTTCCTGGAGTTCAAAGACCAAACTAAGGGCGATACGCAGGGCTGGCAGCATTTCCTTACCCCCGCTCCTCAACGACGCCCACCAAAAAGACGGGCACCCCATCTTCCCCCCCCCCGTCTTCATCACCGAGCCTACGTCAACCACCTCCCCCCCCTGGCAGCATGTCTTCTACCCCTACGCCATCTCCTTCGTCTCCATCACGACCGTGCCTACGTCAACCACCTCCCCTCCCTTCAAGAAAGCATCTGCAGTCTCCGAAGCCTGATAAGGATGTGTGTGTACAAAATGCTTACTGATGTGTGGCTGGGTCCAGGCTCAAAGGGCGTATGGCACTCTCAACTCTTTCCAGGACATTGCCAGGGCCCTGCCTGCCTGTAGCTTTTGCCGATATCTGTGTTGATAGGTAATAGATTAAGAGCGGTGAATCATCGTAGATACAGGAAGCGCTTCAAACGTTTGTGTGAGTTCATCTAATTTAGCAGTGATTCCATGTCAGCGACAGCTTGTTACAAAAAACATGACTGATAGTGTGTTTAAACAAACTTAAACTAGCTTTATTAATGTCAGGGTCTTTGGCGGAAAAAACATTTTAATCAATGATTTTATCACTGAGCACATATCCGATTTTTATGTTTTTAACAGAAACTTGGATTGAAACAAAATAATAGTGCAGCTGTTCTTATCGAATCAACCCCCCCCAACTTTGGTTTTATGAGTCAGGAAAGAATGCATAAGAAAGGGGGTGGAGTTGCTATTTCTGTTTCAATGATTACCCTTCAATGCAGGAAGACATCTTATGGGAACTTTGCTTCTTTTGAATATGTGGCCCTTCAGCTGAAATGCTCCTCTCGAGCTCTGTTCCTAATATCTATAGACCACCCAAATACTGTGCAAGCTTTTATGATGACTTTACTGAACTGCTGTCTATAGTGTGTATTGACTTGGACCGTTTAGTCATTGTGGTGATTTTAACATCCATGTTGAACAACCCTCAGGACAGAGGGGCAAAGGAAACTGTTTTGTGTTCTTGATAGCCATGGACTGACTCAGCATGTGACGGAGCCCACGCACAATAAGGGGCACACTCTGGACTTAATTATCTCAAAGGGTCTGAAGTATCTCTAAGGTTGTGGTGACTGATGTTGCACTCTCTGATCATTCCTGTGTTTTCTTGAGAGCTCTATTTCTGTTCACAAAAATGTTCAAAAAAGAGGTAACCACAAAGCGATATTTAACTGAAAACACTAGGGAAATGTTACTCAGAATTTTTCTTCCACACTTGCCCCTGCTAACATCTCAGTAAATAGCTAGTAGATCATTTTAAATTCAAAAATTAAAATATTATAGATGCCATTGCTCCAACTAAGGTAAAAGAAGTGACTGGCAAGAAAATATCTCATGGAGAAAAGCCATGACCGTGAGAGCAGAAAAAAAGAGAGTGTCGAAAAGCTGAACGCAGGTGGCGAAAAACAAATCTCCAGTTCACTTGAAATCTATAAAGAGAGACTTGGCCTTTAGAATTTGGCAATTGGAAAAACGCACGACAATCTTTCTTCTCTGACATCAGTACCGTACCCAAAAACAAAAACAATGCACGTGCCTTGTTTGCTTACCGTCGACAGACTAACTAACCCCCCAGTGTCAGTAGCCTCTGAATTTCTATCCACCAGGGCGTGCAATAATTTTGCCTCCTTTTTAACTGACAAAATTCAAGAAAATAAGACAAGCAGTCTGTGCCTCTGCATCAGGAACAGCAAATGTGTTGTCTCTGTGTCCACTTAACATCAATTCAAACACCATGACACAATTCCAATCAGATTAATGATAAAAACCTAGAGGACATTATTCAACTTTCTGAAATCCTCCTCCTGCTGCCTGTGATATTATTCCAACGGGATTTTTTAAAGATGTTTTGCCTTGCATGGCCTCAGATCTACTCCATATAGTAAACAAATCTCTTCACTCAGGTATTTTTCCACAGGCCCCTGAAAACTGCAGTCATTAAACACGCTCTTATAAAAAGAATAATCTAGATGCTTCAGTAATGAACAATTACAGGCCCATATCAAACCTGCCATTTCTAGGTAAAATCATTGAAAAAGTTGGTTTTTCAACAGCTGAGTAATTTTTTGCATTTAAATGACTGTTCGATGTGTTCCAGTCAGGCTTTCGTCCGAACCACAGTACTGAGGACTGCTCTTGTAAAGTATTTAATGACATCCACTTAAACACAGACAGTGGCAGAACTTCAGTGTTAGTATTATTAGATCTCAGTGCTGCATTTGACACTGTTGACCACAGCATATTACTAGACCGACTGGAAAACTGGGTGGGACTTTCGGAAACCGTCTAAATTGGTTTGAATCCTACTTAAAGGACAGAAACAACTTTGTTTCTATTGGTAAATACACATCTGAGTTGACAAATATGACATGTGGGGTTCCTCAGGCTCCATCCTGGGGCCGCTTCTCTTTAACATCTACATGCTACCACTGGCTCAGATAATGAAAAAACAACAAAATAAGTTACCATAGCTATGCAGATGACACACAAATTTACGTAACAGTTTTCAACAGGAGGACTATGCTCCAATTCAAACACTGAGTAAGTGCATTGAACAAATTCAATGACTGGATTGTGTCAGAACTTTCTCCAATTAAACAAAGATAAAACTGAGGTAATGGTTTTTGGAGCCAAGGCAGAACGTATAAAAGTTAGCGCTGAGCTTCAGTCTGCAATGTTCAAAACAACAGATAAAGCCAGAAATCTAGGTGTAGTCATGGACTTCTGACCTGAGTTTCAACAGCCACATTAAAACAGTTACTAAATCAGCCTACTATCACCTAAAGAACATATCTAGGATTAAAAGACTAATGTCGCAGCAGGATTTGGAAAAACTTGCCATGCTTTTATCTTCAGTAGACTCGACTACTGCAATGGTGTCTTCACAGGTCTCACTAAAAAGGTCTATTCGGAAGCTGCAGCTGATTCAGAACGCCGCTGCTCGAGTCCTCACTAACACTAAGAAAGTGGATCACATCACTCCTGTTCTGAAGTCTTTACCACTGGCTTCCTGTGTGTCAAAGAATAGATTTTCAAAATACTGCTGCTGGTTTATAAAGCTTTGAATGGTTTTAGGCCCAAAATACATTTCTGATCTACTGCTAAATTATGAACCATCCAGATCTCTCAGGTCTTCAGGGACTGGTCAGCTTTCTGTCCCCAGAGTCAGAACTAAACATGGTAAAGCAGCGTTCAGTTATTATGCTCCAAATATCTGGAACAAACTCCCAGAAACCTGCAGGTCCGCTGCAACTCTGACTACTTTTAAATCCAGACTAAAGACTTTTCTTTTTGTCGCTGCTTTAATTGAACTATTCATATCTTAGACTGCACTGTAACTTTTATCCATGTATTTTTTCTTTTAGTGTTTATCCATGTATTTCTTCTTTTAATGTTTATTTTATTAGCTTTTCTTTTTAATGAC
Organism: Harpagifer antarcticus; assembly: GCA_902827135.1. NCBI lineage: Eukaryota > Metazoa > Chordata > Actinopteri > Perciformes > Harpagiferidae > Harpagifer > Harpagifer antarcticus. The sequence goes on along the minus strand of CADEHL010001092.1, from coordinate 78,871 downwards.
TGATTTAAATGCCATTTTCTTAATGTCTTTCATTTGTTGTAAAGCACTTTGAATTGCCTTGTGTTGAAAGTGCTCTATAAATAAACTTGCCTTGCCTTGCCTTGCCTTGGATTACTCCATCCAACACATCCACCCCAGCAGCTCTCTCCACAGCATATTCCTTCTCCCATACACCCAGACCCACTGGCAGAGGAGGTGGCACTGGTCTCCCTGCTTTCTCCCAAATGGAGCTTTTCCCTCTTCAAGCGACCTAACTTCACTCCTTCCACCTTTGAATTCCATTCTGTCACAGTAACCCATCCTATACAATTAACCATTGTTGTTCTCTACCGTCCGCCAGGCGCCTTGGGGGACTTCTTGGAGGAATTAGATCATCTCCTCTCACATATCCCTGAAACTGGCCCTCCGGCTGTACTTCTCGGAGATTTCAACCTCCAGACGGGGAAGATACACGAACTAACATCTCTGTTAACCGCCTTTGCTTTCTCATTGTCTCCATCCCCACCAACTCATAAAGCTGGCAATGTCCTTGATCTCATATTCTCAAGGAACTGCACTACTTCTAACCTCTCTGTTAACCCGCTCCACACATCCGATCACTTCTTCCTTTCATTCTCTCTACCCCTTTCCAAACATAACAAACTAATCTCTTCTCATCCTGCACCTGTCCGCCGTAACCTTCGTTCCCTCTCCCCCTCTACCTTTGCCTCATCGGTGCCTCTCAGCCCTCCCTTTCTCTGATTCGTTTTCAACTCCTGCCTCCAAACTCTGCTGCAGAAACTCTCCTCTCTACTCTCTCATCCTCTCTGGACTCTCTCTGTCCTCTCACATCTCGGCAGGCTCGTCAGTCCCCCCCTGCTCCCTGGCTAAATGACGCACTGCATGCTAATAGAACCGTCCTTCGGGCAGCAGAGCGGAAATGGTGGAAATCCAAACACCGTGACGACCTCCTAACCTATCAGGCTCTCCTCTCCTCTTTCTCTGCCTCGATCTCTCAGGCAAAGAGCACTTTCTTTCAAGATAAGATCCAATCTTCCTATTCCAATCCCAAAAACTATTTTCCATCTTCTCCACCCTCTTGGACCCTCCCAAAGCCCCTCCCCTCTCCTCACTTCTGGTCAAGCGACTTTGTTAACCATTTTGAAAAAAAGGTTGATGATATTCGCTCTTCTTTTTCTGACTCACCTTTACTGACCGCTGGGTAACCAGACCCTCCTTTCACCCACACACTGACCTCCTTTTCCCCTCTCTCTCCAAGTGAGGTTCTTACCCTCATTACCTCTGCCCGCCCTACCACCTGTCCTCTGGATCCTATCCCTTCAAACCTCCTTCAGACTATCGCTCCTGATATTCTACCGTTTCTCACCCATTTCATCAACACTTCTCTAACTTCTGGTCACTTTCCAAACAGTCTCAAGGAGGCAAGAGTAAACCCTCTCCTAAAGAAACCCACTCTCAACCCGTCTGATGTTATAAACTACAGGCCTGTCTCTCTCCTCCCGTTCCTGTCTAAAACACTTGAACGCGCTGTCTTTAAACAACTCTCCTGTTATCTCCATCAGAACAACCTTCTGGATCGGCACCAGTCTGGTTCAAGGCAGGTCACTCCACAGAAACAGCCCTCCTTGCTGTCACTGAGGAACTGCACACTGCCAAAGCAGCATCCCTCTCCTCTGTCATCATCATGTTGGACCTGTCAGCTGCATTCGACATGGTGAACCATCAGATCCTCCTTCGCACTCTCCAAGATCTTGGAGTTTCAGGCTCTGCACTTTCCCTCCTCACCTCATACCTCAAAGACCGTACCTACAGGGTAACTTGGAGAGGGTCCGAGTCCGACCCTTGTCAATTAACTACAGGGGTCCCTCAGGGCTCTGTTCTTGGTCCCCTCCTCTTCTCCCTGTACACAAACTCGCTCGGATCGGTCATTAGCCCGCATGGTTTTTTCATACCACTGCTATGCTGACGACACCCAATTAATTCTGTCCTTTCCCCGCTCAGAGACCCAGGTCGTCGCACGCATCTCTGCTTGTCTAGCTGACATCTCTCAGTGGATGTCTGCTCATCACCTCAAGCTCAACCTTGACAAGACTGAACTGCTTTTCCTTCCGGGAAAAGATTGTCCCACTCTTGACCTGACAATCAACATCGGCACCTCTGTTGTTTCCCCGACTCAGACTGCAAGGAATCTGGGTGTGACCCTAGATAACAACCTGTCCTTCACTGCAAACATCGCTGCTACAAACCCGTTGCTGCAGATATACGCTGTACAACATCAGGAAGATTCGTCCCCAGCTGACCCAGAAAGCCACCCAGGTTCTGGTCCAGGCTCTCGTCACCTCACGCCTAGACTATTACAACTCCCTCCTGGTTGGTCTACCTGCATGTGCCATCCGATCTCTGCAGCTCATCCAGAATGCAGCGGCTCGTCTGGTCTTCAACCTTCCAAAATGTTCCCACACCACTCCGCTCCCTTCACTGGCTCCCGGTAACTGCTAGAATCCACTTCAAGACACTGGTACTTGCATACCATGCTGCGAATGGATCTGGCCCTTCCTACATCCAGGACATGGTTAAACTGTACACCCCAGCGCGTGCACTCCGCTCTGCATCAGCCAAACGACTCGCTGCAACCTCGCTGCGAGGGGGACCCAAGTTCCCATCAGCAAAAACACGTGGGTTTTGCTATCCTGGCTCCAAAATGGTGGAATCAGCTCCCCATTGACATCAAGACAGCAGAAAGCCTGCACATCTTCCGGCGCAGACTGAAAACTCATCTCTTTCGACTCCACTTCGAGCGATTAGAATTACTAAGAAAGCACTTATATACTAATATAGGACTGGCGTATCTATAGCCAGCTGAGTAGCACTTGAAATGTTTGGCTCTATGATACCTGATATACTTATATGATTCTGTTTTCTTCAGGGCTGTGTCTTCCTGGTCGTATGTACTTATTGTAAGTCGCTTTGGATAAAAGCGTCAGCTAAATGCAATGTAATGTAATGTAATGTAATATGTTATTATTAGGGCTGTCAGTCGATTAAAATAGTTAATCGCACATTTTTTATCTGTTCTAAATGTACCTTAGAGGGATATTTTTCAAAGTTTTTAATACTCTCATCAACATATGAGTGGACAAATATGCTTAATGCTAATGTTTATTATCATTTGAACAATGACAAATATTCTCATGAATATTAAACACAACAACCTCTGAACATTACAAATATTCGCCTCAATTCAACCTGGAACCTCTCTCATACAATACAATAATACAATACAAAGTGTGTGTGTGTGTGTGTGTGTGTGTGTGGTGTGTGTGTGTGTGTGTGTGTGTGTGTGTGTGTGTGTGTGTGTGTGTGTGTGTGTTGTGTGTGTGTGTGTGTGTGTGTGTGTGTGTGTGTGTGTGTGTGTGTGTGTGTGTGTGTGTGTGTGTGTGTGTGTGTGTGTGTGTGTGTGTGTGTGTGATGTGTGTGGTGTGTGTGTGTGTGTGTGTGTGTGTGTGTGTGTGTGTGTGTGTGTGTGTGTGTGTGTGTGTGTGGACCTGTGATGGATCGTTGGAGCTATGTGCAACTCAAGGCATATGCTCGAACGGGAGCTGCCTGGACGCTGCAATCATGTTACGCGCACTGTCCGTGCTGAGTGTGCTGACTTTTCGTACAATGTCCCACTGTCTGGCTTCCTGCATAAAGTCAAGTGCTCGGCGCAGTTGTCGGCGAAATGTCGCTCCTCTGTTTTCATTGACACAGCTCCTTATATCCGTTAGCGCAGTTAGCTAGCACCAGATGCTAACAACAGCAATACACGTAAGGTGTGCCTCGCTCGCTCGCGCCACACATCCTCCCGGTCCTCCCGATGGCCAGATGCTGGTGAGCGTGGAAGTGTGGTATGCTGCAAGCGGGCGGCAGGAGCGGGGCTGTCAGCATCAGCTTGTAGATGGTATTTTAAACTCGATGCTCTCTGAAACTACGGGGCGGCCGAGGACAAAAAATACACATGCGTTAATCTCGTTAAAATAATTAGTGGCGTTAATTTTTGCGTTAACGCGTTAACTTGACAGCCCTAGTTATTATCAAAATAATATGTAACTGTTATCAAAACGTAGTGCAACTGTAGAAGCTTGCTCTGTTGTCCCACTGAAAGAATAACTTTTAAACCATGTTTTTTACAGACAATATTGAGAGATAAATAGTAGCAGTTCTCACTATGTGTTAAATAGCTTTGCCTTCAATACATTAAATCAGAAAGCTGACAAAGTCATATTGCTTGTTAACATCTAAATGTAACTTTTTGCATGGAAAAAACCCTCAACTTAACTAATGTGTAGGTGATCTAGCATTTAGTATTGTTTAATGGAATGTATATCAGTGTATTAAAGTCAATACTTCATTCATTTAAACCAATATCTTTCTTGATTCTTTGTACAGTATGAAAAAAAGAGTCTTTGTACCTGTGCTGAAGTTCACTGATGTGAGGAGTCCAGTTCTGTCTCTCACTCTCTGGTCCAGCCTGTCTGCATCACCTGGACACTTTAAACAAACAGATATATATGTAAAGTACCATGTGTACAAACAATATAACTGATTATCTTCTGTTGAACATGTTGTATTGTGTATTGTCCGAGTCAGGGTCCTTTTTATTTTACTGTAACTTTGGAAGTTGTGTTACCAATGCTTACTGTTTATTTGATGCCCATTTGGTAATGCAATTAATAAAAACAACAAGGTTTGGGTTCGTTCTTCAGATGACTGTGACGTTAACATGTAAGCTCAATAATGAACTCCAGCTCAACCAACCATATTGTAATATCTAAGTAATCATCTTGAAATGTGACATTAATAATTGTAATATACACACATCTTATTGTGAGGTTGATTTCACATACACTACTTCAACATTAGCTTGTCTACATACTTGAGCATAGCCAATTTAAATTAACCTTAGCGATGCATACAGTTCCTACCTACATAATAAAATATCTCTCTAAGTTACAAGGATGACCTTATTTTATCAACCTCAAACAGAAGCCGTTTGTTCAGTATTATCCCACTTAACGCTTAACACTTGTCTATTTCGTTTTAACCTTTATATATACAGTCTATGATTTTAACTTGGAAGCTCCGATTAGCATCGTTAGCACCGATGTAGCTACCACTCGCTTACACGCTAACCCAGTGGTTCTCAAAGTGGGGGGCGCGCCGCCCCTGGGGGGCGCAGAGGCATGACAGGGGGGGGGGGGGGCGCGAGAGACCAGGAGGAAAAATGGTCATTAAAAAAAAAAAAGAATCATAATTTGAAAAATTATTGATTCGAAAATAATATGATACAGTACAGTACTATTACGTCTGGTTCTCTGGGTTTCATTAAAGCTTGGCTGTGTGTGTGTGTGGAACGAGCCATTTTGTTTGCATGCGTGAGCGAGAGAGAGCGCACCGGTACCGGAGATCGTTGTTGTTAGCTTCTGGTGCTACGCTAACGGATATATATATATTATATATTATATATTTTTTATTCATTCTACTAAAATCATACAAAAACAAAAACTTATAATTCATACACACAAATGAACAAAATTAGTAGAAGCGGGAGGGCTGAAGCATAGCTTATGGGGAGTAGCCCTCCCGTGCATCATCATTAGCATCAATATAATAATGGCACTTATTTCGTCAAAAATGTATAGAAATTAAGGAGTACAAAAAAAAATAAAGAAAACTAATGAAAACTGGAAAAAAAAAAAAAAAAAAAAGTTAGGGCAAGAAAAAAGTAAATGCATATATAAGTAATACTGGGAATATCAAATACTGTTAGCTGGAGTAATCTGCAAATATAATTGTTTTTACTTTAGTTTTGAATTGTTGATGACTAGTAATACTTGAAAGGTCTGGGTGAAGTCCATTCCACGTTCTAACTCCGATTATGGATAAGCTGTGTGATTTGATGGTTGTTCTACAGGGCTTGCTACACAACCAGTTAGGATGCCTGGTTGGGTATTTCCTGACTGTGGTTTGGAACTGCTTTTGAATGTTAGTAGGCATTTTGTTATGGTAAATGTTGTGCATAATCAGTACTGTTTTAAGCTTAACTATATCAACAAATTTGAATAGATTGAGTTTTTTAAATATGGGAGTTGTGTGTTCATATTTACCAACACCACAGACTATTCGTAATACTTTTTTTTGAGATGTTATTATTTTTTGTAGATTTGTTGCGTAGGTCTTTCCGCATATTTCGGAGCAGTAATAAATATAAGGAGTTTTTTCAACAACAAAGTAGAGGAGAGTCCTCTCCTGTCAGACTGAGAGTCTCAGTGAACTAAAGGACTCTCTGAGTGTTTAGATAGTTAACTTTAGTCTAAGTTATATCAGTGGGTCTCAAACGTTTTGATGTAAACAATTATTTCCGAGGCACACATTTATAAGATCATTATAGTTATAAAAAAACAAGAGAATAAATGAAAAACAGCTATGAAATACTATATGACAGTAAAACAAGAATAAAGTTTAAAAGGGTGATTTGTAAAATATCCATAAAGAAAAAGTAAATCTGTTTACAGTTCTGTTTCAAATGGGTGTTGAGAGATGTATCCATAGATCTCTTCATTTTGCTCTCAAAGTGCACCAGATTGATGCATTTAACTTCAATATTTAAAAGTAAATCTTCCCGGGGGAGCTTGCCCCCGGACCCCCCTATGTGAGGTCCACACACCACCTAGAAAAATTTCGTCCTCACCACAGTACAGAAACTGCACTCGTCAAGGTCCTCAATGACCTCCTCACCTTTGCTGACACTGGTTCCCTCAATATTCTCATCCTCCTCGACCTGAGTGCAGCCTTCGATACCGTGAGCCACAACATCCTGCTCACCCGACTCAGGGACATTGGTATTGAAGGTATTGCACTCAGATGGCTCCAGTCCTACCTCACTGAACGATCCCACTTCATCTCCCTCCCCAGCCACTCCTCTGCCACAGCCTCAGTCACCCAAGGCGTTCCTCAAGGATCAGTACTTGGCCCAGGGGCGCCGCACTTTCTGGCAGAGAGTGAGAGCATGTGAGGAGGGATGCTAGTACGTGTACATGTCTCAACGACTAACAAAGTAAGGCTTTCAAAAAAGAAAGGAGAGAAAGACAAGAGAGAGGGACTAAAGGGCGACAGTATTTCACCCAGTTTTTTAAAAGAAGAGGTGGGTGTGGTCTATGAGTGGTGGAAATTAGTCTGTTAGCTAAGCCATAGTCCATTGTAAATAATAATTGTAATGTTTTGCTGACATTAAGTACTGTTAATATCTTCATAGAAAATGCTGAGGTTTTTCATTTCACTGCTCTTTTAGCTGACATTTAAGAAATGCAAGTACATTTTTAGCAGCTATTCATACTAAATCAGTTGCCCCTCCCCCTGGTGCCAGGACCAACAGATCCATCTCTAGGCTCAGCAGCCCTGTCCCCCCATAATGCTTTGCAGTCTTGCCATGCTGTCCATTGAAAGCCAGTTGTCTAGAAAGCTGGACTTCAAGGACTTGACCAGTAACTTTGCCTGTAAGAAGGCTAGGCGCTGGGCTCTTGGTGAGTCAATCAATCAATCAACAACTTTATTTATCCCCGGGCGCCGTTCAAAATGGCAGCACACTGCTCCACTAGGATGGGTCAAATGCAGAGAAATAATTTCCCCACGAGGGATTAATAAAAGTCCATTTTATCTTAATCCCGCAAGGGGCAATTGGTTATGAGCAGCAGTTTATGTCATGTACATAGGCAGGAACATACAAGAAGAAAACACAGATACACCCGGGAGCACAGATGTGGATAATTCCAATTTACACTATAAATAGTTCAAAGCATCACAATAATAAATAAATAAATACATAATCAAGTTAAAAGCCTTTTCAAGAATTTAAAAGTTTGAGTGCAGAAGGGATGAATGATTTAGAAAAGCGATTAGTCCTTTGATCAGGTAGAGCATATCTACGCCCTGATGGCAACAGACGAAATTCATGTGAAAGTACATTACCTGGAGAGTTCAGAATGTTCTCTGCTTTCCGCAGAATCTGTTGTTTACAGAAGGAATTTAAGTCTCTCTGTTTCACGCCGATGATCTTGGATCAGCTTTTAACAATGCCGTTCAGGCTGTTCCTGTCTTTCAGTGTAAGTGCTGAGCAAGGGCTCGTAATAACTGTTAAAGGGCAAGGCTAATGATATTGGATCACTACACACAAGATGCATGATGAGAAAAAGACTGAGAACAGGTAATAGGCTCTGATTTAGCACCACCATCAGGCCTTTCCATTTCCGTTTTGTTGTCCATTTACACTTTAATACCCGCTTATTTTGTAGTTGGTATGTATATTTAATAAAAAAATCTGCTGCTTCTGTTATTTTTTTTGTTATAGCATTTTATAAATGATAATATTGGTGTTAAAGGTGGGGTAGGTAATTTTGGAGAAACCAGCTCGAGTGCGCTAGAATTTGAAAATACACAGCCGGAACAAATCTGCCACTTCCTTACAGAGCCCCTCCTCCAACACACACGAACGCGCACACGACCAATGAGGGCACGAGATAAGTTTGTGCACAGATGGAAGGCTGACAGGCAGGTAGGCCATCCAGTTATTTTAGCCGGGCCGGCAGGTGTGATTGGTCGTGCTTTTTACAGTACTACGGGTTCCACAGATGACATTTCTTTATGGATCTTTTGTCAAAGCCCTTAAGATATTCATTGCTATCGGGATGTTAAGAGCATTCCATGGAATATAACAAAAGGTGTATCTCGAGCCGGTGGTCATGTATATTTAAGTTTTGAATGTTCCATTCAAAAATGTTATTAAAAAGGCATGTACACCATAAAAGATGACTATTGAGATCTATTGTCAGGAATGTTAGTGTTATATCAAATAGTGAATTCTACTGCAGCAGAATGTTTGAATTTGTCAGAATTTGCAGTCTGCACAGTGTTATATTGTCACCGCTCAGTGTCAGTAAATATTGTGCAGTTAGTAAATAACATCCATATTCTGTTAAGGCTGTTAATAAACATGGGAGGGAAGAACTGGGGCACCCAAGGTATATTAAAATATCGTCCGCGAACAAGGCTATATTTTGTTCACCTCCAGCCATTGTAATTCCCTGTATTTCCTCACTCTGTTTTACCCACTGGCTTAATGGCTCTATGAAAATGGCAAAGAGAAGTGTGGACATGGGACATTCCTGCTGACAGCCCTGTTCTAATTCAAAGGCGTTAGTTAATGAGCAATTCATCCTAAACTTTGCCGTAGGTCTGTTGTATAGTGTTTCTATCGTCTTAATACTTTTTTCACAGCGTATAATTCAGCGGAATATCAAAAAAACGGCCCGGGGTGCAAAACGCATCAATGAAAGCGACCCTCTACCACACAAAACAACACCTGTAAACAACCCAATTTGTGTTCTTTGAAATTGAAAAGGATATTGCATTGTGTTTGTTACTTTCGTTTCAGTTATGTCTTAAGTGCCATTTGGCTTGGCTTCCTATTTTGTATGGACATGCTTTTATTTTTAAGGCGAGTTTACGCTGATGACAGGAAGCTTCACAGCGGGCGGAACTTGTCATAAAGTCTGCGATAATAAAACCCACCCACTTAGAGGGAAGATATGATTGGTCAATTGTACTGTCATTTGACATTACTTTCTTGTTCAGTAGCTGGCCCTCTGTGAATTCATAGCTGGACCACCAATCAGCTCCTATCTTCACAGTAACTTGCAGAGACGAGCTTCTTTCATTTAACCCTTCACATTCAATAGGCAGATTCGAAGGATTTATTTATTTGGAAATCTTATTTTAAATACAATTAAATCAAGTTATTTTGGTAAAACTAATGAAAAATATAACAAAAAATATATTTAAAAAATAATATATAATAATGTAATATATATATATTTTTTAATGTTTTTGAATATTATTTTGTAGAATATCTTAGGAGAGGAGCGAGGTGAGGTGAGGAATAAAAGTGTTGTTAGACCTCAGGTTCAGCTGAAGGAAAATGGGAAATAAAACCTTCAGAAATAAAGAGCGACACAGAGAGAAATTTACTTTTAAAGTATCATAAGAAAAAAATAAGTCTGAGATGTTCAGACTGCAATGTAAATAAAACTTCGGAATTACTATGGTATGAATCTTTAAACCTGTTCTCCTCTACCATTCAGAGGGAAATATTGTACATTTTAAATTACAGTGTATTTTTTCACTGCACAATAGCTGTTGATAATTCAGCTAAATTATTTAGATACTGTAAGTAATTTGAGAAACAAATATAGTGATTAGAGTATTAATAATATATAAATAAAGTTGGGATAGTATTAGCTGAGTGCTGCCATTTCAATCATATCCTAACTTTCAGGCAGATTTTGTAACAAATTATTTTGATTGTATTCTATAAATATAACTATTATATGACAAAATATGTTAGCTCTTTTGTACATCCTATTTAATATGAAAACAAATATTACCAATATGTAAAATGATTATAATGTAAATATTTTATTTGTTCTGAAAATGCTATGGGCTATTGGTCTACAAATGAAAACGAATTCAGTAAATCTGTTTTGCCAACAAAACAGCCAATGATGACAGAGAAAGAGAAAACTTCACAAAAGTGTTAAAATATGTAAAGAAATATGTAATTCAAGAGTTCAACACTCACCGATCCAGGTCCAGAGTAATCTGAAGAACTCAGTCGTACGGAACATTTTTTTTTGGGAATATTAACATTGTATCTGTAGGTCAGTGTCTCAAATCTGCTAATTCAATCTTTTCAAATTCAGTTTGCTCGAACACGAAATGTGAATGGTTCTGTCTCTATCTCCTTCCTGAAAAAAGGAACTCAAACAGATGGAAGATTCATGACTATTTTTTCCTGCTTGATAATCCGCCCCTGACTGAGCCTTCCCCTCATTAAAGAAACCTGACACTGATTGAACCTCCTGTCGACCATCGACAGAAAGCTCTTTGTTGTCGTCTCGCTGTTCTCTGTCCGTCTGTCTTTCTATATATAGTAAAAGAGTCTGCAGGAGTGTGTGCTCCAATGGATGTCTGCAGTAGTATGTGTATATCAAAAATATTTGGTTGTTTTCAGCGCGATTTAAAGTCATATCCTAGCCTCAGGTTTTAACAAGGCACTATCACCATTCTAAACAGGCAGCAGAAACAGAAAAGGCATCTTTGTGTGAGTACAACTCCGCTATGACAAGGTTTGATCGGGCAAGAAACACAAGCAGTCAGATGATCTGACAGTTTGTCCACTTTTTCTGAACCATTTTACTGTATTCAGGGGTAAAACACAAATGCTACCAAACATAACTGCAGAAGTCTGGAAAAATAGAAGAGAGTGATGTTAAAAACTGGGTCATCAGAGCACAACGATAACGTTTATTGCAGCTCATTTGAAATACAGCAGTGGGCAGTATTGCAAAATGTGGAGGAGTGGGAGTGTTTCCAAATGCCGCTTTATTTTCTGGCATTAATGCTGGGTAAATATATTGTGTCTATGGAAATAATATCTTGACAACATATCGACTAACTGCTGTTGTTTGATAGAGTATAGCAACACCTCTTTGCTTTTTGTCCACGCCTTGGTATGAGTTATAATGCAGTCAATACCGTTTTATATTAAAGTGCCCCACACATTTTTCTTTTCTTTTGTTGGCACACTGACTGAAGTGGCGTTGTGTGAGTGAATTAAAAAACGAGCAGAATATATGCCTGGTAGAGCTGGTGGCCCATTTACTGGATCTCCATTCCTCTGTAAAGGTTCAATTCTGACCTGTTTCTATAATAAAGGCACTGGTGGCCCAAAGGATAATCTTGAAAAACATATAAACATAGATAAACTCAATTTGTCTTCCTATTAATAGAACATTATATAGGAGTACTATTTATTTTCAAAAATACTACTGTAATACAGACAATATCAATGTTCCAATATTTTGATTGTAATATTCCCCCCCTGCCCAGGCATTAGCTCCATGTCCTTATGTGTGAAATCGTGTTATTTTGGTCTTCACGTCTCCCTTTAGAAATCAATAAACCAGGCTTGTAGAGAAGTGGCCTATCTCAGCGTCAGCTTCTCATTCTGTGCCTGTCAGTCTCACAGCGATGGATCTGTTGTTGACCAGATAAGTAGTTATAATGATACCCCTTTCGTCTCATTAGTATGCCTACAAAGTGACAGATGACACGCCCCCAATTATGCAAATGATAAAGTCCCGCCTCCCATTGTTCGAGATCCTTTGATGTGAGAGGGTACAATTATGTTAATGAGCTAAGTCCCGCCTCCCTTTGTTCGAGATCCTTTGATGTGAGGGGTGAGGTGTTATAACAGGTAGGTGTGAAAAGCCCCCCTGTGTAGTGCCTTTGTTGTCTAATCCTTTGATGTGTTGATTAAGGCAGTCTCTTTGAATTTATGTTGTCTGGCCCCTGTCCCCTCACACCCCTTTGTAGTCTAATCCTTTGATGTGAGTTGTTATAACAGGTAGGTGTGAAAAGCCCCCCTGTGTAGTGCCTTTGTTGTCTAATTATTTGATGTGTTGATTAAGGCAGTCTCTTTGAAGTTATGCTGTCTGGCCCCTGTCCCCTCAGAGTTGACTAATCTATTAAGCCTTTGATGTTTTGCCCTTTGATTTGAGGTGTTATAACAGGCAGGTGTGATTTCACACTGGTGTGTTATACGCCTTTGATGTTAATCTAGGTGTCTCTTTTAAGTTATGCGTGAGACCGTCTAGCCCCCGCCCCCTCACCGCCCAGGCCTCTCCCCCTTTATCCACCCCTTCCTTTGGCTATGGGGCCGGCAGATAGTGGGGGGTGGAATTAGGTGAAAATAGAAATCCATGCAGACTAATTAAAAAGACAGTAATTTCCACTTACCAAGTCACCTTTCAAAAAGGAAAAATGGCCAAGAGACGCCTCGATACGGGTTTAATCAGCCTGTGACAACTTACCGCCATCCGTCCGGAGCGCCAGTCAAGAAACGAATGCAGCATCTGTGCGGGGGTTATATGAGGTTGTATGGGTGTAATATTAGAATTTGCTGTATGCAAAAAAAAAAAAGGTTTCACTACAAAAGACTCTCACTTTTACAGAGGGCTCCGCCTCCCCCTCAACATAACAAGTCCCGCCTTCCTCACCAGATCATTTAAAAGTGAGAACCCCTCAAGGACATTCGTTGAACACTAACCATGGATCTGAGAAAAAACAAGTCTCTCCCCACGAGTTGCAGCCTGGAGCAAACGGCCTGGAGGACCCCCATCCTCTCCAACAATCTGGACACCCGAGCTCGACAGATATATGGCTGGCATTGATATTACTGGCTGGCTGGATATGTATCAACCTCCATCTACTCCATCCTAGTCTCCAGGGGAATCAACAGCTTATCCCGCAGCAGCAGGCGCTGATTCGCCATGCTTTCCTTGTGCTCCAGAGGGTGATGCTGCAGAACGTGTTAGGACATCTTCATTCCTGCATACGGTAAAAGCTGTCGTGGTTCATCTGTTGGATAGGGTCCTGCATCTGTACAGAAAGGAAAAATGTTACGGATGTCAAGTGGACCACCCCAGTCAAATGCAACATGAGTGTTTGTTTCCGACCGAAGAATACTATCTGGATCGTAACTATGATGAAGTGGTAAAGAGACTGTGGACCGTTCGTTTCATTCCAGCCATTCGGGACACTCTACACCAGGGCCACCTTCATGTGTCGGAGAGGAGAGTCTTTGGAGCTACCGAGGCGATTCTGCACAATCTCAGAAACACCAGACTCTTTGAGGCTAAAATCGAGAAGCTTTACGACCAGCTTATAGAGAACGACGAGACCCAACTGAAGAATATAAGAGCAGCTTGGGACTTTTGGCAGCAATAGGAAGAGTGTGACGTTTTTCTAGTCATCTAGTGCAGTGGTTCTCAACTGGTGGGTCACGACCCAAAAGTGGGTCGCGGACCCGTTTCGAGTGGGTCGCGGATGTGTGAGTGAAGAAAAAGAAATTGGAATTTTTTTTTTTTTTTGGGGGAAAAGTCAAACTTTTATTTTGAAGGCCCGATTTTCTAACGCTGTGCATGCAGTCGGCGTTGGACTGGAAGTACCGGAGACCATAAACGGTTTTGAAAACTTCTGTCACATAGTGATCATCTTCTCAATAAAATATCTTTGCTGATGTTTTTTCGAGTCTTCTGGCCAATCAGAATAACGATTGTTGCCGGAAGTCTCCACGGAGAATAACTTTGTGGTAGAACTCTTCTTTATACATCCATGGGTACAACTTCAGATAACAATGAACACATAATGAAATATGACCCCCGGTCTGATGACTGACAGGTCACAGAACAATGGGAGCTATCTACCCTTACCCACAATTTAAAGTAAGTCACACAGACTCTCTCCTCTTTGCTCTTCTCGCAGCAAGATGTCAGAACAAAGTGAAAAACAAACAATGGCATAACATATTATTAATATGTCGGGTAGTAGTAGATTTATTTATTTTCTTCTCAGTGTACCAGAATGCATAGTTTATGTTAGTATTTCTAAAAATCTCCTGCTGGGCTTGGGTTTTCAGCATGCGTGCCTTTTTATATAGTTCAGCTTTGATTCCATCATTAAACCTTTTTTAAAAGCATACTTTAGATCTGTGAAAGGATATAAGGGATATATGCACTGTACTTCACTTTTATTAATATTGTATGCTGAAAAGCGTATATATTACAGCACGATTTTTTGTTAAATAGATTTGAGTGCTTCAAAATGTTGGGTCACGATGTATTGACCAAGTAAAAAGTGGGTCCCGAGGCCTGACCAGTTGAGAACCACTGATCTAGTGTGTCCTGCCTAAAAATCATGTTTATTATTCTCTGCTTGGAGAAAATGTTTTTTTTTTTATACATGTGTGACATGTCAATAAAATGCGTTGTAAGAAAAACTGTTGTACTCATTACCTCATCGGGGCTGTAACAGGGAACATGTCTGAGAAACGTGTCATGCAAAGGGTGTACTACACTCCTTCTAATTCAGGGAGTTTAGGAGGTGTGGATAAACTCCATAGAGCTGTACAGAATGAAATGGGTAAACAAGTAAATGTAGAGAAAGTCAGAGAATATTTATCTGAGCAGGATGCATATACTTTGCATAAGCCGGCTAGGGTGCATTTTGTAAGAAACAGAGTTTTCGTACTCAGACCGCTACAACAATTTCAAGCAGATCTTTGCGATATGCAGTCGCTGTCCAAATATAATGATGGTTTTAATTATTTGTTAACAGTCGTAGATGTATTTTCGAAAAAAGCCTATGTTCAGGCATTAAAGGTGACCTATCATGCTATATTTAAATGATATAGTGTATGACCATACCTATATAAGGTATATTTATACATTTTATTTTTCAAAATACCAAACAGATCATTTTTTAGCCATGCCTCGTTTCGCTCATTTTCGCTCTATTGCAAACCTGTCTTTGAAAATTCTGAGCAGCAGCTGACCACGCCCCCCTGCAGAAGAGCCGGCGAGAGTCACGTTACCATGCTTGCTGTGATTACGAGTGTGGAATAAACATGTCCTCTCAGAGCAATGCATGTGTTCAAGCATATTATAGATTTGATCCAGAAACTGACCCTGAAGCAGCGGAGGTTTTGGTGGAGGTGCAAACATCTCGGTTGCAGCAGGACGTTTCTGAATGGTTAGTTGACAAGCTGTTGTCCCGATTTATTTTTACTCTGTTTGTTACGATGCTTGCTACTTATTGCGTTGATATTTTGGCTAATTAGCAAGAATGCAATGTGTACAGTTTAGTAACGCAAAAACAGTGATATATATTTATAAAGGGAGACGTTCATATTTTCAGCATATATACAATGGACTCATTGCGTTTAATAATAATTTACAGTCCTTTTCTTCCAACATCGTGCAACAACCGTTGTAAAGTTCAATAACTTAGGGTGATAAAAAGTATAACTCCAACAACACCTCAGTTGTCAGCATTATGTGTTTCATGTGTTTTTAAAAGCTCAGTTATTTACTTCTTTCTACAGGTGTACATGTGCAAATTGCGCCACGATGCCTTCTGCACCGGAGAATGTGTGCTGCATGGAGATACCACAGGTAACATTTTTGATAGCTTCACTAAGTTGTCTGTTTAGAGAATACATTTTTCACATGTCATTCAATATATGTTTATCACACTAGGTGTCAAGACGGATGCAGGAACTTGAGGACTCTGTAACCTGTGTGGTGGAACATCCTGGATTGGAGCCTGTGTGTCTGAATGTGTTCTCACTGCAGAACGCATTGAATATTTACAGAGCTGAACATGGTGTACTACAGTTGAGGCAAATAGAGCAGTGAGTGGTTTGTTTTGACTGAAATTGTAATACGAATGCTAATATTGTTCGTGGAAATAAATACTGGTGTATATGGCTTTATGCAATCTTTCATTCTGTCATTTTACTATTATATACTACACAGCAATGGCAAAACACACCCATGTGTACGACAAAAAAAGTCCACACACAACCTTATGCTTTTGAAATCAGAATATTCTTTACCCATCCAAACATGAATAATCACGACACATTCGATATCAACTCGGAACTTTATTGTCAAAATGAACGGTTCTTTGAACCCATAAAAAAAAACTAAATGTACTTCTATTTTGTATAAATGACACTAAATATTTTTTTTATGATTCCAGGCGTCACAGGTATCTAGCCTACAGAAGCTTTGTGAGCTGGTGCTGGGGCTTATATAGAAATTTATTGATTGGGATAAACCCCTTGAGATGCACCATATCGTTTTCGAGGGGGTCCCGACAATAGCAACAACTTACAGACATACATAAACAAAAAGACAAAATGCAAAACATGACACACAAGACAAACCACATACAGTCTGTTAAGTGAAATTCAAGCAATGCATAAAATCATTATAATTTGAGACAGTCAAACAAATCAGTTTCATCAATATCAGTTATAACAAGTACAGACCAGTTGAAAGTGAGATGATAATGCATGTTTAAACATACCCAATGATGACAGAGATCTAATAGCAGCAGGTAAAGTATTCCAGTCATTTGGGGCTTTGAACTTGAACGCTCTTCTGCCAATCAATTTTTTTGCAGAGGGGACAGAGAAATAAATCTGAACAGAATGTCTAACTTGATGATATGACGAGTAGGGTACAAAATACTGCTTTAAATAAGGGGGATAGTTAAGATAAATGGATTTAAATATCAGCTGGAGCCAATGCATGTGTCTTCTTACATTTAAAGAAGGCCATTTAAGTTGGTTATACATTGTGCAGTGATGTGTACGAAAAGGACAACCAAGAACAAATCTGCATAGTCTGTTGTAGGCTATGTTGAGTGGAGCAAGATCTGATTTATGTGCATTTTGGTAGACAACATCACAATAGTCCATAATCGGAAGAATAAGTTGAGAAGCAATTCTCTTTCGGACACTGAGCGTAAAACAATTGCGAGAGCGGTGTAAAACACCGATTCCGTAATTGACTTTTTGTATTACATGCTTTATATGTAATTTAAATGAAAGTTCCGAGTCTAGCCATACACCAAGATATTTAAAGCTATCAACTTTATGCAGAGAAGTGCCATCCTTACATGTTATTACTACATTAGGTTTGGATCTGAGCTTCTGCCTGGTACCAAAGACCATGGTATAAGATTTTGTTCTGTTAAGCAGTAGTTTATTATGTGATAGCCAATCCTGTAAGATATTAAAATCCAATTGTAGAGAGATCTGAATTTGTGAAAAATCTGATTTGGATGTATATATGACAGTGTCATCAGCATAAAGGTGAGTACAACAATTAATGAGACAAGAAGATAAATCATTTATGTAAATAGAGAACAGAAGTGGGCCCAGAGTTGATCCTTGGGGTACACCCTTTTGTTGGATCAACAGGTCAGACTGTTTTCCATTAACAACCACACATTGCTTTCTACTGTGAAGGTACGAGTTAAACCATAACACTGTATTATTAGAAAGGCCAATGCCGTGAAGTTTATCCAAGAGCAGATATCGATCAACGAAATCAAAGGCTTTTGTCAAGTCAATAAAAATGGCACCTGTGAGTTCACCATCATCTGCAGCAGAGTACAAGTCATTCGTAAATTTAAGTAGGGCAGTTGTTGTGGAGTGATTAGGCCTGAAACCAGATTGAACCGGAGATAAAATATTAAAAGTATTGAGATAATGTGACAGTTGATTATAAATTATTTTCTCAAAAACTTTGGAAATAGAACAGATTATAGAGATTGGTCTATAATTATTTGTATCAAGTAAATCACCACCTTTATGCAGTGGAATGATGCGTGCACATTTCCAAATAGTCGGCAACTCACAGGTGGACAAAGACAGGTTGAACAAATCAGCAAGTGGGTACATGAGAATATGGGACGCCAGTTTTATGAACCTGTTTTCTATACCATCGAGTCCTGCACTGCCATCCACTTTTAATTCAGTGATAGCATTATGAACGTTGTGTGGTAGAATCTTCTTAAAAGAAAAAGAACTGTTGCAATATGAGTTACTATTAGAAATACCAGTCGTCAAATAGGAGTCAGATAGTAGTGTGGAACATATATTAGCGAAATGCTGATTAAATATTTGGGCAATGGATAATGGGTCATGAATTATTGTATCAGCAGTTCTTATTTTATTAATAGAATGTTTACCTGATTTATTTAAAATAGATTTAATTTTAGTCCAAAATTGCTTGGGATTCTTAAAGTCCGATGTGAGAGATTCTTTATAGTAGTTGGATTTAGCATTTCGGGTTTTGGTTTTACTCAGATTTCGGAGATGCCTGTATACTTCCCAATCGGCTATAGTTCTTGAATGACGATATATCGACCATGCTTTATCCCTTTCCCTAAAGAGACTGATGAGTTCAGAATTGATCCAAGGGAGATGATGACCTTTGACCTTAACCGTTCTCACAGGTGCATGTTTGTTCATGACATCAGTGAACTCTTTATGCAGAAAATCCCAAGCATCTTGTACAAAAGGTATTAGTTGAAATCTGTCCCAATTAAGGGCAACAACATCATTAATAAATAAATCAACATTCAATTTTTTATATTGTCTGATTTTGACTAGTTTTGGATGTAGTTTAATTAATTTGATTTTCCATACACAATAAACAATTGAATGATCGCTGAAGCAATCCGACATGACACCAGCTTTTAAGATTCTGTCAGGGTGTGACACCAGTATCCAGTCAAGCAGAGATTGGGTTCTAAGAGTGATACGAGTTGGCTCATTAATTAGTTGTTTAACATTTAGACTACTGAAAAGTTTTTTCTCTCTATCAGATGATTTATCCAACCAATTTTTGTTGAAATCACCAAGCAAGATTATTTAATTTCCGCAGGAAATGGAGTTGATAGTGTCAATTATCTGGTTAAAAGACTCTGCAGGTGAAGAAGGTGGCCTATAAATGCTACCAATAGTTAAGCATTTATTTTCATGAAAAATAATTTTAAGAAAAATGCATTCAAAATGTAGAGGCTCTATAGAAGTAGCAATTAGCTCAGTCACAAGGTCAGAGGAGACATAAATAGCCACACCTCCACCCCTGCTGCATCTATCGGATCTGTAAAGCAAATAATTTGTGATTTGTAGTTCACTATCGGAAATGTTACTATTAAGCCAAGTTTCAGAGAGTGTGATGATTTTAGGTTTATGTAGAACAACCCATATCCGAAGTAAATCAATTTTGGGCAATAGGCTCCTGATATTCAAATGAATGATTGTTATACCCTTTAATTCATCCAGTCTGGAAATAATAGCAAATAATGTTCCTGTCACTTGTTACGCATACATGCGATTCATGATTGTAAAGATTGCTAGATTCAACCATTAATGTAAAACAGACATTCAAACACAAAAAGAAAAATACAGAAAAACACAAAACAACCTTTAAGAAGGCCCAGCAGCCCTGGACACCAAATCCCAGAGCATTACCATGAATAAACTTAAACATAATAAATAATTACACAGAGCTCAGTCTGCATTACGAAGAGGTTAAAGAAGTCATAGCTCAAAGAAATTCATCCGAACGAACACAAACATTATTTAACAATAACAGCCACTCGGGGCAGTATTGCAATAGTAGTGGGCTCTAACGTGCCAAAGAAGAAGTAGTGACGTCAACGTCACTGTAAAATGTAAACAAACCACACAACTGAAAGAGCCAGGCGGGTGACCACCTGTTATATTAAGTTATAATTAACACAAAAGAGAGTGTCAACAACATCTCAGCAGTCATGACACATCACGTTCCTTGGACGCAGGATCAGAGTGGTGATTCCGGCCTGCGTTGTCCTCAGGATTCGCAGGGAGTTTCCTGATCCGCGAAATGTCTATGTTGGGTTCAGACAGCAGCCAAATTGAACCTTGTAGCATACCCGGCGATGACCTCCTCCCTGTCAGGTCGCTCATATTGGGAACACAGGTCCTCTGGGATGGGTATCTTCAGAAGCTCCTGTGTGAATGGTGCCGGGTCCACAAAGACTTGGTCGAAGATGAGGTCCATCAAGTTGGCCACGTAGCCTGTGCAATGTTAACAAAAGCACAAAAAAAAAATGTGGTTTAGATTAGAATATGCATGTAAAAAACTGAAAGTTCTTTCTAATTTTTTTATTTTATATATTTGTAAATAGTTGTATAATAAATATTTTAAACACTTACGGAATGTGGGGTCAGTCTTTACTGGTTTTGCTCTGCATTCTCCCTTCCTGGCCTTTGGGAACTGCAGTTTATACAGAGGGTTTCCAGTGGATGTAGTGGCCTGTGCACGCTCAGCATTTTCATTGTAGTGCAGGGCTGCCAGGTACAGTCTTTAATTTCCGCCATGAGAAAAAAAAAATGTAAATAATAGCAAAGGATGTACAAATTGTCACTAATTAGTAAGTAACTATTGTTTATTTTACCTGCACAACATTCCAAGAAATGGAAACACAACATTCTTTGGAGCAAAGCGCAGGATGACGGCATGGAATGACTCCAAAGATGAAGTCTGGTGGTGGGGGCTGAGTTTGGCCACAGCTTTCAAAATCCTCTTGGTTGAGAGAATTGTCTCCAGCTTGTGAAAGGCCGGCGTTCCTAAGAATTTGAAAATAAAAGTCATATTTGAATTGTCATCCTTTATAGATTGTGTCTGACAACATCCTGTATTCAATAGTTGTCCCTTACAAATATTTATAGAGGAGTAATGTAATATGGTTTATGAACAACATACCTGCAGCCATCCATTGGTATTGCGCAATGCGCAGTGGATGAAGGCACTTAGGGAACAGGGGGTCATCATGAGAGTGGATATCCTGCACGTGGTTCAGGATGGAAGTCCATTTGGCCACTCTCTCAGGCCCGGTGGTGGAGGTTGCTGCAGTCCAGTATATGTGGTTTCTTATACTCTTCACCCACCCTCGAAGTTTTTCGCAGTCCTTCTTTTTTGCAGCCTTCTCCAGTTGCTTAGAAATCCCTAATAAATACATTTAACATGTAGTTAATATACATACAAGTTTACTCAAAATATTAGTATACTGATGTGATTGGAGGAAGCCGGGTTTGTGTCTAAATAAAATAATGATTGTATTTACAATTGATTTATTTACATAGAAATTAATATAAAGAAAAATACCTTTTTCTATGTGCCAAACATCAAAGAATTGGGTGATGCTGCTTTCCCTTAGGAATTTCTGAATTTGCAGATGTCTGTCCGTGACAATACAGTCCAGAGTCACACCACGTTCCTTTAACAACTCCAGACTTCTTTTCAGGCCCTCTAACTCCATGTGGTAGCTTCCACCAACCTCATTGCTCTGTTAAGACACATACAAATAACTATTGATACACACATTTTAAATATAACGTGCAAACAGTGTTAAAGAAAAAAACATTGATATTTCATTTCACCCCACTTACCTGAACCAACTGGAGGTCAACGACATTGTTGTTCTTCAGGTCCATCATAGTGTAGCTTCCGAACTTTGCAGAGTGGCCTGTGAAAATATGTTTTACAGTAATTACTTTTCTCTGCGGATGGTGAATTAGTATTTTTGCTTGTAGTGTTTAGCATATGTTTTTCAGGAACCATGAATTTAACAATTCACACATAGTGAAACCCCTTTCTGAAATGTAAAATTTGAATTATATAAAAAATACATACCTGGAGAGTCAGCCCTCATATCACCACCAACTATCACTTTCTCCTCTGCATGGAGCTTCTGTAGCATGCCTTCCTGTGATTTTTGCCAGTAAGAAACAATCGCTGGCTCAATGAACATCCTGGCATGCCTTCGGAAGGTGTTGTATTTGCACAGCTGCATATTCATTGCTTTGAAGACCTTCATAGCGATCCGGTCGCGGCAAGATCTATTGAAGCAGCAACCCCTGTAAGGTATATTCTTGGTTAATTCAACTGCTCTGTGTCATTTAGTCTACTCTTTTAATTGTTCTGCAGTCATTTTAGCTGGTAGAGATCTGTACATCTCAGATCTGCTCAGAGGAAAGCTGTAATTCTGCTCTCATCTCTGAAGCCCAGTCGAAACCGCGTGAGAATATACACGCCCTGTCTAGCTGATTGCGTGAAGTACACACACGCTGTGAATTAATTATTTGCCAGCTGAAAAGCATTTAAATACGCATTTAAAAACCGAAGAAACTCAGTCTTCATAGCGATCCGGTCGCGGCAAGATCTATTGAAGCAGCAACCCCTGTAAGGTATATTCTTGGTTAATTCAACTGCTCTGTGTCATTTAGTCTACTCTTTTAATTGTTCTGCAGTCATTTTAGCTGGTAGAGATCTGTACATCTCAGATCTGCTCAGAGGAAAGCTGTAATTCTGCTCTCATCTCTGAAGCCCAGTCGAAAACCGCGTGAGAATATACACGCCCTGTCTAGCTGATTGCGTGAAGTACACACACGCTGTGAATTAATTATTTGCCAGCTGAAAAGCATTTAAATACGCATTTAAAAACCGAAGAAACTCAGTCTTCATAGCGATCCGGTCGCGGCAAGATCTATTGAAGCAGCAACCACTGTAAGGTATATTCTTGGTTAATTCAACTGCTCTGTGTCATTTAGTCTACTCTTTTAATTGTTCTGCAGTCATTTTAGCTGGTAGAGATCTGTACATCTCAGATCTGCTCAGAGGAAAGCTGTAATTCTGCTCTCATCTCTGAAGCCCAGTCGAAACCGCGTGAGAATATACACGCCCTGTCTAGCTGTCGCCCATCAGCTGTAGAGAGTTAACTAATTAGAGGGGCGTGGCCCCACTGCTGTGAGAACTCATCAATCAGGCTCCTTTTTAGTTAGCTATTTCCTGGAGCGTCAGCTTCAGCGTCAGACAGACGAAGACTGACAAAGACATTGGAGTCCTGCGGGAGTAAGACTGACAAAGACATAGGAGTCCTACAGGAGTCACGAGGGAGGCAAAGAGGAGGCAAATCCTACTTTGATTGAGCTAAGTATCGCTGGTATTTTATTTCATTTTGGTTAGCCCCTCATGCTATAATCATGTGTATTTTCTCCATTCCCGTTCATGTGTCCTCTCGCCACTATCACTGGCCCCGTGTATCTCGTAATCGAAATATTCGGCCTGCTCTCGTCTATCCCACATGCTCCTCTGACATCCAACAGTTAGTTTCAGGTGGCCTGTGGAACTGCCAGTCAGCTGTTCCTAAGGCTGACTTCATCTCTGGCTACGCTTCCCTGCAGTCTCTGGATTTCCTTGCTCTCACGGAGACCTGGATTACTCCATCCAACACATCCACCCCAGCAGCTCTCTCCACAGCATATTCCTTCTCCCATACGCCCAGACCCACTGGCAGAGGAGGTGGCACTGGTCTCTTGCTCTCTCCCAAATGGAGCTTTTCCCTCTTCAAGCTACCTAATTTCATTCCTTCCACCTTTGAATTCCATGCCGTCACAGTAACCCATCCTATACAATTAACCATTGTTGTTCTCTACCGTCCACCAGGCGCCTTGGGGGACTTCTTGGAGGAATTAGATCATCTCCTCTCACACATCCCTGAAACTGGCCCTCCGGCTGTACTTCTCGGAGACTTCAACCTCCAGACGGGGAAGATAGACGAACTAATATCTCTGTTAACCGCCTTCGCTTTCTCATTGTCTCCATCCCCACCAACTCATAAAGCTGGCAATGTCCTTGATCTCATATTCTCAAGGAATTGCACTACTTCTAACCTCTCTGTTAACCCGCTCCACACATCCGATCACTTCTTCCTTTCATTCTCTCTACCCCTTTCCAAACATAACAAAATAATCTCTTCTCAGCCTGCACCTGTCCGCCGTAACCTTCGTTCCCTCTCCCCCTCTACCTTTGCCTCATCGGTGCTCTCAGTCCTCCCTTCCTCTGATTCGTTTCAACTCCTGCCTCCAAACTCTGCTGCAGAAACTCTCCTCTCTACTCTCTCATCTTCTCTGGACTCTCTCTCTCCTCTCACATCTCGGCAGGCTCGTCAGTCCCCCCCTGCTCCCTGGCTAAATGACGCACTGCGTGCTAATAGAACCGTCCTTCGGGCAGCAGAGCGGAAATGGTGGAAATCCAGACACCGTGACGACCTCCTAACCTATCAGGCTCTCCTCTCCTCTTTCTCTGCCTCGATCTCTCAGGCAAAGAGCACTTTCTTTCAAGATAAGATCCAATCTTCCTATTCCAATCCCAAAAAACTATTTTCCATCTTCTCCACCCTCTTGGACCCTCCCAAAACCCCTCCCCCCTCCTCACTTCTGTCAAGCGACTTTGTTAACCACTTCGAAAAAAAGGTTGATGATATTCGCTCTTCTTTTTCTGACTCACCTTTACTGACCGCTGGGTCACCAGACCCTCCTTTCAACCACTCACTAACCTCCTTTTCCCCTCTCTCTCCAAGTGAGGTTCTTACCCTCATTACCTCTGCCCGCCCTACCACCTGTCCTCTGGACCCCATCCCTTCAAACCTCCTTCAGACTATCGCTCCTGATATTCTACCGTTTCTCACCCATTTCATCAACACCTCTCTAACTTCTGGTCACTTTTCAATCAGTCTCAAGGAGGCAAGAGTAAACCCTCTCCTAAAATAACCCACTCTCAACCCGTCCGATGTTATAAACTACAGGCCTGTGTCTCTCCTCCCGTTCCTGTCTAAAACACTTGAACGAGCTGTCTTTAAACAACTCTCCTGTTATCTCCACCAGAACAACCTTCTGGATCCGCACCAGTCTGGTTTCAAGGCAGGTCACTCCACAGAAACGGCCCTCCTTGCTGTCACTGAGGAACTGCACACTGCTAAAGCTGCATCCCTCTCCTCTGTCATCATCATGTTGGACCTGTCAGCTGCATTCGACACGGTGAACCATCAGATCCTCCTTCGCACTCTCCAAGAACTTGGAGTTTCAGGCTCTGCACTCTCCCTCCTCGCCTCATACCTCAAAGACCGTACCTACAGGGTAACTTGGAGAGGGTCTGAGTCTGACCCTTGTCAATTAACTACAGGGGTCCCTCAGGGCTCTGTTCTTGGTCCCCTCCTTTTCTCTCTGTACACAAACTCGCTCGGATCGGTCATTAGCCCGCATGGTTTTTCTTACCACTGCTATGCTGACGACACCCAATTAATTCTGTCCTTTCCCCGCTCAGAGACCCAGGTCGTCGCACGCATCTCTGCTTGTCTAGCTGACATCTCTCAGTGGATGTCTGCTCATCACCTCAAGCTCAACCTTGACAAGACTGAACTGCTTTTCCTTCCGGGAAAAGATTGTCCCACTCTTGACCTGATGATCAACATCGGCACCTCTGTTGTTTCCCCGACTCAGACTGCAAGGAATCTGGGTGTGACCCTAGATAACAACCTCTCCTTCACTGCAAACATCGCTGCTACAACTCGTTGCTGCAGATATACGCTGTACAACATCAGGAAGATTCGTCCCCAGCTGACCCAGAAAGCCACCCAGGTTCTGGTCCAGGCTCTCGTCACCTCACGCTTAGACTATTGCAACTCCCTCCTGGCTGGTCTACCTGCATGTGCCATCCGACCTCTGCAGCTCATCCAGAATGCAGCGGCTCGTCTGGTCTTCAACCTTCCAAAATGTTCCCACACCACTCCGCTCCTTCGCTCCCTTCACTGGCTCCCGGTAACTGCTAGAATCCACTTCAAGACACTAGTACTTGCATACCATGCTGCGAATGGATCTGGCCCTTCCTACATCCAGGACATGGTTAAACTGTACACCCCAGCGCGTGCACTCCGCTCGGCATCAGCCAAACGACTCGCTGCACCCTCGCTGCGAGGTGGACCCAAGTTCCCATCAGCAAAAACACGTGGGTTTGCTATCCTGGCTCCAAGATGGTGGAATGAGCTCCCCATTGACATCAGGACGGCAGAAAGCCTGCACATCTTCCGGCGCAGACTGAAAACTCATCTCTTTCGACTCCACTTCGAGCGATAGAATTACTAACAAAGCACTTATATACTAACATAGGACTGGCTTATCTATAGCCAGCTGACAAAGCACTTATATACTAACATAGGACTGGCCTATCTATAGCCAGCTGAGTAGCACTTGAAATGTGTGGCTCTATGATACCTGCTGTACTTATATGATTCTGTTTTTCTTCTGGGCTGTGTCTTCCTGGTCGTATGTACTTATTGTAAGTCGCTTTGGACAAAAGCGTCAGCTAAATGCAATGTAATGTAATGTAATAAAAGACCTAATGGTTGAAAGAAAACAGCAAGAATACATTTTAATCTCAAAGATCAGCTGTAGATTTGTTGACGAGTCGTTGAGGAGAACCTGGAAAGTGCAAATGAGCTGCCCTTGTTTTTAAACAGCTGAACATGTCATTAGGGGTGCTTACTCTACAGTGCCCCTTTCACATCTCTTCTCTTTCTCCACCCTCCCAAAAGAGCTTTACATATTAGCATGGGTCGTTACATAACAGTGCCCTATTCCCACTCTTGTTACCTTGTCCTATCTTATTCAACAACAACATTTGCATTTTCAAACATTGGCAAAACAATCTTCTGCAGTTAATTTACCTTTGAAAGTTTGTAGAAAGATGCTCCGTTGACATATGTTGCAACTGATAGCTGCAGGTTTCCAACTGGAGTACTCCCAAGAACAGGCTGGCTATTCCAGTTTCTTGTAAACTGACAATGGGGGCACAGCTGCTGCACTGATATGAATGTACCGATCCTTCTGGTTTGTACATCACACACACGCTTGCACACAGGACATGATTCAAAAAGCTCCATGAGGCAGGTCTCATACACGATGTATGTGTTGATCGTCTGGGGGGGGTTTTGTTCTTGACCACTAAAACAAAAAAATAGAAGTTACGATCCATCACACAGATTGTTGCTTTAGAGATCTTTTGTGTTTCCCTATTATCAATGTTTGAATTATATACAGCAAAAAATACAATACATAGACAAACTCACACATAGTGATATTTCAGTAACTTACGACATGGCTGTTGTTTCTGTAGCATTTGTTATGTATTCTGCTGGATCATAAGTTGCATCCTGGCCTTCGGAAATCACCAAAGAAGAGCTTCCCTCAAATGGATCTTCGTATTCCTCTTCAAGGTCTACACGGGCCCTCTTTGGTGGTCTCTTTATGGGGGTGGATGTTGAAAAGGGCACTGGCACTTCCAACGGAAGTGTTTCCACACCAACGCTTCTGCAGGGAATTTTAGCCTGGACAGCTGTAACATAATTGTATTTGACATTAAAAACAAAAGAAAAGATAAAACAAAAATATTTTTACAACAATTAGTAGCACACAAATTAAAGGCTACGACATCAGAATGTCAAGATGTATCCAAAGAACATTTGAAAAACGTGATTCTAACCTGTACTTCGATGTGAACCAAGAGTCCTCGAGGATAGCTGTGTACGAACAGTCCGGTACTTGGGTGGGTCAGTCTGACATGCAGAATCTATCATCACAGGTAATCTGCTGGTAGCATGTGAGGTGCTGGCCTGTAAAGAAGAAAACATAGTTAGAACAAAATCATCTCAACTTAGTATTCAGGATGAGAAAATACTATTTGGATAAATATAGTCTGAAATCCCAAAAGATGGGGCTTAAAACTATCTATTTAGCAAAGGTCTTTGCTTAGCCTTTTCCAATCTGAGTTAGTTTTGAACCGTAACGTGCATGCTGTGTTTCTGACTCAATACAGATGATGTGTTGGAGGGGCTGAGCTCAGTAGACTGACTGTAATGAGTGCTAGCTGCTAATTAGCCTGTTGCTAGAGGTTAGGCCTCGTCAACAACAACATACCAGGGCTTTCACTCCGTTTTACTCGTGGTGTGTGTGTCCCCTCGCATACACACAGTGTTGTAACACACCTCCATTTATATTCATGTGCGCAAACAAGTAAACACACAAAAGCTTTTACATATAACGCTACAAAAAACGGCATGTCTCATTAGCTTAGCGTAGCTTAGCTTACAGGTCGATGATATCTGATCGTTCTTACAGACTACAATCACAAAAGCTTTTACATAACGCTGGAACAAACGGCACTTACCTCCAGAAGATTACGTTTGTTATTATAACTTACTCAATATGATTTTAGAGGATACAAAATACTAATAAATAGGAGAATAAATACTTGTGTTATCAGCTAGGGTGTGGCTTTACAGCCTTCACACAGATCGCCATTACGGCAGTCTGAACATGTTCGCAATGCCTGATAATTAAAATAAAAGACAAAGCAAAGACTGCGGAGCGTACAAAATAAAATGTTACAAGAACATATAAACACCTAACCGATTACTAGTTGGGGTTGAGGCGACATTGATACGGCGAAGCTACATGCTACATGCTACATACTACAAGCTAGGTATAGCTTTATCAGGAAAAACACCGCTAAATAAAAACTTACAGCTTCAGAATTGGATGTGTCCTCACTGGCCTGGTCCCGGATGGTTGGTATTGATCCCGGGTGTAGCATTAGTTTGGAGGCATATCCGTGTTGGACTTGAGAGAAGTTCATAAACATGTCCGTCGTAAAATGTTTGGAACACACAAACAGAAATCTGCCGGGGTCTTCTGGCACATGTCCCTTGAAAATGAAGTCTAACCACAGATTCTTTTCTTCTTCCACTGATGGCATTGCATGCAGTCCCCTGTCCCGAGTCTTGCAGCCAACAACAGCACAACGTTTAACTGGCTTAGACATCCTGGCAAGAGCAGGCAAAAACATAGATGTGACTGGGGTTGATTTAGCCTGCCGATAGCTTATATGCGAATGAGAGGTTTGGCAATGCACGTGGCCGTGGCTCATTCCCCTGATAGGTGGAGAGTTGACCAATAAGCGGAGTACGTCTTTGTGACGTAGAAAAGTGTCGGAATGTGGATCCATTTTTTTCAGATCCGTTGCAGCCCCTTTTTTAGAGATTTGGCGAAGGAGGAAAATAGAGAGGGTTGTGTTTTCTGACACTTGGTGAGTTCCCTGGAACACCGGGGACACATAATCATGTATACAAGACGTACAAAGGTGCATTTTGCATGATAGGTGCCCTTTAAAGAAGAAGACGGGTATAGAGGTTACCAAAGCCTTTGATACAATTTTATCCCACAGTCAGATTCCTAAAAAGATACAAACAGACGCAGGGAAAGAATTCTTTAACAAAGTTTTTCAAACCTTATTGAAGAAACGAGGTATTGCACATTATGCAACAGCCAGTGATATGAAGACATGTGTGGTAGAGAGATTTAACCGTACGCTGAAAACTAAAATGTGGCGGTATATTACAGCTAAAAATACTCATAGATATATAGATGTCTTACCTGAACTAATTGAAAGTTACAATAATAGTTATCATCGAAGTATTAAAATGACACCAATGCAGGTGACCAAGGAAAATGCGGCTCAAGTGTTTCGGAACCTGAATACCCCCTCTAGCCTTCCTAAAAACGCTGATGCCAAAATTAACTTTAAGGAGGGGGAGCTTGTAAGGATATCCAAATTGAGAGGGGGGTATTGGATAAAAAATATGAGCAGAGTTATACGGACTAATTATTTACGTTGTCTGAAGGCCTACCTCGGCAGCCACCTGTTTACAAACTCAAAGATTATGATGGAGAAGAGATCAAGGGGACTTTTATGAGAAAGAATTACAAAAAGTGAAGATATCCAGTGACAAGGCTTTTCAAGTCGAGAAAATTCTGAAAAGGCGTGTGGTGAGAGGGAAAAAACAAATGTTTGTATCTTGGAATAACTGGCCCGATAAATTCAACAGCTGGGTTGATGCTGGCGAAAAAAAAACAGACCAGTGGCTAAAATTTGATGATAAATCAGCAGCCTACCCAGCAGATATAAATGCAGGCGTAACTCATCTATACTGCTATAGTAACGTGGTCAGTCACCAGCGGGGAGGTGACGCTTTTGCTCCTCTCCCGAGAACCGTAGATATAAAAGGAACATTCGGCGACACCATCACCCAATATTTTAGTCCTGCATATTACTTGCCGGTAACAAAAACGCACATTGAGAATATACAGATAGAGATAAAAAACGATCAGAACGAACCAATAAAGTTTACCTACGGTAAGAGTGTAGTGAAACTTCATTTCCGACCTTCAAAAGCCGGACAATCTTTTGCAAAACGATGATTCATCACGACCCCCAACGTTTTGTGAGTTACTATGAAAATCAAGCGGGAGGCTCATTACCGGGTTTTTATGGTGCCCCGGTCATGCACGGCCAAGGCATTGGCTCTATATTTTCGAGATTATTTCGTTTTGTCGCACCTCTGGTGAGAAATGGGTTCGCCATAGCTAAACCTCATCTGAAATCGGCGGCCAAAAATATTGCATCAGATGTTATCAGTAAGGCGGCCGCCAATCAGATCAGGGGTCCCAGGAAGGAGCCGGTGGTCTGATGGTTTTGGCAAGAAGGGCCAGGAAGAGACCTCCAGGCAAACGGGTTCTGGCAGGTGTTAAAAAAGGAAAGCACTCAGCCAAAAGAAAATCATTAGGGAAAAAACACCCTCGGAGAAGGAACGTATTGGGGAGAGATATATTTTAGAGTGTTAAATATGGCACTTTTACATCACAAATCTGCTGAATGCAGCATGGCAGAGCTGGATTTATTTGTCTGCTCCCATGACACTTTCTATCGATGAAAAACACTACACAGAGGTCCTTCCGTTGTCTGCCATTACAGTGGACGGACCCATTGAATTTTTCATTCCCGGGAACGGGGATAAATACCTAGATATGAATGACACCTTGATGCATCTCAGGATCAAAATAACCAACGCCGATGGGACTAATCTGGCAGCTGATGCCCCCGTGGCCCTCGTTAATTATCCTCTGAATACAATTTTTAGTCAATGCGACGTTATTCTAGGGGACAGGCTGATTTCTCAGTCCAGCTCGACTCATCCTTACAGAGCGATGATTGAAACGCTATTGAATTACTCTGATTCTACTTTAAAAACTCAGTTCACTGCCGGCTTATTTTCTAAAGACACTGCGGGGTCTATGGACTCTGTAGTGATCGCCAATGGGCCAAACAAGGGTCTAGTAAAGAGAGCTATATTCACAGCAGAATCTCGAGAGCTTCATCTGATGGGGGCCCTACACACAGATATATTTTTCAGCGAGAGGCTTCTCCTGAACTCTGTAGATTTGAGAATCAAACTCAGAAGATCTAACGATGCCTTTACTCTCATGTGTGCAAATGACTCTACATACAGATGTAGCGCTTCATTTCAGACGCCTACCCGTGCGTGTCCGTGATCGGCACGGGGTGGGCCCCTGCTGAAAAGGAAAACCCCCCGCAGGACTTGAAACGCCCCCTTGATAAATACATTTAATTATAATGAAACCAGCTGCAATGGATCATGGATCCACCAGGGGGAGCCGTGATTAAAAAACTGCCACACTGGAACTCATGTCAAATAAACAGCTGATCTACAGGTATCTGATATAGCGGATATTTGTTAAGATCTATATGTCACGGATAGGATCATATTCTGTGCTAGATAAGAGACATGTAATCATTTACTAAACATCACCATGTTTTTATTTAACAAAATAATGTTTAATTCACGTTGGCGTAAGTACAAAACCATAGCTATGTTTTTAGATCAGGAAATGCAGCCCTGCTCAAACAAACGATTTTCAATCATCATCCACACGATCATTAATGTATCATATGTTCGCGAGTTGAAATGAATGCACTAAATTTAATCCACGTGAGTTTACAACAACAAAAATAATCGCTTTGTTTTTATATCACATCCGACCGGAGGAAAATGAAACACGGCTCTCACTACCGATCATCCTAATCCCACGGGCAAACAATAATATGTACAGTGTTAATAGTTTACTGTATTATTAGTGTCTAATATTACTGGGGATTTCGGAATGGTAGGCTACTGGATTTTGATTTATTGTATCGGCTTCATATCGCAATATATTCCCGAAGTCTGAAATGCAAAAATGTCCCACATTAGGGCAATTCACCCTACATTTAATCATTCAAACAAAATCATATTTCGTTTCTTTTTAACGAAATAAATGTGGTTTAATCCACACAATTTACTGTGTTAATTGTTTACTGTAGTATTGTGCACATTACTTTTCGCTGCTTGTTGCACCCCTGGTTAGAAGCTAAACTGCATTTCGTTGTATCAGTACCTGCAATATGTGCAATAACAATAAAGTTGAATCTAATCTTGAGCAGGAACAAATGTATTTAGGCTACTTAGTACATATCTGACATTAACGATTAAACACATTTGTGCATTCTTTAAACCGAGTCAAGCCGACTCCGGAGGTGGCGGCACATTAAAGTGTGCACCTGATTGTTTAACTTGAAGGTGCCTGATGACATTTAATCATTCAAACAAAATCATATTTAGTTTATTTTAAACAAAATAAATGTGGTTTAATCCACCAATTGTTCTGTGTTAATTGTTTACTGTAGTATTGTTTAACTTGAAGGTGCCTGATGTGAACATTTCCAGAAGAACTATAGCTTGAATGGCCTTTGTATACAGTAGGCCTACAGTATAGCCCAACCATTTACACCTTCCTTTTTTCCCGTCCAAAGTTTGAATTGGATAAAGGTAATGGTTATCGATGGTGCTTTTATAGCCTATTGTATAATAACTATAATAACCACCCATTTACACTGCTCTTCCCGTCAAGAATATGAATAGAACTTAGTTAGATCAATTTACATTTCTGCAAATTAATTTTTAATCACACACGTCTCTCCGTCCCGAAAATAATAAATAAAATAAAAAGAGGAAACAATTTTCAAGTTCAGTTTTCATCGTTTTATTTAAAATAACTGCCATAACAGACACCATACTGTAGGCCTATCTGCTGCGGAAACCAGGACGAGCTATTTCGGGATCTGTTTTTCGGGGGCTCCTCAGTCTCTCATTTACCCGGCTCCTGATCTTATGCCACTGGTCAATGTTCAGATTTGGGAACCAATTGGAAACATAGGACTCAATCTTTTTCAACCTCTTGACGGAAAAAAAAGGAAGGTGTAAATGGTTGAATGATGAATAAACAGTGAGGAGGGGTACAGTATGAATACACTAGATATACACAGCAGCCCAGCCTGTGAGCAGTATGAACACCAATGAGCGCTCAGCTCGAGATACCAGCGAGTCGAGAGAGAGAATGATATCTGCATTTTCTCTTTTGGTTTGATTAGGACACATCCTGGGGATTGTGTTTACAAACATTGACCAGACCGTTCACCAGCCCCCACCCCACATGTTGCCTATGCTGTCCTGTGTTGCGAACTCTTTGTTTAAAACAAATTGGCCATCGGAATGTGTGGAGGAATTCTCCCAAGGGTCACATTCCACAGCTCTCCCCGCCCCCCCACTCCTGTGATCTCCCAACCCCCAGTCTGTAGGTTTGTGTTGTCACTCACGAGAGTTGGGTGTAACGCGTTACAAAGTAACGAAGTAACGCGTGTCAGGGCAATGTTTGTAACTGTAGTGTGATTACTGAATTGTAAAAGTAACGCGTTACTGTAATAATATTACTTTTGTCGGTAACGGAGTAGTGTTACTTTTACGCGTTACTTTTATAATTCAGTAATCACACTACAGTTACAAACATTGCCCCGACACGCGTTACTTCGTTACTTTTATAAAATAATCACACTCACTGACAGACAAGACGTGTTTCCGCCGCAGGCTTATGGTTTATATACATGGAGGCCTATGTAATCAATTTGCGAGTCCACATCTCCACGTGCAGTGCTGCATAAACATGGCTGAGTCTTTTCATCTGTAAACTCCCTCAACAGGCCGCTTGCTCTCTTTTGTTGATCGCCCTCTCACGGGTGAACAGTTCAATGTCCCGCCTCATTGTAGGAATTCTGCCATGTCTCTACCACTTTAGTTTGACCATCTCTGTTACTAAGTTATGGAATACTAAATAAATAAGTAATTAGATACCTTACCGTTGCTGCGCTCATAAAGAATGATAAGAATAATGTGTCTTGAACTGGTTTAATTAATTAGTGTCTTGACGTTTCACAGACTGTTAGCTTGTTGTGGTAGGCTGGTAGCCTATTTTAGAGCATATAAAAAGAAAGATTTGCGTTATGTCTTCCTTAATGCAATAGTAATTGAGGGTGCAAGTGGAGTCTCACAAAGGCAAAACTGTGGCGCGCTTACACTGTAGGTGCGCCGCAGTCTGCGTGATCTGCCTGTAGGGAGGGGCGGGCCGGCCCTGCGAGTAAAGTTACGAGTAAAGTAACGAGTAAAGTAACTAGTTACTTTATGTAGAGAGTCACGAAGTAGTGTAATATATTACTTTTTTTTAGTAACGACCCCATCTCTGTCACTCACACATTCATGCATTTTAATATGTTGTGCATATTTCTATGCCGTAATTCATACTGGTCCTCTCACGCACATACATTCTCCTTACAGTATACATACATAGGCTATATGAGTCCGTGTATCTACGGACCATTTGTTTTTCTTTATTAAAAAAGTAAATGGAAGAGAGTCTGAGAGGCGTTTTTGCTCTTTTGCTTTTTACCTTACTAAATGGTCTAATGGTCAGTGGAGCGAGGGGGAGGCCCGCGAAACTCGCAGAAGTGATTTCAAAACAAAAAGCACTCGTTTGCTTGGAACAAAGAAAACGGCCAAGACACACATTGAGTCCAGAAAATGAATGTTATTAAGGGCTGTAAATATAATAAGCCTGTGTCTAAAATTGACAACAGGCTTATTATATTTACAGCCCTTAAGATACACTTTTGTGTTTAACAGCTGACCACTACCATGACATACTTTGTTTTAGTAGATTTCGCATGAGCGCAAAATGTATAAAAATGAGCATTCAAATATATGAATATGAGAACAAAATGCATGAATGTGTGAGTGACAATATATGAATGTGTGCATTGAAATATGATAATATGAGAGCAAAATGTATGAATGTGTGAGTGTAAATATATGCGTGTGTGAGTGAAAATGTATGTATGTAAAAGGAGAATATAAGTGTGTAAGAGTAAAAATGTATGTATGTAAAAGGAGAATATATGTGTGTAAGAGTGAAAATGTATGTATGTAAAAGGAGAATATATGTGTGTAAGAGTGAAAATGTATGTATGTAAAAGGAGAGATATATGGTGTAAGAGTGACAATATGCTGCATTTTGAATGTCCGATAGTCCACCATTTCCACCGGAAATATCAAACATTTAATAAAAGTGAAAAACAATGAACAAGACTTAACGTATTAATAATAATTAATAATAATTAATTCTATTATTTCCGTTTGGATGTAGGATTTTGACTTTGTTTAGAGCAGTGATCTTCTCTGCAGCAAGGAGCTAAGCGCTGTCAGACCGGACCTAACCCTGAAAATTATTATCATCTGATATTAATCATTATGTTATTAATATTAATTACATATAAGTATTGTTACAAACTTGTATTTAGAAATACTATGTTGTAATTATTGATGCATAAATGAGTTTCATCCATTCAATGTGGGCATCTGCTATAATGGGGTTAATGTATGATATTACTTAATAATACAATACATTAGAATATATGATATGATAATTATATTTAAGTTTTATTCATTTCTTATTTCATAGTTTCTCATTATTTTTATTGCTCATCTTATTTTTGATTTTATTAATCTGTGCTATCCTGTTTTTCACTCTCACTACTGTGTAAAAACACCCCAACAATATTACAAAAAAAATACTGCATAAAGTAAACTATATACTTTATTTGATCCAAAACTGATGTTTTTTCATTATAGTAGCCTGTGAAAACCATAACAAATAAGTGATTAAATGCTACATTATTCAGCAACAACTGCAGAGCTGCAAACATTGCAAACAGACTAAGTTCTACAACACCCAGTTGTCTTTGTGTATTTGTGAATGAAGCGCCATCTCATGGTTAAATCCTGTAATTGAACAAATGGAGAACTTTGGCAACGCCCTCTAGCAATTTGGCAACACCCCCAGCCACTGGGATCCGCTGGGTTTTTGACTGGGACACACCCATGTGAGTCCTATCTGGAGTGCTACATCTGTACCGTCTAAAAATACTGGGGGCTTCACTTTTTATCAAGAAAGCCACCATCTCCCCTGCCGTGCGGTTAGGTCATGCTGCGGCTCTGATGAGAGGTAACGCCCTATACCCTTTATCTCGGGTAAACCTTAAAACATATAGTATCCCTGTGAATTCCAGAATATGCAACCAAGAAAATCTCCTTCTGGGTAATATGCCTAAATACATAGTATTGGGTATGGTAAATCATGAAGCCTTCACCGGAAGGAGACCACCTTTTAATTTCCTTCATAATGATATGGAATATCTGGCTTTGTGTCAGGACGGTAGACAAGTACCGGCCAAAGCATTCCAACCTCAATTTAAACCGCGGGTCCTCAGTCAGAGAGTTTTACAACACTGCTACAGGGAGACACATGAAAGACTTACCTCTGAGTATTGACAGAGAGGATTTCGAACAAGGATACTCATTATTCGTCTTTAATCTCACTGCAGCGGAAGACGCTGACCCACTGTCTCCCATTACAAGCGGTAGTTTAAGACTGGAAATGAGATTCAGAGTACCGCTACAACAGACTACCACTTTAATCGTATATTCTTGTTTTGATTAGATTCTGGAGATTAATTCAAAACGTCAAGTTTTGGTAGATTATTACTAAGAAGACTAGAACATGAATAATCATCAATTGGACAGTCTCCTGCGTCACATGGTGGGGAACTCTTTTGGTGGGGTGTGGGCGTCAGATCAGCTACCCCGACTAAAACAATTATTTAGATACCCTGTATACATGATTGTAAACACCCACCCCTCCCACATGCCCGGAGAACACTGGCTAGCACATTTAGGAACACAAAATACAATACAACTTTAGGGGGTAAAATGTAACCAGCTGGGGCTTAATATTCTATCTTTCCCTATTCTTTTCTTCTTAAGCGAGGCACTCGGAGGTTCTTCTGCAGTGTCTGGGGTTCCTGCCACCTCCCAGCTGAGGGTCGTAGGAGATTATTTATTATTTCTTCTTCCTCTTCTTTTTTTGGGTATATTTTCTCCATTTGGCTCGCCCTCTTTGATTATACGATATTGTTCACGAGCGTGCAGGTTTTGAAAAGCTGATAAAGGAATGTTGAGCTCATTCAGACTATTTAAAAAAACCCACCAGCCTTTAGGCTCCCGGACATGTGTTTTATACGAGCAGGATAAACATTTAAATAAATCTTACATGTGTGAACCTTTTACAGCTGTACCCTTTTCTACAAATTCCCCCGCCGGTGTCCATCCACCTGTACTCGTGATTAATTTACTCATAATGTACTCGGCATTCTTACGGTAACGCGTAGGGAGGTTTTGAAGTACCTCGTTCTTTATTTTATCAATGAACATGCTATCCTTTTCTTCTCCTTTTACCAACCGTGTGTCTTCAGGTAGAGTTAAAGTAATATGTCGTTCCTCCTCCCTGTCTTGTTTGAGTAAGGTGAGATATCTCTGTAGCAAGGTGTTGTATTTTCTTATTTTTTCATAAGGGGGTAATCCTGTTTCGTTTACCACTGCTCTCATTTTTTCATGCAGAACATCTTCGGCAGTGCGTCTCCTTGTTTCCTTACTATGTGGGTTAGTTACACCCGTCTGATTGAGTTGATTAAACTGGTGAGGTGATAACAAAAACATCTTTTGACTCATGATCGAGTGAGCCCTCCTAAAAGTTGCCCTAAAATGGGGATCACAGCACCTAGCAGCGGCAAAAGAAAACCGCCAGATTGCTTTCTTAAGGCTGTGAATTTAGTTTTTAAGTTGGTCTTTTTATTGGCCAAGAGTTTGAACATTTTCTTTTGTTTCTTGAGTTTCTTTTACTGAGCGCCTGATAGTGGAATGTTACCCTTTAGAAGATTTAGAGACAGCTCACAGAGTGATTGAAGAAAATCCGTGGAGCAGTTCTTGAGAATATCCTTGCGCTTCGAGGGCTTGGCGTTACACAAGGCCTTCAGCAGAGGCATGTTTCTTTTTAAACGGGCCGACATACTGTTTCAAGTTTTCGGTTTTGGTACATAAACAACTAACCACTGATTAGGTAGTGCTCCCGATCTAAGTCTGTAGATGTCTGGACAGCTAGGGGTCATGTCTACGATTAAATAACCGTGAGGTTCCTTGGTGGCGTCTTCAAAACTTTGTAGGAAAAATTATTTATTACCCGGGTGTATTTGTTGAGCAAGTATGTTCATTTTTAATCTGTCTCTGGGTTTTTTAAACAAGACCATGTAATTAGTATTCAAACTAATGGCACAACTGTTTTTCCCCTGATGAAAAACATTTTGTGTTAACATCATAACATTCATATTTCTATGATGACGGTATTGGGTGAAAAGTCTGACTACTTCAGGATGCTCAGAGGCCTGAAATAAAACATCGTCCAATATAATAATAAATAATAATAATAATGCATTACATTTTTTATTAGAGCGCTTTTACAGGTGCTCAAAGCGCTTTACAAGTACAATCAAATGACTTTGATCAGGAGGAAATAGAGATTCATCTTGAAATGATTCAGGCAAATCTTTGATGAACTTCATATTTTTATTCTTTTCCTGCAGTTCAGCATACATGGGCTGGAAAGAACTATAAATCCACACAATATTTTGAGGCTGTACATCCATTACATGAATACAATTTTGCAATACATTCTTGACAAAAAAAGTTTTTCCACACCCACTAGCGCCAACTACTAAACAAGAAAAAGGAACATGTAGTCTTGGCTCAAAATCAATTTGACTGGGTGAAAACATTTAGTCTCTTCTGAAGAGTTTATCGCCGGCCACTAGAGGGCAGCGTCACTGCTGTCGCTGTCCGGATATGCCGTGCTATGCAGTGCCGAGCGGCCATTTTAGTTCAAATATTGTTCATTCACTCCGCCTCGAGTTGAGACGTTCATCCACTCATTCATGTAAGATTGTTTCCACTATTGTTTGGTGTGTCTTTACTCTATGTAATTGAATATATGTATATTGGTCATGACATGCATGTATGTAGTACTTTGTCAGCTTATCTTATCTAGTATCTATCTAGTACTTTGTCAGCTTATCTTGCTGCATTGCTCTGTTTCAGGGTGTCGTCATCCTTGTCATTAAAGTACCAAAACTGACATTGAGGAGTGTGTTTCTTCATCTTCTTATTATTTCTCAATACCCAAAAGGCAAAGTATTTCCTCCGTCTAGCAGACGTCTCTTATCAAACACAACTCGGAACTTTTTGGTGAATGACACATTTCTCAAAACGAAACGCTCTTTATTCCGTACAATGTTGTGTTGCGGGGCCTCAATTACCTCGTTCACAACATTCGTGCGTTTGTGTAATGCCTTTCACACGCATCACAACCTTTTTTTGATTTGTGGTCTGGTAAGCATAACTTTTAGGGCCTGCTGAAACAAACTCTTCAATCGTGTCGCCCCCCAGCTCATCTGTCAGATCCCCAAGATAAACCCCCATGGGCAGTGGAGTCTCACCCTGTCTTGTCACATAGATGACTACGACTGTGTCGTAGTAGAAAACTCTGTGCTGTAATTTCTCCAATTCACTGTACAGTTTCAGCCTGGCATATGCAGTGGTAAATGCTGCAATGAATATGTTATCTACCTTGTTGGGAGGAGAGTAGAATTTTTCACCGTAACACCACTGAACAAGAGCCGTTCTGTCGTTGAGGAATGAGAAATACTTAACCTTATGTTTAGCTGAAAACAAGAGGTTAAGAAATTCTTCTGTTTTGGTCACAATCTTAGTCAGAGTCAGATTGCTTCTCTGGGCAAATTTACCCCAGAAACTGTTGAGACATAGTTTTGCCACTTATCTTTTGGCTGGATTTGATTTGATTGTATCTGCATCCAGCAAGATACCCTGCTTGGCATGATAGTCTGCCACATACTTTTGTCTGCTCTCATCATCTGTGGCCTCTGAAGGATAACCTGATGCTTCTTGTTTACCCTTCAAAAATGTGTGTATATAGTCTACAAAAATGCTGTAACTGTTCTTCTCAACATGCCACACCTCTGTGATCTGAGTCATCTTGTACCCCATGTCCAGGGCTTTGGTGAATTCTGTGGTCACCCAAACTCCTGTTAATGCTCTTTCCTCTTTGCTATGCATTGCAGTAGAATATTTGAATGTATTCATGTTAGCTCCAAATGTATAAGTTTAAAAATGAGTGATTTGGGTTAAAACTGTGACCTGGATTTTGAGCCCAAGCACATGTGACTTTTGAGAGACCATGTGGTGTTTGAGGACAAAGGACCTTGCGGGGGAGGGGGCAGCATGTGTTGACTTGCACTGTATGCAAATGCTCTCGCCACATGTGAGTGAAGGAACTCAAGATTTGGGGTGATGAGGACATTTGGGCTGCCAATCAAAGTAGAGAGATCGGATGACCCCTCCCATTGCTTCAGCATATAGTCAGGACACACAGCGGTGTTCAGTCTCTTTCTGCTGGCCGGCTGACGTGATCACCAGGTTGTATGTATGTTTTGTGTTGTATGTTTTGTGTTGTATGTGTTTTGTGTTGTAAGTATTGTATTATTGTATGTATTCTTGTATTGAATGTAATGATTTCTGGTGCATTGTAATATTGCCATTAAAGTCTGTATGGTTGACTTGGTGGCACTGAATTCCTTCCATATACACAGCTCAGAAGGACGCGGGGATATTAGAAACGTGGAGCGTAAATCCACTATAATACCCAACAGATGGTGACCCGACGTACAAGATAATAAGCTGAGGAGGATTCAGACGACCGGATTGGGTCGAGAATAAGCGCTTTTAAACACCTCAGACAATCACGAGGGCCCTTCACAACTCAAAGGTATTTCAGACTCCTGTTATATAAATCGATTGTCTGTGATTGAATACACTAAAATGTTAGGATTGTCTGAAGGCGTTTCACAGTGTTTTTAAAGTTTAAATGGGATATACAATGCATATTTAGAAACATAGTCGTTGATCGCAGGTAGATATGAGTCCGGCGTGGCGTACATAGAC
This sequence comes from Harpagifer antarcticus, assembly GCA_902827135.1. Classification (NCBI taxonomy): domain Eukaryota; kingdom Metazoa; phylum Chordata; class Actinopteri; order Perciformes; family Harpagiferidae; genus Harpagifer; species Harpagifer antarcticus. Next base: position 37,291 of record CADEHL010001092.1, on the reverse strand, counting down.
ATTGTTATTGATTACAGTTTGGCGCGGATCTACAGGTAGATAAAGTCCTGAGTGGCGTACATAAGAACGGTTTAGCGCGGATCTACAGGTAGATAAGTCCTGAGTGGCGTAGAGACGGTGCAGGCTGGGGGTTGTGAGGTTTGATTCCCACACGCCAGACCTGGAAACCCGATATTTCAGATCGGGTCGCCGGCTGGAACTGAGGAGTCTTACAGCACAGACGAACGCTCTTTAGCTAAGGGCCGGAGCTCTGTGGTATGGTAATTACTCAATATTTATAGATCTCAAATGAAGCACTCGGATGAGTGAGGCTCATTTGTGGTCTGCTGCTGCCATCTAGTGGCTGAAAGGGGGTAGTACACCTTTCACATTGTTATATGAATTTAGCTTCAAGCGCTGAGGTTAGATATTACATTGCTGACCGGTATTGAAGACGGGAAGCGCGTTAATAGTAACTACGACAATAGCCCAGTATATTAATACATGTGAGCACATGTTGATTGAGTCAGATAAATAAAAGCGAAGTGAATATGGAACGACAGAATGCTAAAAACGATTCTGAAATTCCGGGTAGTTACCGGGTACAATGGGAACAGATTAAGAGATTGATTTTCAGAGAATTAAGTACATTCAAATTAAATATAATAGTGGATTATTCTACCTAGATTAGACATACAAAGAGGACAATTTGTGTGTTATGAACTGGCCTTGTCTGGTTACATTTTTATTGAAGCCAGGCTACAAGTCGGATGGTTTAATTTTTAGTGAACTCAGACTGCAAGCAGTGTGATTTCTCTCTACACACGTTTGAGTCTTCTCTTCCCTGCCCCCGGTCATCCAAGTTATTTGACCCCATGTGGTCAAGAGCCATTCTGTTAGACTACAATCTTGGGTAAGACAAATCATTGTTCTTTTGTCACATTTTTGAATCACATAAGAGTTCATTTTGCTAAATCAATTTATCTTTAATTTGTAGTTGGTGTTTGTTAAGATTTTTAGGCAAATATAGCGCTAAATACAGTTAGTTTTGTATTCTGTTACAAATCTAACCATGCTTGTAACACAACATGGATAGATTTAACTTAGATGAAAGACAGATTGTAAAGCAAATTGCACACCTAAACGAACAGAAACCCAGATGGTTTGCCCGTGGCAAATGGAACAAACAGATGCAGGCTCTAGATAGATTGAGGAGGGTTTGTCACAATGCTGCCCTCGCAATGATGGGAATTACAATTCCTCCCGTCACAGACCGAAATCTCCCGGGTGCAATGGCTATCCACAGCCCGATAAAAACAGATGAATTTAACACTCTCCTGTTCCCTCATGGTGTTAAAGTCACGGAGGTGCCTACAGATGGCGACATTCTGGACTATGTCGCAGAACGAGTCGAATATTTTAGAACAATGCAAAATACTGTTGTCTCTAACTCAGATCACAAATCTCAAACTGAGCCCAAACTTCATTTACGATGAAGCAGGAGGCCAGTGTCGTAAAATAAAAACCTGACGACACTTTGAAGCAGGACGTCAGGGTCGTAAAGTTCCCAGGTCACGGCATTTGCCTCTGCCTCCTATGCATTACCATTCTTTCTTCATGTTTCTGAAAATGAAAACACAGTAAATGGGATTCTTTTTCAGAAAAGGGGGAGTAGTTGTTAGACAATGGGAATTTGATATTTACATTTTTATAGTCTAAAATCTATTGTAGTATTTTTTTAGGTATCATAAAGCAACACTGTTTTAGCTTTTTAGGTCAAGTTAATTGAAGATTTGAGAATGTTAATTAGGCGTCCCTGAAAATGGTGGGATGTACGACACAAATTATCTGTTAAAATCTGATTTTAGATTAATCAGATGACATGTCTTATTTTGATACAGTCCTTTAATGACAGAGGTTAAAATCCTGGACACTTATTTTTATTTTTTATGTATATACTGCCATCAGGCATATATTTAAATCCAGAGACAGATGCAGTCTCTGTTTTGAACAAATATCACAATGAAAAATAGTGGTAGCAAATCATCTTTAGGTCAAATCATGTCGGGAAGAGATGAGGAGTTTTGTTTTGAAACAACATTTTGAACTAAGCCATGTTGGTTTTCAAAAAGCTGACTTTTCAAAATGAAACAGATCACTTTTGAGTGTACAGTAGCAGTTTGCATGGAGATTTATTTGTGAACACTACAGTAGCAGGATGTATTTACCTGTCCTAGGAAAGGGACAGATTATAAGTAAAAGACTGGTTAGAAATGGAAATAAGTAAAGATAAAAAGTTGTATTAACCATGAATTAATCAATTGGTAAATTAAAAATAGCAGTAAAGAAGACTGAAATAGATGGACAGGGCAAGATATTAAATGTGTTGAAGTGATATCTTGCTCAGAAGGATAAAAGGTGGTTAAAATACCACGAGTGAAGTTGGAAAAAGTATGTAGGAGAGAGAGAGAGAGAGAGACAAGACAAGTAAGATGTTTGAAAAGATTAGAAAGAGTAAAAGTTATATAAAGTTAACTACTATTCTGGACAATATCATATTGTTTTATGAGTAAAAAACATGAAATAAAATATATTACTAAGATATAAGAAAACATGTGAAGAGACAGGCATGAAATGGTTAGACGCATGGCCCCTAGTTCTTATGTAAATCAGGAGCTCAATTAACAAAGGGACAGGTTTGTCTCCTTTGAGCTCACTCATGGTCACCAGTTCCCAGGAGCCCTGAGCGTAGGGTTGAGGGATTTCTATCAGATTTCTCCACACAGATTACAGAGGCAAAAGGGGGACATCAAACCCAGTGGCTGGGACCCAGGCTCTCTGGACCCCATCGGGCGATGCAGAGGACATCTCACGCTGTCCGCTTGGAAGGGAAAGGAGACATCTGGTACCACTGGAATCAGTGCGCAGCGGGGAAACCTCCAGGAAGGATGTGTGAAAGCTGTCATCCTCCTCCTCGTGCTGGGCCTGCTGTACCTGACCAAGCAAGGGTGGCGACTCCACGGTGTGGGAAGCGTATCCAAGGACGCAGTATCAGGAGTTCCGGGTCTCGCCACGGATGGAAGTACCTGACACTACGCAGACAGTGAAACCAGGAAAGTGAGTGTTCACCAGAGCGATAAAGAGGAGGAGCAGGCACTCGCCAAAGGGGGAGGGTCCCTAACAAACACTCCTGTCTACATCGACTGCAGTTAGACTGGCGAAGAGACCATCCTGGATACATCTGACTGTGAAGCTGTTTAAACCTGAAACACAGAAACTCGCCTCTACTGTGGTGAAGTCTGGCTACAAAGGGAGGTGTCCGATAGGGGCGCTTGTCTCAAACCAGTGAAGAAACCAACAGAACCCAGTGGAATTTAAAGAGTGGACGTGAGCAGGGAAACAGTAACGGGTCTGAGGGATAGAAACTGACGATGTACAGAGAAAGAATTGGACCATGGGGATTACATTAAAACATGTGCCTATACAATTTACCTACCTCAGCCGTTTGGGTACTTTTGTATATGAATTTTTGATCTTTTACAATCATTTGTATCTTTCCAGGTTCTATGTTATTCCGGAGTATAAACAGGAGGGATATGTTGGAGACATACTGAGGTCTCCACTCTTTGGGAAGTTTTAATGCACTGATATCATGTGTGCTCTGAAACTAAAGCGGAATGAAGTATACATGAAGTAATGTTAAAGCTTAAAGACACTGCAATCTTGCAGATTACAGATTAATTGAATCACCACTGTGAAGGTTATACCTTATGACGATTGACTATACTCAATCATTCGGATTGAAGGGTTTTAACTTTGTTGTTACTAAGTAATGTAATTGATGTATGGAGTTATTTACATATTTTGGTATTTCTAACACGGTCATATGAAGTTGATATGTGGAGCCATTTCTGAACGTTTAAATAGTCTGAATCCCAGAACGAATGTGAATGTCTTGAAAGTAATTGATTTATTAGATTTAAATCAAAAAGGGGGAATTGCAGTAGAATATTTGAATGTATTCATGTTAGCTCCAAATGTATAAGTTTAAAAATGAGTGATTTGGGTTAAAACTGTGACCTGGATTTTGAGCCAAGCACATGTGACTTTTGAGAGACCATGTGGTGTTTGAGGACAAAGGACCTTGCGGGGGAGGGGGGCAGCATGTGTTGACTTGCACTGTATGCAAATGCTCTCGCCACATGTGAGTGAAGGAACTCAAGATTTGGGGTGATGAGGACATTTGGGCTGCCAATCAAAGTAGAGAGATCGGATGACCCCTCCCATTGCTTCAGCATATAGTCAGGACACACAGCGGTGTTCAGTCTCTTTCTGCTGGCCGGCTGACGTGATCACCAGGTTGTATGTATGTTTTGTGTTGTATGTTTTGTGTTGTATGTGTTTTGTGTTGTAAGTATTGTATTATTGTATGTATTCTTGTATTGAATGTAATGATTTCTGGTGCATTGTAATATTGCCATTAAAGTCTGTATGGTTGACTTGGTGGCACTGAATTCCTTCCATATACACAGCTCAGAAGGACGCGGGGATATTAGAAACGTGGAGCGTAAATCCACTATAATAACCCAACAGCATGCAGGGCCCCTGTTGGTTGTTAAGCTCAGCGCATGTACGGCATAGGGTGAACACTAGCTTACCCGCTGCAGTTCTGTAGGGCAGGACAGGAAGTAAAGACCCCCGGGGAGGGTCTACTGTGGCTCTGATTAACCCAAAATAACTGTGAGGGTCTTTGAAATCTCGGAATATGATCTGGGGGTGTCCAAGTGGATATAGGCCTGTACAGTTTACAAAAGGGTAGAGTGAGGTGAAATCACAATAATGAACCAATTCATCTGCCGCTGTCGTGTGCCTCAGTTTTACAGCACATGTCCTTCCCCCGTATAGAGCATCGCAGGGGGTCAATGGTTCTGGTGCATTGTATTCCCTGAGGAAAGCCTGCAAATCTTGATTGGATTGTTTCATCTCAGCCCATGTATGCTCACGCATAACGATCACTTTGACCCCGTGAATAGACTGTAGCTCATGCAGCTTTTCCTCACTAGCAGCATGGAGCTGCTCAAATGTGTCACCTGTCAAGGGGATTTTCTCATGGCCCTTGTAGCAAGATGGGCACCCGTGATAGAAGCAACCAAGAAATTCCCAAACAATCTTGGCCCCGGCTACTTCAGCAAAACCATCCACGACAAAACAATGACCACTACAGGAATGATTCCATTGAGAGCTGTAGCCTGTGTAACAATGTATTCGCAGACATATGGAGAGCCTAAAAACCCCTTCAAGTTTTGAATCCCATAGTAATGGTTTTGGAAGAGAAACAAAACACAATTGTGTCTCGTTTGGGACCGTTTGTCTGGAATTTACAGTGAGTACGATCTTCATCGCCTCTGTAAAACAGCACAATCTTGCATTTTAAACTCTCTTCGAATTTATCAATGTCGTTGAATGTCACAGCTGTCTGATCTGTCAAACCCACCCCCTCTGAATCTCTTTACCACGTTAAAAACTTTCATTATCAGTGAGGTTGTCATGCAACAACAGTGCTAAATTAATAGAAAAAACAGTTGGACGGGTTCTGTACAACGTAAAGAAAACGCCTCTTCTTTTTAACAATCTCATTGTCCAACATTTTACTAGCCAATCTTTTAGCACCGCCACGGGGGGATTGTACAATTTGCACCACTAACTCAAGGTTGCTGTCTGCCATTACCTCCACATTTGACTGCACCGCATTGAACAGAGCGTCCTCAAAATCATTCAGATTATCACCATTGGCATTTAAAATGGCTGACACATTAGCCTGTAGCTGCTCGCCCTGTAGCTCAATCTGCACAATATCTTCCCTCTCTGCCCGTGAAAAAGCATCCTTTAACATATCATGTACATTGTTCATCAGAACCCTACAATAAGCTGTAAAGTCTGCCTCATCGTTAGGAGGAGTTAGGACTAGAGACTGACGCAGTTCTGTGTTATTGAATACAGGTCGAGACAAAACACCTGGTGAGGCATTCTGGATAGCTCCTCCACCATTCTGTAGCGAGGAGCCTGGTGATTCTGAAGCATTCGGGGTGTCATTTTGGTCAGCGCTCCCGCCATTGCGCATGGAGGAAACTGGTGATTCTGAGTCACTCGGGGTGTCCCTAACATATCCACCATTCTGCACGGTGGAAACTGGTGATTCAACATTGGTTGAAGCTATGCTATTTGCTCCATTCAGATGGAGTACTCCGTCTGCGAGCTGATTTAAAAGCCCGAGACCGGGGTAAGTGTCAGAGTTTTGGTAGCAGTCTAGCACCCATTCCAAAGCGCTATCTAAGGTTGATGGATGGCTTGAGCGGAAGGTTCGTTTGCAACTGCTTCTTCGTCGTTTAACTCACTGATATTGTCGGAACACCGAGGAAATGGCATATCTCCATACATGAATGATGTATGTGATATCTCATAATGGGTGGATCTGTGAGGAGTGCAATATCGACCTGAATCTCACGTAGAGTCTGTGCTGATAGTTCGACCCGACCTGATGACGAGGGGGTGAGTCTGTCTGACTCGATAGGAGCGTGTGTGGTCACTCAAAATCATCCAAGTAGGCACTGCAAGCATCAAAATCGGCCTGAAGCTCTGGCGGAATTTGTATGGGGGTTTCAGACCCGAGCGGTTGCAGGGGGGCGTTGAAAAGGGGCGAGTCTGCCTGGTTATCTGAGGCACGGGGGAGGGTGATGGCTGTCCCTAGGAGATCTGCAGTTGTCTCAAAAGGTAGGCTGAGTGTAGACTCCACATTTGGAAAGTTATGGTACACTGATGAAGGGTCTGTGCTGTTGACTTCATCACCTTTTTTAACAAAAGAGTAAAAAAAAAAAAACGTTATTTTGGATAATTTACACATAAAAAAACATATTTGATTTCAAAATAAAATACAACACATATAGTTGAAATATACTCACTTTCCACAGGGAATTTAATCAAGGTAGACTCCAAGTACATAGCAGATCCTACTTTTAAATGATCTGGTGAGGAGGGCGGGACTTGTTATGTTGAGACATAACAAGATTTAGATATTTCCTCACAGAGCTCCTCCTCCAGCACACATGAGGTGTGTGGTGCAGTGGATAGAACCTTGGTGTTGGGATCACACGGGGTCACAGGTTCAAACCCCACTGCAGTCAGCATGTCGTTGTGTCCCTGGGCAAGACACTCCACCCCAAATTGCTCCTGTGGGGATTGCCCACAGTATTGAGATATGTAAGTCGCTAATAAGTAGCATGTAATGTAACATGAACGCGCTGACATGACCAAAAGAGGGCACGAGAATAAGTTTGTGCACAGATCTTCGGCTGTAGGCGTCTGACCCCCCCGCACAGATGCTGCATTCGTTTCTTGACTGGCGCTCTGGACGGATGGCGGTAAGTTGTCACAGGCTGATTAAACCCGTATCGAGGCGTCTCTTGGCCATTTTTCTTTTTTGAAAGGTGACTTGGTAAGTGGAAATTACTGTCTTTTTTAATTAGTCTGCATGGATTTCTATTTTCACCTAATTCCACCCCCCACGATCTGCCGGCCTCATAGCCAAAGGAAGGGGTGGATAAGGGGGGGGGGAGGCCTGGGCGGTGAGGGAGCGGGGCTAGACAGTCTCACGCTAACTTCAAAGAGACACCTAGATTAACATCAAAGGCTTATAACACACCAGTGTGAAATCACACCTGCCTGTTATAACAGCTCACATCAAAGGGCAAAACATCAAAGGCTAATTAGATTAGTCAACTCTGAGGGGACAGTGGCCAGACAGCATAACTTCAAAGAGACTGCCTTTTACATTACATTACATTTAGCTGACGCTTTTATCCAATGCGAACTTACAATAAGTACATTCGACCAGGAAGACACAACCTTGAAGAAAAACAGAATCATATAAGTACATCAGGTATCATAGAGCCAAACATTTCAAGTGCTACTCAACTGGCTATAGATAAGCCAGTCCTTTATTAGTATATAAGTGCTCTGTTAGCAGTTCTTTGTTAGTAATTCTATCGCTCGAAGTGGAGTCGAAAGAGATGAGTTTTCAGGTCTGCGCCGGAAGATGTGCAGGCTTTCTGCTGTCCTGATGTCAATGGGGAGCTCATTCCACCATTTTGGAGCCAGGATAGCAAACCCACATGTTTTTGTTGATGGGAACTTGGGTCCCCCCTCGCAGCGAGGGTGCAGCGAGTCGTTTGGCTGATGCAGAGCGGAGTGCACGCGCTGGGGTGTACAGTTTAACCATGTCCTGGATGTAGAAAGGGCCAGATCCATTCGCAGCATGGTATGCAAGTACCAGTGTCTTGAAGTGGAATTCTAGCAGTTACCGGGAGCCAGTGAAGGGAGCGGAGTGGGAAAAATGTTGGAAGGTTGAAGACCAGACGAGCCGCTGCATTCTGGGATGAGCTGCAGAGGTCGGATGGCACATGCAGGTAGACCAGCCAGGAGGTAGTTGCAGTAGTCTAAGGCGTGAGGTGACGAGAGCCTGGACCAGAACCTGGGTGGCTTTCTGGGTCAGCTGGGGATGAATCTTCCTGATGTTGTACAGCGTATATCTGCAGCAACGGGTTGTAGCAGCGAAGTTTGCAGTGAAGGACAGGTTGTTATCTAGGATTACTCCCAGATTCCTTGCAGTCTGAGTCGGGGAAACAACAGAGGTGCCGATGTTGATTGTCAGGTCAAGAGTGGGGACAATCTTTTCCCGGAAGGAAAAGCAGTTCAGTCTTTCAAGGTTGAGCTTGAGGTGATGAGCAGACATCCACTGAGAGATGTCAGCTAGACAAGCAGAGATGCGTGCGACGACCTGGGTCTCTGAGCGGGGAAAGGACAGAATTAATTGGGTGTCGTCAGCATAGCAGTGGTATGAAAAACCATGCAGGCTAATGACTGATCCGAGCGAGTTTGTGTACAGGGAGAAGAGGAGGGGACCAAGAACAGAGCCCTGAGGGACCCCTGTAGTTCATTGAACAAGGGTCGGACTCGGACCCTCTCCAAGTTACCCTGTAGGTACGGTCTTTGAGGTATGAGGCGAGGAGGGAAAGTGCAGAGCCTGAAACTCCAAGTTCTTGGAGAGTGCGAAGGAGGATCTGATGGTTCACCGTTGTCGACTGCAGCTGACAGGTCCAACATGATGATGACAGAGGAGAGGGATGCTGCTTTGGCAGTGTGCAGTTCCTCAGTGACAGCAAGGAGGGCAGTTTCTGTGGAGTGACCTGCCTTGAAACCAGACTGGTGCGGATCCAGAAGGTTGTTCTGATGGAGATAACAGGAGAGTTGTTTAAAGACAGCGCGTTCAAGTGTTTTAGACAGGAACGGGAGGAGAGAGACAGGCCTGTAGTTTATAACATCAGACGGGTTGAGAGTGGGTTTCTTTAGGAGAGGGTTTACTTGTGCCTCCTTGAGACAGTTTGGAAGTGACTAGAAGTTAGAGAAGTGTTGATGAAATGGGTGAGAAACGGTAGAATATCCAGGGAGCGATAGTCTGAAGGAGGTTTGAAGGGATTGGGTCCAGAGGACAGGTGGTAGGGCGGGCAGAGGTAATGAGGGTAAGACCCTCACTTGGAGAGAGAGGGAAAAAGGAGGTTAGTGTGTGGGTGAAAGGAGGATCTGGTGACCCAGCGGTGAGTAAAGGTGAGTCAGAAAAAGAAGAGCGAATATCATCAACCTTTTTTCAAAATGGTTAACAAAGTCGCTTGACAGAAGTGAGGAGGGGGGAGGGGCTTTGGGAGGGTCCAGAGGGTGGAGAAGATGGAAAATAGTTTTTTTGGGATTGGAATAGGAAGATTGGATCTTATCTTGAAAGAAAGTGCTCTTTGCCTGAGAGATCGAAGCAGAGAAAGAGGAGAGGAGAGCCTGATAGGTTAGGAGGTCGTCATGGTGTTTGGATTTCCACCGTTTCCGCTCTGCTGCCCGAAGGACGGTTCTATTAGCACGCAGTGCGTCATTTAGCCAGGGAGCAGGAGGGGACTGATGAGCCTGCCGAGATGTGAGAGGACAGAGAGAGTCCAGAGGCGGATGAGAGAGGAGAGAGGAGAGTTTTCTGCAGCACAGTTTGGAGGCAGGAGTTGGAACGAGTCAGAGGAAGGGAGGGCTGAGAGCACCGATGAGGCAAAGGTAGAGGGGGAGAGGAACGAAGGTTAACGGCGGACAGGTGCAGGATGAGAAGAGATTAGTTTGTTATGTTTGGAAAGGGGTAGAGAGAATGAAAGGAAGAAGTGATCGGATGTGTGGAGCGGGTTTACAGAGAGGTTAGAAGTAGTGCAGTTCCTTGAGAATATGAGATCAAGGACATTGGCCGAGCTTTATGAGTTGGTGGGGATGGAGACAGTGAAAAAGCAAAGGCGGTTAACAGAGATGTTTGTTAGTTCGTCTATCTTCCCCGTCTGGAGGTTGAAGTCTCTGAAGAGTACAGCCGGGTGGGCCAGGTTTCAGGGATTGTGTGAGAGGAGATGATCTAATTCCTCCAAGAAGTCCCCCAAGGCGCCTGGCGGACGGTGAGAGAACCACAATGGTTATTGTATAGGATGGGTTACTGTGACGGCATGGAATTCAAAGGTGGAAGGAGTGAAGTTAGGTAGCTTGAAGAGGGAAAAGCTCCATTTGGGAGAGAGGCAGGAGACCAGTGCCACCTCCTCTGCCAGTGGGTCTAGGTGTATGGGAGAAGGAATATGCCGTGGAGAGAGCTGCTGGGGTGGATGTGTTGGATGGAGTAATCCACGTCTCAGTGAGAGCAAGGAAATCCAGAGACTGCAGGGAAGCGTAGCCAGAGATGAAGTCAGCCTTAGGAACAGCTGACTGGCAGTTCCACAGGCCACCTGAAACTAGATGTTGGATGTCAGTGGAGCATGTGGGGTATAGACGAAAGCAGGCCGGTTATATTGATTACGAGATACACGGGGCCAGTGATAATTGCGAGAGGACACATGAACAGGAATGGAGAAAATACACATGATTATAGCATGAGGGGCTAAACACAAATGAAGTAAAACACCAGCAATACTTAGCTCAATCAAAGTAGGATTTGCCTCCTCTTTGCACCCTCGTGACTCCAGCAGGACTCCAATGTCTTTGTCGGTCTTACTCCAGCAGGACTCCAATGTCTTTGTCGGTCTTCGGCTGTCTGACGCTCCAGTAAATAGCTACCTAAAATGGAGCCTGCTTGCCTGAGTTCTCACAGCTGTGGGGGCACGCCCCTCTAATTAGTTAACTCTCCACAGCTGATGGCCGACAGCTGAGTGGCCCTGCCTATATTGTAATGCAGGCTTGAGTGCCCGACTGAGAACCTGTGTTACAGGTTCCCTTAAGCAGATCTGAGATGTGAAATCTCTGAAAGCGCCTTTTTAGGTACAATAAACTGCAGCACAATTATACAGAGTAGAATAAATGAAACAGAGAAGTCTAATTAAACAAGAATATAATTTACAGTGGTTGCTGTGTCAACAGGTCGTGTCGTCACCCGGTCGATATGCACACTGATAATGGATAAACATTAAAAGAAAAAATACATGGATAAAAGTTACAGTGCATCTAAGATATGAATAGTTCAATTAAAAGCAGCGACAAAAGAAAAGTCTTCAGCCTGGATTTAAAAGTAGTCAGGGTTGCAGCGGACCTGCAGGTTTCTGGGAGTTTGTTCCAGATATTTGGAGCATAATAACTGAACACTGCTTTACCATGTTTAGTTCTGACTCTGGGGACAGAAAGCTGACCAGTCCCTGAAGACTTGAGAGATCTGGATGGTTCATAATTTAGCAGTAGATCAGAATGTATGTTGGGCCTAAACCATTCAAGCTTTATAAACCAGCAGCAGTATTTTGAAATCTATTCTTTGACACACAGGAAGCCAGTGTAAAGACTTCAGAACAGGAGTGATGTGATCCACTTTCTTAGTGTTAGTGAGGACTCGAGCAGCAGCGTTCTGAATCAGCTGCAGCTTCCTAATAGATTTTTTAGTGAGACCTGTGAAGACACCATTGCAGTAGTCGAGTCTACTGAAGATAAAAGCATGGAAAAATTTCCAATCCTGCTGCGACATTAGTCTTTTAATCCTAGATATGTTCTTTAGGTGATAGTAGGCTGATTTAGTAACTGTTTTAATGTGATTGTTGAAACTCAGGTCAGAGTCTATGACTACACCTAGATTTCTGCTTTATCTGTTGTTTTGAACATTGCAGACTGAAGCTCAGCGCTAACTTTTATACGTTCTGCCTTGGCTCCAAAACCATTACCTCAGTTTTATCTTTGTTTAATTGGAGAAAGTTCTGACACATCCAGTCATTGATTTGTTCAATGCACTTACTCAGTGTTTGAATTGGAGCATAGTCGCCTGGTGAAACTGTTACGTACATTTGTGTGTCATCTGCATAGCTATGGTAACTTATTTTGTTGTTTTTCATTATCTGAGCCAGTGGTAGCATGTAGATGTTAAAGAGAAGAGGCCCCAAGATGGAGCCTTGAGGAACCCCAACATGTCATATTTGTCAACTCAGATGTGTATTTTACCTATAGAAACAAAGTTGTTTCTGTCCTTTAAGTAGGATTCAAACCAATTTAGGACGGTTTCCGAAAAGTCCCACCTAGTTTTCCCAGTCGGTCTAGTAATATGCTGTGGTCCAACAGTGTCAAACGCAGCACTGAGATCTAATAATACTAACACTGAAGTTCTGCCACTGTCTGTGTTTAAGTGGATGTCATTAAAGACCTTTACAGAGCAGTCTCAGTGCTGTGGTTTGGACGAAAGCCTGACTGGAACACATCAAAACAGTTATTATAATGCAAAAAATTACTCAACTGTTGAAAAAACAACTTTTTCAATGATTTTACCTAGAAAATGGGAGGTTTGATATGGGCCTATAATTGTTCATTACTGAAGCATCTAGATTATTCTTTTTTAAGAGCGGTTTAATGACTGCAGTTTTCAGGGCCTGTGGAAAAATCCTGAGTGAAGAGATTTGTTTACTATTTAGTAATTAGATCTGAGGCCATGCAAGGCAAAACATCTTTGAAAAAATCCCGTTGGAATAATATCAAGGCAGCAGGAGGAGGATTTCAGAAGTTGTATAATGTCCCCTCTAGGTTTTTATCATTAATTCTGATGGAATTGTGTCATGGTGTTGAATTGATGTTAAGTGGACACAGAGACAACACATTGCTGTTCCTGATGCAGAGGCACTGACTGCTTGTCGGATTTTCTGAATTTGTCAGTGAAAAAGGGGGCAAAATCATTGCACGCCCTGGTGGATAGAAATTCAGAGGCTACTGACCTGGGGGTTAGTTAGTCTGTCGACGGTAGCAAACAGGGCACGTGTGTTTTTTGGTAATGATGTCAGAGAAGAACGATTGTCGTGCGTTTTTCAATTCCAAATTATAAGGCCAAGTCTCTCTTATAGATTTCAAAGTGAACCTGGAGATTTGTTTTCGCACCTACGTTCAGCTTTTTCGACACTCTCTTTTTTTCTGTTTTCACGGTCATGGCCTTTCTCCATGGAGATATTTTCTTGCCAAACACTTCCTTTAGCTTAGTTGGGAGCAATGGCATCTATAATATTTTTGTATTTTTATTTAACATGATCTACTAGCTCATTTACTGAGATGTTAGCAGGGCAAGTGTTGGACGAAAAATCTGAGTAAACATTTCCCTAGTATTTTCATTTAAATAGCGCTTTGTGGTTACCTCTTTTTGAACATTTTGTGAACAGAAATAGAGCTCTCAAAGAAACACCAGGAATGATCAGAGAGCGCAACATCAGTCCACCACAACCTTAGAGATATTCAGACCCTTTTGAGATAATTAAGTTCCAGAGTGTGCCCATTATTGTGCGTGGGCTCCGTCACATGCTGAGTCAGTCCATAGCTATCAAGAACACAAAACAGTTATTTTGCCCCTCTGTCCTGAGGGTTGTCAACATGGATGTTAAAATCACCAACAATGACTAAACGGGTCAAAGTCAATACACACTATAGACAGCAGTTCAGTAAAGTCATCATAAAAGCTTGCACAGTATTTGGGTGGTCTATAGATATTTAGTAATGGTCCACTCTTGTAGACCTGGGGGTCCTTGGGTCAGTTCACCAAAGCCCATTATCACAAACCTGGGAGTAAAAGATGGACCCTGACCTTAACCATTATCAGTCGACCGTCACGCCAACGTGATCAGATCATGTGGGCCTGTTCAAGCCAGCGCCGCATTAAAACAATAGTCCAGCCAACATTGCCGGCTGTTTCTGTCGAAAGTAATGGCTTGAAATTCTATTCCAGTCTTTGTTTAATGCAAATAGATCCAGTAAAAACTAAGATACTATGATATAAAGTTGATACAAAATCTTTTTTTCCACAAAAAGAAAATGGAATGTGGCGACATTACACATTTTAATATCTTCGCCGTATTTTTTTATCATTTTACGAAATGGAAAATTATGCTGGAAACTGTAGATCCTGCTCAACAGGACACATTTATCAGGGAGGGAGGTGGGGTAATCAGTTTAACGGAGTGATTTGAAAGCAAGATGAAGCGGACGAAGCGAGACAAAGCGAGACGAAGCGAGACAAAGCGAGACGAAGAGTGACGGCGAGAGATGAAGGGGATTTTGAGTTTTGACGATATAACTAATATTTTAGTAATGGGGAAGAGAACTCTGTCTCGAGTCAAGCTTGTTTTTTTGACATGGGAGAGGAGGAAGACCTTTCATCCTCAGAGTCAGAGAGTGACTACTTGGATGATGAAGTTTGAGGACCCTTTGTTTGTGATGTAAGACATATTCTTATGAAAACTTGTGGCACAGATGCCGGTGAAAAGGAAAAAATAAGGACACGGTACCTGCCAACACTGCCATGAAGTTCACGGGAGAAGGAGACTCACACTGTGGAAGTGAAGGCCTGGGATGAGCCTGGATGTTGCCTCGTGGTCATAGTTGACAGAAAGCAGTTTGGGAGAGTGGTCCAGATAAAGATTTTTAAAAAACAAGATTTTTGTAGCATGATGTTATATATATTTGTACATTTGTATTACATGTATATAGGTTTTTGCTACGTCTATCGTCAACGTCTAGTAAAAGTAGAAAAGTATTATCATCAAAATATAGTTAAAATACCAAAAGTAAAAGTAGTGATTTGTGCAGATTGGTCCATTTCAGAATAATATATATGTTTAATAATGATTGATCATTGAAGTGTTCTCAAAGCTGGTGAAGGTGCAGCTAGTTTGAATGACTTTGTATACTGCAGGGTAGCTTGTGAATTTACACCAGGTGGAACTAAAGTCTGATTTAACACTTGATTAGATTTCACATCATTCATCCAGATCTGTAAAGTATCTAAAGATATTAATACATGTAGTGGGAGTAAAAGTACACCCATTTACCTCTGAACTGTAGATGGA
The DNA here is from genome assembly GCA_902827135.1 of Harpagifer antarcticus. Classification (NCBI taxonomy): domain Eukaryota; kingdom Metazoa; phylum Chordata; class Actinopteri; order Perciformes; family Harpagiferidae; genus Harpagifer; species Harpagifer antarcticus. Next base: position 21,905 of record CADEHL010001092.1, on the reverse strand, counting down.
GTAGAAGTACAAAGTAGCATAAAATGTTAAAAAAGTACCTCAAATTGTACTTAAGTACAATACTTGAGTAATGTACTGAGTTACTTACAAACCTCTGCCGAAGAAGATTAGGGCCATGTGAAAATGTTTTTAGATCTGACCAAAAGTTATATATATATATTTTCTCTGAGATTACCTCAAAATTCTGAAATTATATTTCGTTTTCTGAAAATCTTTTTTATTACACTTTCAAAATTAATGCTATCGCTAAAGCACATCGGAACACTGGCTCGGTCAAAGCTAGACATTTTTAAAACATGAGAGTGCACAGATTGATGGATGACTTGATTTTATGACCCTTTTATTCTTGCATCTGCTCTCCCTGTTCACATTGTAGCGTTGACCAGGCTCCATCGTACAATCTGACAGCCTTAGAATTTATATTATATCATGACTCGGCTTTTAACCAAGATTTTGAGTTGAAATTATATGTAACAAACTCACAAAATTGTTCTTATTGCACAGTTTATAGATGCCATAAAGTGGCTTTCATGTGTAAAAGCAGTGGAGTGCTCCTTTATATCCCCCGTAATCCTATAAAAAGGTTCTATGGACATGACCTTCGTCTCTAGTGGGGGAAATAAAGGCAGGGCACCCCCCCCCCCCCCCCAATTTTATAAATTGGTTTAAGCTGCTTCAAAAGGAGTGTGTAGGAGTTTATATATCTTTGGATCTTAAATATAGTTACTCGGATATGGAGTACAATAGCAGGTTTTTTCGCCAGAGGGTGGTGCCTGTTCTCAGATTATGCCATGCTAATAATGTCGCTGTTGTGTGACAAAAACAAGCATGTATTTCATGAAAGTATGAAAAATACATTGTTTCTTGCACAGCCGGTTTGTATTTTGTTAGCGATCTATTTGGTCTAAGCTGGCACTCCAATTTAGAAATACATTTCAACCAGTCTTTCTATAATGTCTAACATCCACTATGACCATATGTATTGTTAACTCTTTCTTAAACTGTTTTCTTTAACTTATTAATATTGGAAATAGAGTTGTGGGAAACAAAGTGGTGAGGGTATAAGTCCTAAAACCCAGAAATGAGTCACCCTTTCACAGCTTGTGGTTCCCTCCGTAGTTAGAAGCCTGAAATATGGTCTGTGGTTAACACTAGCTGAAGAGATTTTAACATTTGTCCTACGACATAAAACACGTCAATAAATACCCCACTGGTTAATGTTAAACCTTCTGTCATAAAAACTGACACTGTAATGAGATGCAGACAGCTTTAGCCTGAATTCGTATTTATTTGATTGGAGTGGTGCGAAGGCAGATGTGATGCAGCATCTTTCAAACCCTGAGTTGTGAATAGACCAAATACTCTGTTTCTAACAAGTGTCTAAATGAAATTACCAAACATCATTACGCCAAACATTAGCCGCTTAGTGGTGGTGACGTGAAGTCATGTGACTGTGATGCAGTTTCTTTATAGCCTAACAATAGCTTTTTACATCTAGAGATTGCATTACCGAAAAAAAAACTCATTCAAAAATCATAATGCCTTCTTAATGTGTTTGAGAGCATCAGTTGTGTTGTGCAGAGGTAGGGTTAGTACCTAATACAGGGGTGTCAAACTCAAGGCCCGGGGGCCAAATCTGGCCCGCGACTTCATTTCATGTGGCCCGCAAGAGCTTGCAAAGAATATAATATGTTTATTATACGGTTACTTGCCACTTTACAGAAGCAGGTTGCCCATAAACTACATGTCCCACAATGCATCTCGTTTTGTGACATGCACACTGAAGAGACTTGCAATTACTTGCCCTGGACTTCTGCTTTCAGACAGTTAATGACTAAGTTATTCCTATCCGATAATAATCAAATTCAGAGGCAATAATGTAATATAATACATTACATATATATTATATTTTTATTATGTATATTTATATAGTTACAACCGGCCTTTTGAGTGCAACCATAATGTTGATGTGGCCCGCGATGAAATTGAGTTTGACACCCCTGACCTAATATGTGTAGATTATCCTGCTGAACCAATTTTTCGTCATAAATGCATTGCCATCATCAATAACCAAAAATATGTCATCACTGCAACACACTGGGCACATACGAAACAGGTAACAATCTTATTTCCTTGACATTGTTTAGTCATAATAACTAAACATAAATTAGTTTTGCGCATTCATGATCTGTTGTGTAAACAGATCCCTGTAATGCTGTCACATATCCAGGTAATCCATTACTCCTGATCCCTGCACTAAAGCCTCCGAGCAGCTGTGCAGGTCGCTGCGAGTTTACACACACACAGACACACACCAGCCAGATTACAGTGTCACAGCACAAACAAGCAGAGTACACACACAACACACACCAACACCACACACACACACACAACACACGCACACACTAATGAGCTGCACACAGCTTTAGCCTGCATTTTAATTTAATGGATTAGAGTGGTGAGAGGAGGCAGATGTTTGGCAACCTTCAAATCCAGAGTTATGAATAGACCAAAAACGGTGTGTGTGTGTGTGTGTGTGTGTGTGTGTTTATATCTGTCTGGTGTCTGTCAGTCTCATCTGGGCAAAGCAGTGACGACCATGTTAAATAATATTCTTGTAAATCAAACAGCTCTGTGTAGCAGCCGTTTTGTTTCATCATCCTGCAGCATGTTTGAGTCTGAACGCGCTGCTGAGAATCCGCCTACAAGTCGAAGCCTTTTATTAAAGGAAAACACTGCCTCAAAGTGTACGAATGTATCCCTGCCACAGGAAGTTTCATTTCATTTCATTTCAAACCTTTATTTACAGATAAATCCCATTGAGATCATTGATCTTTTTTCAAGGGAGACCTGCTCAAGTAGTTCCACATGAAACATAACAACATAAACAGAACAACAAAAGGACATCATACAGCATCATTTACATAATTATCCACATAAACAGGTATCAATAGCTTCCGATTGACTATCATCCAACCGAGCTTTAAAAACATTTAGTGGCACCAGATTGTTCAGTTTCCATTTAATTTGCAGACTGTTCCAAGACAGAGGAGCTGTGCATCTAAAAGCTGTCTTCCCTAAGAGAGTCCTAGCAGTTGGCACATTTAATAAAACCACAGCATTCGATCTCAGGCAGTAGCCACTTACAATTTTCCGTGAGATCAGGGAGCAGATGTAGGATGGAAGTTTCCCTAACATGGCTTTGTATATAAAAATGTACCAGTGACTGAGCCTCCGTACAGTTAGTGAAAGCAAACCAGCCCTTGCATACCGGGTACAGTGATGGGTTAATGCTTTACAGTTTGTCACAAATCTCAGTGCACTGTGATACGCAGCATCTAACTTGACCAGGCAATTGGCAGGTGCATTCATATACATCAAATCACCATGGGTAAAAAGGTCACAGTGACTAGCCTTTTCCTGGCCTCAAGCGAGAAACAGGACATGTTCCTGTAGAACAGTGCTTCTCAAAGTGTGGTCCGCGGACCACTGGTGGTCCGTGAGCGCCCCCTAGTGGTCCGTGAGTATATTGGTACAATTTCACATTTGAAATAAATTAATTAATTTAAGTTTTTCGCACTCTCGCGGGAATATCTCCGCAATGGAACGAGCTTAAGTTTAACTTTTGATTGCATGATATAGCCCAGATAAACACCTTCATCACACATGTTGCCACTTGTTTTGTACCATTTTCAGGCGATTTGTAAAAAACGATGTGTTTTTGGATATTTGTGGAGTTAGGTGGTCCGCGAGTGTTTTTTTTTGGTTAAGTGGTCCTTGGTATGAAAAAGTTTGAGAACCACTGCTGTAGAAGAAACCTAGCCTAACCCTGAGCCTTTTAAGCAGGTTATTGACATGAAGTTTAAAAGTGAGACAATCATCAAGCCAGATACCAAGGTATTTGTAACAGGTAACCACTTCAATTTTTATTCCTTGCGTAGTTGCAATATCTAAAACAGGCTTCTGGTGTCTTTTTAGCTTTAGAAAAGAGCATTACCTTGGTTTTCTCAAAATTTAAAAAGCTTTAGTTCAGAGAGCTGAGTTTGAATAATGTTAAAAACAGCCTGTAATTTAACACCAGCCTCCTTAATGGAGGGACCTGCACAGTACATCACGGTATCATCCGCATAAAAATGTAAAGTAGCTTCATCCACATTTTCACCTAAACTGTTGATGTAGATGGAGAATAAAAGTGGACCTAAAAGAACCTTGAGGAACACAATGTTAGCAATGTTTAACCACTCAGAAGACAGCCCATCAAAATGAACACATTGGGACCTTTCAGAGAGGTAGTTTACAAACCACCCTACTGCATGGCTGGACATGCCTATACTGGCTAGCCTCTGCTTTAAAATGTGATGATCGACGGTGTCAAACGCTTTTGAAAGGTCAATAAATAGAGCTGCACAACTCTGCTTATTATCTAAAATACTCGCCACATCATTCACCACTTTCATTGTGGCAGTGATGGTGCTGTGTTGCTTTCTGAAGACTGACTGATGTTTAGACAGGATGTCATTTGTACATAAAAACACCTTTACCTGTTCACTCACTAAGCGTTCAAGAACCTTAGCCAGAACTGACAACTTAGAGATTGGCCTATAGTTATTTAATAAGGTGGCCTCCCCTCCTTTTAGCAAAGGCAGGACATACGCTGACTTCCACAATGTTGGAATTGTGTTTGAGCTGAGGGAGAGGTTAAAAAGAGTAGTGAGAGGTGGAGCAATAAAATCTGGAGCTATCTTTAAAAAGAAAGGTTCTACGTTGTCCGGGCCAGCCGGTTTCTTAGGATCTAACTTGGTTAAAGCTTCACGAACAACATCAACAATAAAAGGGGTAAAACCAAAAGGGTTTTCCAACACACAGAGTCACATACTGTAGTGTTCACAGAAGCAGAGTTAGTGACAGAATCAAATAGAGAACCACAGGACACAAAATGCTCATTAAAGCAATTTAGCATAGTAGCCCTGTCCGATATAGTGCCAGAAGCTGTGGTAATGCATGGAGGTAGCTCATTACGGATATCGCCGGTGGATAACGATGTCATGGCTTTCCAAAATATTCCAGGATTATTCAGATTCTTTGTAGTTACTGACAGATAGTACTTTGATTTAGCACTTTTGATATGAGAAGTGAAGCTATTTCTTAGCTGCCTAAAATGCAGCCATTCTACCTCTGAGCCTGATTTCCTAGCCTTTGCCCAGGCCTTGTTTCTCTCATGAAGGAGACTGGACAGATTAGCAGAAAACCAAGGATTGTCTCGTCCCTTTACTCTAAATTTACGCAGGGGTGCATGTCTATCAATGATCTCCATAAAACCAAGATAAAATAAGACCATGCGGTTTCTACATCAGCACACAGATCGATTTTACCCCAATCAAAATCAAACAGATCATGCACAAAACCCTGCTCCACAAAATGTTTTTTGTCTCCCCTAATGATAATGCGAGGTTTAACCTTTTGGACCTTAGTGTCCCTAATTGTGGCTACAACACAGTGATCACTCAGATCATTTGCAAATACTCCCACAGATGAGTATTTATAGGGAACATTAGTTAAAATGAGATCAATTAGGGAGGATTTATTAGGGGACTTAATGTTAGGGCGAGTAGGACTGTCAACAATCTGAGTAACATTTAAAGAGATACATAGGTTTTTAAAATCCTCTGACACTGCAGTTAACCAGTCTCAGTTAAAATCTCCAAGTAGCACTATTTCCTTGTAGTCTAGTTGTGATAAAAGATTTGCTAGTGAAGACAAGGAGTCTTTGACAGCTGATGGGGGTCTGTAACAACTCACTACCATGACCTGTTGACCCTTTGCCACTTCTATATTTATGGCTAAAAATTCAAATTGCTTACTGATTGATTTGGAAACTAATGTGGTTACACTGACCTTATACTTAACATAAATGGCAACGCCACCACCTTTATTAGGCCGGTCGGTACGATAATCATTAAAACCATTTAAGGCAATGTCAGAGGCCAAAATAGATTTGTTTAGCCATGTTTCTGATAAAACAATAACGTCAGCGTCAGTCGAGCTCGCCCAGATACGGACTAAATCTAGTTTAACTAACAGACTGCGCACATTCAAGTGGATGAAACCCAACCCAGACCTAGCTTTAAAATTAGCAGGAGTAGCGATCTAACTACTACTACTGGGCGGACCAGGGTTAGGTTGTACATTTCCCGACAGTAATAACAACAACAAAAACAGGCATATTTTCCTCTTAAACGACACACATACATTGTCATCTGATTTAGAAACACCGGAAAAGTCTGCGAGAGTGTGATTTGAGCTTAAGAAGCAGTCCTGAAGAACCATCATCGCAGGAAAACAAAAAAGACAAACATATTTTGTCGAGCAGATTGTCTGTGACAAGGCAACCGGTAATTGTTTGAGCAACACATCCGAACCTTTGCAGGGATGCCCACTGCGGGTGGCAGAACAGACCTGAATCCAGTAGACTTATCAGAATGACTAGAGATCTTCTCATAGTCCAAAACAGTTAACAGGCACAGCAGAATCCCGATATGGGCCATTTTCCCAGACCAGCACACAGTATCCGCGATGTTCCTGGAGCAAAATCAGCACAGCAGCAAAGGACAGGCGAAAATAGCAGCGTGAAAGCGCTCCGGTCCCTCCGTGGTATCCCCGGGGTGAAAGCAGGTCTCTGCAACAGCAGAACCAGGACAGGTGGAAACAGGCCAAGCCCGAAGCGTGGATCCACTTCGTCTCTCCGCGACGACTCCGGGGTAAAAACCTCTCCAGTACAGCCGCATTCCACAGGTGGGAGCAGGCCTCGTAGATCGCAGATCGCAGGCAGCAACAGGTGGAGCCGCTCCGTCTCTTCGCGACGAGCAGGCCTCCGTAAATCGCTAATCGCATGCAGCAACAGGTGGAGCCGCTCCGTCTCTTCAAAACACCTCAGTACAGCCGTACTCGACAGGTGGGAGTAGGCCTCCGCAGATCGCAGACAACTAAAACTACCTACTTGTATAAGCAGGGATGGCTAAAAGTTTGTAAGCAGGAGAGCTAGATGTAACAGATGCTAGATGCTACCAGATGCCAGATGCTAACAGGTAAGTGCGAAGCCTGTTAGAAATTGCGACTGCCCTCCAATGACAGCGTAGGAAGAGTGAGGCACCATGTACACACAAACCACAAACCGTTTGGAACTGATCAGGCAGTTCAGAAACTACACACAACGATGTTAAGAAAGATACTTAAAAAGAGGACATTTTGTTTTAACCTGTCTAAGCCCCGAGCCTGTTTTTCAGGTCTCAGGCTTGATAATGACATTCCCAGAACAAATTACTATAACTTCACTTCTAAAAGGGGGAAATGAAAATATTTGTTCTCAAAGCAATGAGAAACCTGTGAGTTGGATGTAGAAAAGTCAGAATCAATATAGATTTTTTTATTTAAAGTAATTCAGATTGAACATAGTAAAGAAATGTAAATGATAGTGTCCGTCCAAAAGAAAAATAAGACTTATAGTGAAAACCACCCTTGAATGATGGAATAGTAAACTAAAGCTTTAGGAATCCAAACTATAACATATAATAAGTACCCTGTATCAAGATTGATACAAAACAAGTGACATTTGACCTTTTTAGAGAGGTTTAGAAAAGAAACCCACTTCTGGGGTCATTTGGTGCATTTTCCATATCTCTGGCCTAGTGCCAATACAATCGAGGGGAAGTTCCTAAAATCCATCTAAAATTACCCATTGGAGAAGAGAGTGATGCGCAGCCAGAATGCCCCGGAACCGGAAGCTGCGATACACACTGGTGGTTATCATTAGCAGCTAATATAAAATCTCCGTTTTTGACATAAAAAATGGAATGATGGATTATCAGGAATCATTTCAAAGTGACAAACACATTGGATTAACCTATGGATTAACCTTCAGCAAGCGTTTCTAAATCGTTTTAATGCCATTGAACACGAGTTTTGATCAGAATAACAGCTAAGGTAAGACGATCTCCCGTGAATGCTCTGTAATGCTACATGTTGTGATGTCTGTGTTTGCTTCCCTTGTCGCGAGTTCTGATCGCTCAGTGATGAAACCAATACCTATATAATCTGTGGAATCTCAGTTTTAATGCAGTTACGATAAGTAATAAGGGTATTTTTACCTTGAGTTTATGTGCTAAGTGTGTTAGCATGTTTCGCTCAGGGCTCATTTAGACGCTTCTTGTGAGACTTGTGCTTTGTTTTCGGTAAACATGGTTAGTTTCTTCAGTTAGCTGATTCTCTTACCGTTTAGTGAGTATGACACATTAATAGGTTTTTAAATATTAAATGCCCTGAGACCAGTGGTTGGGTGTAACGTTTTACAAAGTAACGGAGTTACAGTAATATATTACTTTTTGCTGTAACGAAGTAATGTAACGCATTACTAATGAAATGTGGGTAATATATTACCCGTTACAATGCTCAGTAACGCAATTACAACACATTTTAACTCGAAATTAAATGGTGTTTTGTTTTTAAGAAAGTACTAACATAGCGAGACATTCCGACACCCAGAGGCAAAATTGTGCGGGTAGATTAGTAAACCTGGTGTGTTTACCCTTCAGGCTTCGCGTCGGGATCTTCGGGGCAGTTGAATGTTATGCAACCATTCAAAAAGAGAACGGAGCGAGAAATACAAACAACAAATTGTGTCAGGTGCACGTAACCTGCTCCGCTGCGCGTGCATCATTTCCAAAGTGCTTCCATAGCAGTGACACACATCTGATCTGTGGATAATCATTTATACAACAATGGTTAAAGCAAACATCACTAAACGCCAGCAACACTGCATCTACTACAGACAATAGCAACAGGTCAGATGGGGACATCACGTTCCCCTCCGTTGTGGACACTGGCTTACTCGCCACCCTCGCCCCCGGAGCAGCAGTCTTCGTCGCCCGAAACTACGCCGCCCCTCTGCGTCCCGCAGGTGCCAGGATACCACGGCAAAACAGAGCCTGCCCAGGTGTATCTAAACAAGTACCCGCCTGTACAGTGGGGTTAGGCGGTCATTTTGCAGCTCGTGGTATAAAAATAGACGGCTAGAATATTCATGTGAAAATAGTGCCATATTCTGCCATGCCTGTAGAAATGTTGGGTCAAAAAATAATGCATACAATAGCACAGATGCCTTCACCACGAATGGCTACAAAAGATCTCATATCCCAAGTTATCAACAAGCTAATGTTGCAGCTGAAATGTTCTCCAGGTCACAAAGTCAACCTCACATGATGATGATGTGATACCAGTTTTCAAGCACAGTAAATATTCTCTTCCCAGAGTATATGATGGGACCAAAGTGATGATTTAGTACATGGTTTTAATAATACTTTTGCTTTTCAATGTTTGCCATTTCAAACCATGAGCTGGTTCAAATGTGCCTTGATTTACAATGTCTCCTCATATATATCAGTACAGTTTTGAAGCTTTGGTGCATTTCCTTGCCATAGTCCACTTTGGACTATATGAGATATTTCAGGATTGCACTTTTAACACACTTGAAAATGTTCTCTCTTGCTTGGTTTCAAAACTAACAAATGCCATAATCTGTTCATTGGGGACCATCAATGCTATTTTTCATTACTGTTGTCGGCCACTATTGCTCATGTAAACCTACTGCTGCGCCCCCCTGTAATCTCAGAGGCACCCCGAGTCATTTGTTCTGGAACCGGGCCTGTACACGGCCATATACTAAACAAACTACAGAGCCCATTCCGTGTCCTGTTATTGTTTACTTCCTGTCTGCCTTCTTCTGACGTCCAGCGCTCCGTCTTTTAACCTCTTTTCCTTTCTCTTTCTTCCTTAGCAACCTTCATTATAGTCCTTGACAGCGGTCTGTACTGTATTAACAACGTGTCACATGTTAAGATGTATCAGAATTGAGTATTCAACTAAGACGTTGTAATACAAGTTGTTAGTAGCCTTAAGGGCCTACACAGTTGTTATGCTATACCACATTGCCCTTCACTGGATGTATAATGAGCTGCACTAAACTACATTTTAGCATTTAAATACCTAGCCATTCTTTTGCGGTTATTTTGGTGAAGGTAACTCAAAAGTAGTGTAACTCATTACATTTCAGAGACAGTACTATTGTAATGTAACTTATTACCTTTCAAACGACAGTAATAAATCATATAATATATTACATTTTGGAAGTAACTTGCCCAACACTGCCTGAGACACAGTTTCGTGAGAAAACACCCCGCAGCCCCCTGTTTTTCTATTTCTTTGCTACTGCTAAACCATAATCTAAAACATAACTTTTGATGTAAGGAAAATATATGTAATGCTACAGTGATGATAGTCTTCAAAGTGTATTTTCTTTATGGTCTTACTAAACTCATCAAAGTCACTTTATTGTCAATCTCCAAATATGTTTGTAGACACAGAAAGATCGAAATACTGTTTCCCACAGTCCCGAGGTATAAAATAACACATTAAAATACAAGAACACTCAATAATTACAAAAAAACACAAATAACCGTTTACCTCAAGTAAGCAGGATATATATAAAAAAGATGATGTGCATAGTGCAATGAGAGTGTAAAATGTCCATCGCAGCATAAAAGTGACTGGTGCTGGATTTTGTGTGTGTGTGTGTGGGGGGGGGGTTAAAGTCCGTGGGGGCAGGGTGGAGAGGTGAGATAGAGGGGAGAGAAGGGGGGGGGAGAGAGTTTCAGCCTCATGACAGCCTGGTGGGCGAAGCTGTTTTTCAGTCTGGTTGTACATCATCAATGCATTTGGTGATGTAGCCTGTTACTGTCTCTGTGTATTCTTGGATGTGGTGGTGTTGTTGTATGTGGCTGCCTGCTTGAACATTCTCCAGTCTGTAATGTCAAAGCAGTCTTGGAGTGCAGCTGTGCTGTCCTCTGACCACACACGTACCTCTTTGGAAACAGGTTTTGTGACTCACCCGAGGGTCTGTATGCTGGTTTAGCATAACAGTAAGGTGATCAGAGAGTCCGATGTGGGGGAGGGGAGAAGCCTTGTAAGCGCCCTTAGGCGCATTCACACCGCAGTACTTTTCCCACAAAGGTTCATGAGAACTTAATTCATGAGAACTCTTTAGTTCTCATGAACTAAGTACTGTTACGGTGTGTGTGGAAGTAGGACCCAAATGCAGATTATAGTGACAAATGACTCCTTTATTTCAAGGCTACATAATCATACAGACAGAAACAGAACACTCACCGCAGACCAGGTCATAACACAAGACGAACCGACAAAGACAGACAGAAAAACCAGAACTTAAATACACACAAGACTAATCACACAAACAAGACACAGGTGAGGAGGGAGGAGAAAACACAGGGACACCAGTGAACACATCGGGTAAATTAGACACACCAGGGAAACTGACAGGGAATCACAGACAGATTACAACAGGCAGGAAAGGGGGGGGTGAACACTTTACAAAATAAAACAGGAAACTAAAGACAGAAACAGACAGACAAAACACAACACGGACAGATCGTGACAGAACCCCCCCCTCAAGGGATGGATCCCAGACGTCCCTAAACCCCAAAAACAAAAATCCCACACAGTCCAGCAGGGTGGGTGGAGGGGGTCCGGAGGACGGGACTAAGCTGACCACCCAGGAGCCCAGTAGGGACCAGGAAGGGATCTCGGGCGGACGGCCCGGGGGCAAGGCAGAGTCTAAAGTGGGGAACTCGGGCGGACGGCCCGGGGCAAGGCAGAGTCCAAGGTGGGGGTCTCGGGGGACGGCCCGGGGGCAAGGCAGAGTCTAAAGTGGGGAACTCGGGCGGACGGCCCGGGGGCAAGGCAGAGTCCAAGGTGAGGAACTCGGGGGACGACCCGGGGGCAAGGCAGAGTCCAAGGTGGGGGTCTTGGGCGGACGGCCCGGGGGCAAGGCAGAGTCCATGGTGGGGAACTCGGGCGGACGACCCGGGGGCAAGGCAGAGTCCAAGGTGGGGGTCTGGGGGGCCCGGGGGTGAGCATGAGGGCGAAGACCAGACAACTCCGGAGGCCGGGCAGGACCCGGTGTCGGCCGGACAGGAACCGGAGCCGGCGGGACAGGCTTCGGCAGGATCCCCCACGGAAGAGGACCAGGAGTTGGCAGGACCCCCAGCAGGAGAGTGGACGACGGGACCTCCAACGAGACAGGACAAAGGGTTGGCAGGACCCCCGGCAGGAGAGGAGTCGGCGGGGCCTCCAACGGGACAGGACACAGGGTTGGCAGGACCCCGGCAGGAGAGTAGTCGGCGGGGCCTCCAACAGCACAGGACATAGGATTGGCAGGACCCCCGGCAGGAGAGTAGACGGCGGGACCTCCAACGGCACAGGACATAGGGTTGGCAGGACCCCCGGCAGGAGGAGCGTAGTCGGGGACCTCCAACGGGACAGGACATGGGGTTGGCAGGACCCCCGGCAGGAGAGTAGTCGGCGGGGCCTCCAACGGGACAGGACACAGGGTTGGCAGGACCCCCGGCAGGAGACTAGTCTGCGGGACCTCCAACTGGACAGGACATGGGGTTGGCAGGACCCCCGGCAGAGGGCTAGTCTGCGGGACCTCCAACTGGACAAGACATGGGGTTGGCAGGACCCCCGGCAGAGGGCTAGTCTGCGGGACCTCCAACTGGACAGGACATGGGGTTGGCAGGACCCCCGGCAGAGGGCTAGTCTGCGGGACCTCCAACTGGACAGGACATGGGGTTGGCAGGACCCCCGGCAGGAGACTAGTCTGCGGGACCTCCAACTGGACAAGACATGGGGTTGGCAGGACCCCCGGCAGGGCTAGTCTGCGGGACCTCCAACTGGACAAGACATGGGGTTGGCAGGACCCCGGCAGAGGGCTAGTCTGCGGGACCTCCAACTGGACAGGACATGAGGTTGGCAGGACCCCGGCAGAGGGCTAGTCTGCGGGACCTCCAACTGGACAGGACATGGGGTTGGCAGGACCCCCGGCAGAAGACTAGTCTGCGGGACCTCCAACTGGACAGGACATGAGGTTGGCAGGACCCCCAGCGGAACCTCCAACGGTACAGGACATGGGGTTTGAGTGGGGACTCGAGAGAGGACTATGAGAGGGAACTTGAGAGGAAACTGGAGAGTGGACTCGAGAAGGAACTCGAGAGGTGACTCGAGAGGTAACTCGAGAGGGACCTGAGAGGGGACTTGAGAAGGAACTCGAGAGGAGACCTGAGGGGAAACTTGAGAGGTGACTCGAGAGGACACTGGAGAGTTGACTTGAGAGGTGACTCGAGAGGACACTGAGAGTTGACTTGAGAGGTGACTCGAGAGGACACTGGAGAGTTGACTTGAGAAGGAACTCGAGAGGTGACTTGAGAGGGAACTCGAGAGGAGACTAGAGAGGGAATTCGAGGGGAGACTAGAGAGGGAATTCGAGAGGAGGACCTGAGAGGGGACTTGAGAGGAGACTGGAGAGGGAACTCGAGAGGAGACTAGAGAGGGAATTCGGAGAGGAGACTAGAGAGGGAATTCTGAGAGGGGACTTGAGAGGGGACTCCGGTAGGAACTTGAGAGGGGACTTGAGAAGTGTCTGGAGGGGAAACTTGAGAGAGTTGGTTTGCCAACAGAACACGGGGTGCTGGAGTCGGCCGGTACGCCGACAGGAACACGAGGAGCTGGTGTTGGCTGGGGAGCCAACAAGAGACGAGGTGCTGGAGTCGGCCGGTACGCCGACAGGACACGGGAGCTGGAGTTGGCTGGGGAGCCAACAGGTGACGAGGAGCTGGAGTCGGGACCATGACTGATGGGGCCGGTACTTGAGCCGGAACCATGGCTGTATGGGCGAGCTCTGGTGCAGGGACCATGGCTGCATGGGCAGGTTCTGGAGCCGGAAACATGGCTGTAAGATCCAGTTCTGGAGCCGGAAACATGGCTCTAAGGTCCGGTTGTTGGAGCAGGGACCATGGCTGCTGGGGCCGGCACTGGAGCCGGAACCATGGCTGCTGGGCAAGGAACCGGAACACGGATCCATGGCTGTGTGGGATGGTACTGGAGCACGGTACCATGGCTATGTGGATGGTACTGGGGCACGGAACCATGGCTTCTGGGTCCGGCACTGGAGCCGGAACCATGGCTGTTGGGGGCGGAGCGGAAGCCTGGACCCTGGCTGTGTAAGCCAGGTAATTGAGTATGGAAGCAAAGCTGCGTGGGCCGGTACTGGAGCATGGAGCCATGGCTGCAGGGGCCAGAACTGGGGCCGGAACCATCACTGCTGGGTCCAGAACTGGGGCCGGAACCATGGCTGTGTGGCCGGTTCTGTAGCCGGAACCATGGCTGGGGCTCGGGCTAACCTGGCCTTGCGACGACTCCTCTTGGCAGCCGCCTGAATACTCCGTGGACCTCCAGAAGCCAGACGAGTTCCGGAATACAACTCCTGGACAGGAGCAGGTACTGGAGCAGAAGCAGGGTTGACTTCAGGCGGAACCCACCAAGGCGTATGGTGCCAGGTTGGGAATTGGGAGACATGGAGTTAGCATGCCTGGAGCTAGCAGGGGGAATCACATGTTTCAAGGAAGTCCAAAATCCAGTCAGGTAAGAACTCCACAAAACATAGTCTCTCTGCTGCCAACCGGTGCGCCTCTACCAGATCGGCCCTCTTCTGCCGAACACTGGACGCTCCCATCCATCGATGAGCGCGCAGACAGACAAAGAAAAGGTCAAATCCAAAAGTTCCTGCTCAAACGGATCTGCTGGGCCCATATTTGGTCGGTTCGTAATGTTACGTGTGTGTGGGAAGTAGGACCCAAATGCAGATTATAGTGACAAAATGACTCCTTTATTTCAAGGCTACATAATCAGACAGAACAGAACACTCACCGCAGACCAGGTCATAACACAAGACGAACCGACAAAGACAGACAGAAAAACCAGAACTTAAATACACACAAGACTAATCACACAAACAAGACACAGGTGAGGAGGGAGGAGAAAACACAGGACACCAGGTGAACACAATCGGGTAAATTAGACACACCAGGGAAACTGACAGGGAATCACAGACAGATTACAACAGGCAGGAAAGGGGGGGTGAACACTTTACAAAATAAGACAGGAAACTAAAGACAGAAACAGACAGACAAAACACAACACGGACAGATCGTGACAAGTACAGATCACGTTCACACCGGAATAAGTCCCTGGGGGAGGATTAGGCAAATGAAGCCGCTGACGTCACTTCTCTTCTTCTGCTTTGGGTTTACTGGCAGGCCGCAAACCACTTCACGGCGTATACTGCCGCCCAAAGTCCCTGGCCGGAAGTCCCGGAGTTGGGGAGTAAATCACCAGAACGCCGACACCTCCTCATCTCCACCGCTCCCATGTTTTATTTTGTGTTGCCATAAGTTAGTCTCTCTGCGTTTCTGCGCTGGGCTAATGCTAATAATACTAATGCGAGGATAATAAAATGGCGGCTTCACAAAACTTTTTGGGAGTTTTACGGGGCGTGGTTTACAATCAGCCCAGCTAATCAGAAATATAGCTCTTTTCTCACAAGAGAGCCGCACGAAAGTCCCTGCTCTCTAGCAGGGACTTTCGTGGGGGTAAAAAGGTTCTCATTAACTAATTTTAGTTCCGGCTCTTTTTGGTGTGAACGCGACAAAAGAGTTCTCATGAACTAAGTTCTCATGAACCTTTGTGGGAAAAGTACTGCGGTGTGAATGTGCCTCTTGATTGTGGTATATACCAGATCCAGGATGTTGTTTTCTCTTGTAGGGAAATCAACATGTTGGTATATTTTCGGCATGACTGTTTTTAAGTTTGCATGATTAAAGTCACCAGCGACGATGAGAAGGCCGTCAGGGTGTGCTCTCTGCTGCTCAGAGATCGCCCCGTACAGTTCCCAGAGTGCCTCCTCTCTGTCCCTGTTGTTGGAGCTGGGAGGGATGTATACAGCGACTAGCAGGCTGGCGTTTATTTCCCTTGGAAGATGGAAAGGCCGGCACTTCATGATCATAAACTCCGCCAGCAGAGAACAGTGTTTTCAGACACCAAGCATCACTGATGAAACAATCATGCCGCCGCCGCGAGTCTTCCCACCGTTAACCATAGCTCTGTATGAGCGGTAGCTTGGTAGTGTCAGGGTTGGGGAATATCAGGACCCAAATGCAGTTTAAAAAGACAAAAGGTCAGGGAACAAAAAGTGAGCTTTATTAAAAAGCCGATGAGAGGAAAAACACAAGATACAACTAAACATTAACAAGACAGAGGAAAAAGACAGACATGAACAAACTTACAAGCATGGGTTGGTAACTACGACACAAGGCGAACAGGTAACAAGGACTTGAAAAAGACGACAATCCAACATGGAGCACAGGGGAACACAAGACTAAATACACAGAATGGTAATCACAGGACAAGACACAGCTGGGCAGTGGAGGCAGAAACACAAGGGCAACAGGTGAACACAAGGAGACAATCAGACACAGGAGGGCAAACACAGGAAGGAAGACCAGAGGGAGAGCAGAATTTCAAAATAAACCCATAACTAAACACACAAAGCTAAAATCATGACATAACCACCCTCCAAGGGACTGATTCCAGACGTCCCTTAAAAAACACAAAGTCAGTATGCCAAGCAGGGTGGGCAGAGAGAGGAGGGATGCATAACTAGGTGCCAAAAGGGTGGGTGGAGGGGTTCTGGAGGAGGGGTTTGAGGGTTTGAGTCAGCCCGGGGACATGGCAGAGGACCAGTAGGGGGTCTCGGGTGGACGGCCCGGGGGCAAGGCAGAGTTCAAGGAGGGGATCTCGGCGGCACGGCCCGGGGGCAAGGCAGAGTTTGAGGAGGGTTTGTGGCCGGCTGGACCACTGGCGGAATAGGAACCGGTGTCGGCATGACCCCCGAAAGTACAGGAACCGGTGTCAGCATGACCCCAGGCGGGACAGGAACTGGTGTCGGCAGAACAGGTGTCGGCGGTATAGTCACTGGTGTTCCTGACGGAACAAGGGCTGATGACCCTCTGCGGAAAACATGTGTCGGAGGGACCCCGAACAGGACAGGACATGGTGTTGGCGGGACCCCCGGGGGAACCGTTATTGGCGGGACCCCCAACAGGACAGGACATGGTGTTGGCAGGGACCCAGGCGGAGCAGGTGTCGGTGGGACCCCCAAAGGACAGGACATGGTGTTGGCAGGAACCCCGGTGGAACAGGCCATGGTGTCTGCGGGGCCCCCAACTGAACAGGTGACGGCGGGACCCCCGACTGTGAAGGGACATGAGTTGGCGGGACCCCGACTGTGAAGGGACATGAGTCGGCGGGATCCCCAACGGAGAAGGGACTTGAGAGGGGACTTGAGAAGGGACTTGAGTAGGGACTTGAGAAGGCCGGACCGCCAACAGGAGACGGGGAGCTGGAATCGGCCAGATCGCCAACAGGACATGGGGGGCTGGCGTCGGCCGGGGAGCCGGAAACAGAGTCAGAACTGGATCCGGAACTGGAGCCAGAACCATGGCTGCTGTTAGCAAGTTCAAGTCCCACTGCAGTCGGCATGTCGTCGTGTCCCTGAGACACTTCACCCCAAATTGCTCCTGTGGGGATTGTCCACAGTATTGAATATGTCACTTTGGATAAAAGCGTCTAACAAGTGACATGTAATGTAATGTATATTTCTATCATTGACCTTCTACTTTCCCCCTTTTAATCACTAGGCAGGTTAAAAAACTGTCAAGTTTACAGTGTTAACACAATAAATATACTGCTGTTTCCAGTTTAGTTTATGATGGATGTATTTTGTTATCCACACATATATTGTTTTTATATTTGTAACACCAACCCAACAAAATATGGTCTTAACATGACCCAGTGGTCTAGTTATCAAACAATATTAAAATGAACTCTTATTTTGAAAATACAGCTTCCTGTGTTCGAATGAACTGCTCCGACTGTCTGTCCTGACGGAGTCCAAAAGTCCGACATTATAAAATAAACAAATAAATAAACTCAAGGATAATTGTGTCTTATTCTTGACGTAAATAACAGTGTGTGGTTTAGAAAATAATACAAAATTAGAAGGAAAAAACTATGAAACAATACAGATTTCAGTATTCTGAGCCCCTACTCTCCCCCTAACTGACAGCAACATAAGTCCGAAATATTCAATTAAAATAAAGAAGTAAAAACAATAAGTGTGGCTTGATATTGAGTAAGAAAAAGGTTGATAAATGCTGTGAGAATGGATCTGCGGAGAGCATTTCTCCGCGATCCCAACTCGTCTACTACATACGTTTAGGGAGCTCATCTAGCAGCAATCCAGCTCTCTGACTCCGGAGACTATACTGTTACGGCCACTTGCTCCATGGTGCTAGAAGTGCTCTCCCGCTCCCGGTCGTCAGCATGAAGCAGTGTAGGCCGCTGATCTGTCTGCACTTGATGAACCGCCTTCACAGCCAAAACTGAAGAAGTTCCCCAAACTGTTAATCATGGAAAAGCAAGGTGCTTCTCATCGAGGTGGTATGAAGATTTTCCTTGGGTGGAATACAGCGTAAGTAGGGACACGCTTTTCTGTAAAATGTGCAGACATTTCCCAGCCCAGGAGCTGAAGGTGCATTTACGAGGGATGGATATGTAGACTGGAAGCACCTGCGTAACTCGTTGGAGAACATAAAAAAAGCGAGGACCACTGCAAGTCCATGTGCAGGTTTGAATGCTACAACCTATTGTTGCTGTTACCTAGTGCAATAAAAGAGTTACCTAACGATTGTAAATAACCCAATTTGTGTTCTGTGAAACTGAAAAGGATATTACATATTTTTGTTACTTTCGTTGCAGTTGTATGTCTTAGATGTAATTTAGGTTAACTTCCTGTTTTATTTAGATGCCTTTATTTTGAAAGCGAGTTTACGCTGTTGACAGGAAGTTGTTGTTGCTATGGAAAACAACGTGGGAGAAAAGGAGCGGAGATTAACGGAGAAAAGTAATATCTAAATATAAAGACGGAGATAGTAAAGGATAAAGTTTATGTTTAAGTTTAGCACCCCCCGAAGAGGCACAAGGTTGGTATTAACTATAATATAAAAATGAGGGTTGTGTCTGTAAGGGAAACTTCTGTAGCAATGGAGAGTCAGGACTTGGAGAGACACGGGACGAGCAGGAGTTCTGATGTCAAACACTGGCAGTTTAATACAAGCATCGGCCGGAGAATTCATATCACAAGTCACAGCAGCCAAAGGTTCTGACTGCACGGGTGCCTTGTCATGTCAATTCTGAATCAGCCTATCTCTCGACTAGACCTTTAACTAGTTTACAGAGAGTCAACCCACATGTTGGGGGAAGATATACGTGAACACCTGGAGGCACTGAATCACTTATCGGACTCTAATGGCTCTGTGGCCGAGAGTTGACCGGTCATAAAACTATTAATGTCAACAATGGCTGAAACTTCCCACTCCTTAAGACAGATAACAGACTTAGAGTTGGTCGTAAAACGTCAACAGGCCGAAAGGGCAAATATCTTAAGAGTAAGGAAGAATTATTATGTGACACTTAGAAAGAGAGAAGAAATATTCTCTACAGTGTCCTAATTCGTTTGTAGGCTCTGCTGTTTTGTAGCTTTGCTGTCTGTTTACAGTTAACATTTGGTAGTATGCTAAAGTGATTCTAATACGGATGGAGCCTAAATGTATTTGTTATTTGTGTGTCTTTATAGCTCTTACGTTGATATTGGAGATTTCAATCAATTCATATCATCAGTCAAGTCTTCGACCATTATTCGGAGGGAAATACTACAACGATACTTGGCAATGGGCATTATTAGGCCAAGCCTACCTTAAAGTCTTTTTTCCCCCTGGCAAAAGCTGGCCCACCCTATTTTATACAGGCCCGTCCTAAAGTAAATGTCTGCCTACGCTACTGGTGTGTGTGTGTGTGTGTGCAGAGCCGGCCCGACCCATTAAGCGTCATAAGCGGCCGCTTAGGGCCCCGCAGCCACTAAGGGCCCCCTCGCAAAAATAAATAAAAATCTCAGTACACCGTCGCCGTGATAAGTATGTTTACTTAATTTTGTTAATATGCCTAGATTGCCTACTCTCAAAGTCATGTATATTATTGAGTCAATAATATAATACATTTGCTTTACCTGAACCTCATCATGAGAGGCCGGAAGGATTGTAATTTCCCGTGTTCAGTGAATGCAACAGAGGCAAGACACCAGACCAACCAGAGAGTTGAATGGAAATAAACATCTGTGTTATTGGCTGACAGGTACCTATCCTGTGAGCTGTGACAATGTTTAAAATAAACTGTCAGTCGGACTCAGAGTTTTTGAAGATGGACATAAGAAAAACATTTCTTAAAAAAGACGACAATTCTCAAGTGGTGGCTCACACAACAACCCTAGAGCCACCACTTGAGCCAGGTGAACAAGGTATATAAATGTCAGTAAACCAAGTTATGCGAACATGTAAGCAAAGCATAAATTACAGCTACGTTGACGTTACTTTGAATCGCGGGGGTAAACTAAACCGTTAGGAAGTAGCTATAGCTAGCCAGATATATTAAATAAACACTTTGTCATACAATCTAAATGTAATGTTTTTTAGCGTTACCTGGTGATTTCAAAGAAAGCTCTCTGGAAAATGTTGACTTACTGTCAGTGTTCGACATGAAGCTAGAAGCTACCTTACAGTACACAGTTGATCCTGAGTCCTGTCAGTTAAAGTGTTTCATAGTTAGCTAAGCATCAACCTAGCACTGAATTATATGGATGTTATGTGACAGTATTTCTGAGAAAAAGTCAGCTGAAATGGTGGCGTAGTTGCCACTGCTTTACGTGTCACACAGCATTTTGAACGTATTTGCAGCAGTAAATGTGGCTGTTTGGCCACTGACGTTGCCAAAACACCTGAATTATAATTATTCTGAATGATATTCCTATGGACAGCTAGTTTCTATGTGAACATTATGAGATGGACAGCCAGGGAGAATACATGAAAAACAGTGATGAAACACTATATGAAAACCAAGAATACAGTTTAAAAAGGTTTAGTTTGGGGAGTGATTTGTAAAATATCCAGAAAGAAAAATCTGTTTACAGTTCTGTTTCATATGGGTGTTGAGAGATGTATCCATAGATCTCTTCATTTTGCTCTCTAAGTGCACCAGATTGATGCTTTTAACTTCTTCGCGGGGGAGCATGCCCCCGGACCCCCCTAGAGAAGGTTAGGTCCATGGTGTTTACATGCTTATTTATTAGGGCTGTCAGTCGATTAAAATATTTAATCGCGATTAACCGCATGATAGTCCATAGTTAATCGCGATTAATCGCAAATTAATCGCACATTTTTTATCTGTTCTAAATTACCTTAGAGGGTAAAGTTTTCAATACTCTTATCAACATATGAGTGGACAAATATGCTTTATGCAAATGTTGATTATCATTTGAACAATGACAAATATTCCCATGAATATTAAACAACAACCTCTGAACATTACAAATATTCGCCTCAATTCAACCTGGAACCTCTCTCATACAATACTGTGTGTGTGTGTGTGTGTGTGTGTGTGTGTGTGTGTGTGTGTGTGTGTGTGGTGATGGATCGTTGGAGCTATGTGCAACTCAAGGCATATGCTCGAACGGGAGCCTGGACGCTGCAATCATGTTGCGCACACTATCCGTGCTGAGTGTGCTGACTTTTCGTACATTGTCCCGCTGTCTGGCTTCCTGCATAAAGTCAAGTGCTCGGCGCAGTTGTCGGCGAAATGTCGCTCCTCTGTTTCATTGAAACAGCTCCTTATATCCGTTAGCGCAGCTAGCTAGCACCAGATGCTGACACAATACACGTAAGGTCTCTCTCGCGCCACACCTTGTTAGATATTATAATGGATTTACGCTCCACGTTTCAAATATCCCCGCGTCCTTCTGAGCTGTGTTATATGGAAGGAATTCAGTGCCACCA